>VZTI01005147.1:273717-304458 GCA_013397865.1 Struthidea cinerea
AAAAAAAAAAAAAAACACAAACCCACCCAGTTAGGCTGCTAAAATGCAGCGCTTCATTCTGCGGTACACAGGGCTTCTGGTGATCGCTCATCATCAGGGACTCAAGAGGCAACTTCACTTACCCTATGCTAAAATGAACTCTTTACAAAGTAGAGGCAGCAAACCACAGGTACTCAGCTCCTGCCTCTTGGAGCCCAGCATATTAATACACACAAACAACCACAGACAAACGACCACACAGGAGTGTGAAGTGCAACAGTTGAGAAGTGGCTATTCCCCCACCCCTGCCTTCCAGGATGATAAGTTTGGGCAGAGAAGCAGGGCGTACACCAACTTGTAGAGTTACCTCTTAAATTACTCTAGGGTGCATTGCCAGAACTCCTAAAGCTAACCCCAAAGCAGGGAGGTAAGATGAACGGGCAATGTGTTTACCTTACCAGTCTTTCATGCGTTGCAATGCAACTATTTGCTCTGTTCTGGTTTATCAGAAGCTAAATGTGCAACCTGAAAGGGCATGTTTGGTTTTGTCGGGATCTTTTTTCTTTCTTTTCTTCTTTCTAGAGGCAGTAAGACACTGGAAGGGGAAACCTTATTCTTTTCCAACAGAAACTTAGCCATCTGTTGATACATCTGCTATTTTTTTATAGCGCAGATTAACCAAAACCCTTTAAGCCTCAAAGTATTAAATCTCCCTTTGTTTTTCAAATGAAGATTTCTTTATTACTAAACCTGGTTGGCAATAGTCCATTTAAATTACTTTTAGAAAATGTCATGCTGAAAGTGAAACTTTTTGGGGAAACATGGCAGTAGTCAAGAGAGGCTCCACTGGCTACCAAAAAGCTGAGTGGAGAAGGGAAGGAGGAGGAGGAGCAGGAGGAGGACAGAGAAGCACCCCCACAGCCGTAAGTTGTGCAGTGATGACATTCACCCGAGACATCATCACAAGGTTCAGCCTCCTGAACTGTCTAATTTGGGCCAGACAACATTACACTTAGCCTCAGAAATTATGAGTGTGTGCTGCAGTCTGTTTGGCCACTGGCTGCCCAAGAGTGGGGCTGCGTATCAGAGTTACAGTTTTATGTGCATACACTTACTTTGTATGTAGGCTTAAACTGGTGTTTTTCTGCATCCTAAGCAAACAGTGTTATTATGGGCTTTTCTCTCTTCTGCAGGAACATGATGGACAGTTTTTCTTTCTAAAATGTGGGTATTTTGGACTCAGTTGCCCAAGAGAGCTGGGGGGNGGGGAGGGGAAATCCGTTTTAATCTTTACCTTGATGGTACCTGGTGAATAGCTGCAGGTCTGTGCTGAGGAAAGAGGAAGAAAACACATGTGAGTGTCATTCTCTGGTGTAGCAACACAAGACAAGGACTTTTGTCAGCACAGGATTTACTCAGCTACAGACTGAGCATAGGCTGTGCAAAAGCATGAACTTGTGTGACAATAGCAGGGGAAGGGGTTGAACCTCTGAGAGCTAAAAAATTCTGATGGCTTTTCGAGATTTATCTTTTCTCTAGTTTATACACACTTGTGTCACACAGCACTGATCACTGACCTTAATTAAACCTAGATGTGCAATCTTCTTGGGCTTTTCTTTTTGTTTTGTTTTTTGTTTTGTTTAATTAACTGAAATCAGTTTTACATGTCTGTCTTAGAAATGAAAGTTCTTGCTTGCTTTCTGACTGCATTTTAGCTGTATGACCAATGCAGCCTTAATTCTGCCTGGGATTGTTGGCTGGGTGCTGGGCACAGAGGCACTACGTGCTGTTCCACATGCGCTGGGTGTCTGTGTGCACATGTTTGGCAGTCTGAAGCTTTTCTGCAAATTTGTCTCTCTGTCCCATAAACATCTTGGTGGCAGAGGTCTGTCATTTTACATCCTGCTTTCTCCTAGCTTTATCTTCATCATTCTGGCTGGTTCCTATTGTGAGGTGAATTGAACAAATTTCTCCTGTAAAATTTCAGAGCTGAACTTTCACTTTTGCTTAAGATAATAGGGCTTTTTAAGCATACTTATTTGCAACCTGACAGGAGAGACGTCAGTCTCTCAATGTTGCATTAAAGCTGCCATCTTAGAGAATTTATGGTATTTTCAAACATTTTTGTGGTTCCTTAACACTGCCATGAAATTGCCAATGTACATGACTAACAAGAAGAGGGGTTTTGCTCATACTGCAACTTGTGAAAGTGGTAAAAGTATTATACCTCTGCTACATGAATGGCTTTATCCACAAGAGGAAAAAGGCAGCAGCCTGAATCTAAACCAAGACCTCCTGATTTATGTGAGCACATATGATCCTGGCTATCATAGAGTCTTCCCTATTTGCATATATCAATATGCAGAAACTATTTGGTTAGGAGAACACCTCATACAGACATCTGTTTAGAGAAAGTCCTAAACGGTGCTTGTGTATGGGGAACGGGCTGGTGTGTGAAAAAATGTAGGCTGTGCTGTGCTGTGCTGGCAGCCCACTTGCTCCAGCAGCCTTCCACCTCATTTGCAGGGGAGGAAGCAGGGGCACAGCAGAGGATCCCCCACTGTGGTTCAAGTGCTTGCAAGCCAGCGGGTCTGGCTGTGACATACAAGGGCCAAGTGCCCCATGGCAGGAGGCAGCTGCAAAGCAGTGGCTGAGGCACCTCCATAGCTGGAGGGGATGGCTGCCCCCTCTTGATGCCTTCTCCGGAGACAAAAAAGACCAAAGAGCCCCCGAGCAATCCAGCACAGTGGGGCATCAGAGGGCAGGTTTGTTTCCCACCGGATGGAAGGAGGTTTCCCTCCCCTGGGATGCAACATGCCTTGCCGTGGCTGCTGCCCATGGCTGTGCCTGCCAGCTGCCTCTGCAGCGATGCAGAGGACTCCCCCATGTCCCCATTCATGCCATGCCACACCACCCCCGAGGGGCTCAAGCAGCTTCTTTACTTACTTTGCTTGTGGGAATATCTTTTTCTCCGGATGGGGACAGGCACTTTCCACCTAGGGCATGAAAATCAGGGTGAGCAGGCAGATCTGGGGCTTCATGGTCCTCACTTCCCACTGCCAACTGTGGGCACGCGTAAACCCATAGGGAGATGCCTTGTCCAGCTTTTTGGACAAGGCACTTTATGCAGCTTCTCTGCTGCTCTTCTCTCCAAGAGGCAGCCTCTGGCAGGCACCCAGCCCTGCTCTGGGGGTTGCAGAAGCAGGGGCTGCCACAGGGTAGGAGAGGCACAAATCATAGGTCCAGGGATAGAGGGTGGCAGCTGTTGGCAGGTGTTACAGCATTTAGCTGATCCTGGGAAGTACTGCCTTTTTTCCCTAGGAACCCTGGCAGTACAGCAGCAAAGTTTGTGGACTGGAGGAGCAATCAGCCTTTCTGGGCTTGTCCATATTAAATAGCTCTAGATGGGTGAGTCAGCAGTAAATATCGGGAAGAGATAGGAAAGAACCAGTCTCATGCTCCCACAAATTATCTCCATCAGTCTGACCTCTAGCATGTCTTGGGAAAAAGCAAAAGGAAGAAAAATGCAGCGGTAGTGTGACAGAAAGTGCAAACACATGGGGGTGAGCGCAAGGCTAGCGGATCTGATCTCTAGCACTTGAAGTAATCCTTGCTGGTTCCATCAGAACACTATACTTGCAGGTTTAAGTACTGAAGTCATTTGGCAAATTTAAGAGCCTTTACATTGTGTTCAGGTTGCTGTCAGCAAGTTTCTTGGTAATAAGAGCTTTCTGGGGCATGCACTGTTGCTTACAGCTTACAAATTTGCGCTTGTAAAAGGCCAGTAAGTAACAAACATTTTGCAATGTAGTGTTAATATTAATATGCTAGATTTAGATATATATAATAAAAATGTGCTAAGGGATATAAAGCTGCCAAGTCATATGCATTTAGGAATTACACACAACTTGCTGGTGGAGGTACATTATGAATCAGTCTCTAATCGTTTATTTGCATTTTTTTTTCTCTTTCCCAGGACTGAGGTAAACAAGTAATGCCACCATTCTTTTTTGCTGTTGATACTTTCCTTGCTAAATTTCCTTACTCTTAGGTCTCATTTCTTTTATAAACTACCTAACTTCCACAACTCACCTGGAATAATTTCTTTCTGCAGATGTCCCTGATGCTCTTGTAAGAGTAGCAGAAAGTTTTGCAAATATTAGTGAAGTTCCCAATTTTCTGTTTAGTGGGAGAATTTAGATAGCTTTCAATACAGCTGGGTATAAAAATAAAGCTGTAATACTACCTCATTCCAGGCTGCCTACCTGGTTTTCTTTGAATTACAGAATTTTGCCTATAGTGGATACAAAATCCTCTAGCTTAGTTGGAGATGCCAGTGTGACCATTTCATACAATTCAATAGAAGTCCTATGAGCTACATTTAAAATAAAATATGTATATGTATTTATAATACACATAACTAACATTAGGAATCTGTTGTAGCTGTCAGATATTGTGAGTTTGATGTAAGTGATCTCTATTTATTACACTTTTTCTTGTTTATATTCAGTTGGCTTGTGATTTTTTAGTCCCTTGCTCAGATGAAAAGGCTGCTGGGTTTGGGCAGCTCTTCCCCAGGACTGTCAAAAGATAAATACCATATGTTCCTATAGCAAATTAGATCTGTAAGCTCATGCATAACTCTTAGATAAATTCTTATTTAGTCAATCATGTGTAATCCTGCAGGAATATACATTGCATAGTCTGAGAATTGAAAGCCTTTCTCAGCATCTGCATTCATGCTACAGACATGCTGACTCTTTGAGGCAGGTCCCCAGCAGTTAGAGAAAGGGAGCCCAGCTTGCCTATGGGTGCAGAGGGGTTCTGAAGGGTTGACTCTTATTGGGCTGAGGTTTTTTGAGGCAATTATAAGTTTATTATTAAAAATGCTAGGAAATCGTTCTGGCCAGCAGTCATTAAAGAGGACAAATGTGACTCTCATTAAAATGAGAACAAAGGCGGATTTCCTTTTCTTTCTTTCCACAGTTTCACTTAGCTCTTTGCAGAGAAGCTTCATGAACTGTGTTACAGGCTACAGAGGCTGGCGTACTCGGGAAGTGGTCAAACCAAATATAGAAATGCCTCTAAAAAGCAAACACTCCAAACAGAAGGGATGAATTGGCAGACCTGGGGATGTATAGGAAAAAGGAACGAGTCAAGAAATTAATTATAGAGGAAGCAGCAGAGTTTACAGATAAATGGTAGGGTCTGTGACATTTTCTCCCAGCAGCTGCTGTTAAGAGCTCTAGTTTGTGTTAGGTCTGCTTTGCACACCTGAAACTTAAGGTTGCCTTCAGTCTGAATTCATTTCAACCCAGCTGCCAAAGGGCCAAGAGATAGGGCAGTGGATACCGCTTTCTGTCCCTGAATGGGGACTTCCTGGGCAGAGGTAGTGGGATGCTGCTGGTAAGATCTCACAGACAACCACAGAGCCACATTAATAAGGGGTGATGCCAGCCTCTCAGCTGCTTCCAGAAATATGAAGCTCCTCTGACCTGCTGTGGGGCATGACAGCATCAGCCTTCAGGAGGGAGGGCTTCAGTGGGGACCTGCTGCAGCTGTTTTCTCCATCTAACTTGGTGTCCCACAACAAGAGGTTGCTGGTCCAGAAATAGCTGGACCTTCCTTCAAAAATATCCAGTTCTTACCTGACTCCTTAAACCCACCACCTCTGACACAAAACTGCCAAACTCTCAAAAACCCCCACATCCAACCAAGTAAAAAGTGCCATCCTTGCTCTGTGGCTGGCTGCTTGGCAGAGAAAACCCCATCACTTCAGTACATTTTAATTGCTGTTACCCCTGTAATTGGCTCTGGGCCCTCCTCCCTTGGACCCCACCAGATACAGCTGGTCCTCACCTACGTGTGGGATAATCCATCTGAAGCTGGTGAACTTTGCCTGCCTGTCTCACTGAAGTGATAATTTTGGGACATTTTGTCCAAATGGCTGCCAATTTTCTCACTCCCCCACCTACAGGTGCCCATCCTACTTTGATTTTTTTTCAGATCTAGTTAAAGTTACTCAGGAGAGATGCTGACAGCTGGATGACATAACTGCCTGAGCCTCATTCCTTAGAAATTGTATGTGGTTGGGCCACCAGTTATGAGATACTTATAAACTTTGTGTTGTAACCTGAGCTTTCCCTTTGGCCTGACTCTGAGCTGGCCCTGTGCTGTGGAGCAGAGGAGCCTTTCCAAGCTGACCCTCAGTCTCTGCCTCTCACACTGCCTGGAGAGCAGCAGTATCCAGGACTGGACCTCTGCAGCACCAGAGTTTTGCAAGGATGCTGAGTCACTGCATAAGAATGACTGTTTCTCTGGAAAAACAAACCAAAACCAAACCAAAAGCCCCACCCTCGTCATTTCTCCATCCCTCTGAACTTCTGCAAGGTCTATGATTTTTCTGAAAGACACGGATTTGTCAGCAATGGGGCAGCTATGACTGAGGAGAGATGTGCTATGCAAAAATCTCCCCAAGCTGTCCTGGCTCATCAACAGCAGCTTGAGTGAGATGAATTGCAGCTGCTCTCTGCCATGCAAGGGCAGCTGGTCAATGCTCTCCCTGAATGACTTCTGGCAGTGGTTTGTTAGAGTTTTTGAAAGTGAGGAAAACAGGGTTTGGAGCTGCATAAGCACAGACTGGGGCACAGCACCACGCCAGTTATGTCTTTTATGGCAGTGGCCCTTCCCCTCTGATGGGGGATGCAGGTTTCACAGCGCCATCAAGCTAGCAGGAAAAATCTGCTTTACAAAAACCTTGCTTGCAAGGTTCTTATAAAGAATTCTGTTCTTATTCCTGCTCCTAAAAAGCAGTCAGGAATTATTTCAAAAGCAACGCAAGTCCCACATGTAAGGGTGACAAGACCACTTAAAGCAGTGGGGATTCAGCAAGCTTGGGAGCTGAGAGCCTGGACCTGAGACCCTTAAGGCACATGAGCTCATCCCTGCTCCTTCCTGCCACAGGCAAGGACCCACCAGTTTCACATGGATTTTGTTTGCCATGACTCAAACTGCTTCTGAGAGCAAGGCTTTGTGCTTTGAGGACTTCTGCCCTTTTCCTCAAGGCCAGGTAATGTGGTCACAACTTAGACATCTGGCCACAGACCTGCAGAGATGTGAGAGATGCATGCTCTTTGGAAACAAGACGAACACTCAATTTTGGCAATGGAGTGCCTCATCTGAGCTCCTTAAGACCACGTAAGCAGTCAGGGTACAGTACTCAGAGGTTGCATGACCTTTTCTTTGACCTATCAAGAAGACAATGGAAAACAAAGGGAATTTTCCACCTGTCCTGGGTCGTTCCTGTTCAGCATCCTCCTCTGTCTTTATAGTTCCTTAGGAGACAATCTATTCCTAACCACTGTTGTACATAACTATAGGATACTCACATATCTTGTGTACAGCAATTAAATATATTGTACAATTTAGTCTATTTCTATATGGTGTATATAAAAGCTTGTCTTTATGAGACGTGGTACTAACAGATAAGAGATACCAAGGCAAATCTCCTCTAAGTGTAGTTTTCCTGCCTGGAAACTTGGCGTGGAGGACAAGTATACTCTGTTCCTTCTGTTCCTCACCAGCATGAACTCCCTTCCTCCCTTCAGCAGACTCTCTGTGCTGGGAGCTTACAGACGACATCACGTCTCTAAACATCATCCTGAGGCAATACTCTTTGATATACTAAGAACTATAGCGTTCATCTTAATTTGCTTGCTAAATTATGTTTTGTTAATCAAGAAGCTCCTCACGGTGCCTTGCATGATCCCTTGAGGCTGATTCATTGCAGGTGTTACTTGTTTTGGAATCACTCCGTTAGTCCTCTTGTTTTGTAATTAAATATAAAATGGTGTTGGACCTACCTTATTTTTGGCAGGCAAATTCTTATCCTTCCACTGTATCCCTGCACCTTTGGGTAGCCAATTTTAGTGTGGTTTCCTTGCTGCCTGAATTGTTTTTTGTACTTTCTGTGTTACAGAATGAAACTCAGTGATCAAAGCAGCTCATTATCTCTCATTATCACTCCGTTAGTCCTCTTGTTTTGTAATTAAATATAAAATGGTATTGGACCTACCTTATTCTTGGTAGGCAGTTTCCCATCCTTCCACTAGATCTCTGCACCCTTTGGTAGCCAATTTTGGTGGGGTTTCCTTGCTGGCTGAATTGTTTTCTGTAGTGGCTGTGAAACTCAGTGACCAAAGCAGCTGGTTATCTCACTATAAGGGTATGCAGCACTCAGATGTTGTGCACCTAAAAAAGCCAAAAACCACCCCAAAGCCTCCCCTGCAGGCAAACATTAACAAGTGAGGGTGGGAGAGGAAGAGAGTGGAATGGATGAGTGATGTAGCTTCCTGGGGTGCTGGCATGAGCTGGTGACCTCCACAAAGTGACTAATGTGTTGCAGAATGGACTCCCTCTAGGTTTTGTAGTTTGAAATAGCAACTTTGGGCACTTTTGGCAAGAGGAAACCACATGCCTAGACATCTTGCTCTTCTGAGAAATGCTGTGACAAACCGAATGGTAAAAAACCAAACACTTCAAACCACAATGAAGCATTGTCTTTGCTACTGAAGCTTTCCAGTGCAGTCTTTTTGTGCTTCTTCATCTGCTTTTTGTCCTTTTTTAAAAAATTATTATACTTTTATCCCTTTTTCTTTCTCCTGAGCTAAAAGGAAGAAGAAAAATAGAAGAACCAGAAATACAATTTGCAGGGCCAGTTGGCTGGGGAGGAATCAAGTTTTAGTTGACACATTGTAATTGCAGTACATTGCCGGAAAAGAAAAATAAAATCTCTGTAAGACTTCAGGTGTCTGCAGCAATTTCGTCAAACCTCAGAGGCAGGAAATGTTGGGCAGTTAACAGGACACTTTAAGAACACGTACTGTCCCCTGGGAGCATGTGGTTTTGCAGATAGAGGTACACCACCACGAGCTATGTCTCCGCCAAGTAGCCCCCTCCTTTAATTCTGTTTTGCACTTCGCTAGGTAGTCCAACACCAGCTTTCAGCAATGGAAGCTGTAACTTGGAGCTGACAGCAGTGTGTTAGCAGAGGGAGGGAGTCCAGTTTGGGGAGAGATCACAGATCACATACCTCCAATTCAAACATGACGAGGATAAACAGCTGTGTCTGTGTACAAACTACCCGTGTGTCCTCTGAGCTGAAACCTGTGTGCAACCACCACAGTTTGTCTGTAACCCTGCCCAAATGAGCACCACCTGGTCCTGCAGCATCCCTTGGCTTTGAACTGCCACAGCCTGCCCTCATGCAATGGCAGAGGCTGGAGGAAATGTTGGTCGATGCAGCTACTGTCTTTATCTCAGTGTACTGCAGCTCTCCAAACTCAACTGAGATGTAGAGTGATTTGCCATTTAAAAGCAGGCACTGCTTAAACATGTTATAAAATTCCAGGCCTGTTCAATTGCATTTGACAAGCTGCTTCCCAACAGTGCTACCTACAACTATAGCTGAGGAATCAAAAGTCACTGCAATTCAGAAGTGGATGAATCCCTCTCCACCTGTTTTGTTCTCTTTACAGGCAATGTCTTGAGAGGTGGCACTGAATCCCTCTGACAAGGTAGGCAGCTGTCCAGTTGTTAACCTGGGCTTGGATGGTTGAAAAAACAGTGGTTTAGACTGGTGGTTGACAAACCAATGTTTTAGACTACATTTGTGCCTGAGTGACTGCCCTTGGCAATGTTTTCTGGAAGTTCAACTATGTGAATTATTAATTTCATTAGTCACTCACTCTGTGGGAAAATGCTGGCATTTCGTGACTGTGCAATTCTTGTATGTCCTTTTTTTAATTTACTCTGAACTAAAGAGAACATCCTGGTGAAACAGAAAGGAAGAAAATAATACAAATCACTGTGCTTTTCAAGCAGTAGTTGCAGAACTACTTCTGCCTAATTTATCCCCAAGTTTTCACTGTTTTTGGAATGTGACTGAACCCCAGGCACAGTGTGCAGTTCTCAGAAATGAGGATGTTGTGCAACGGAAGCAGAAGAGCATGGGATCTGACTGACAAGGAAGGAGAAGGTCTGTAATCCACCAAAAGTCTATGCAAAGATGAACAGAGCAGGAACACATACACTTAAAAATACACTCAAAAATTTTAAATAAGTGTCTGGTTTAATGGATCTCACATTATGAGTAAAATGTTATGTTTAAAGTAATTAATCAACTGCTGATGTTGTCTGGTCCCTGGAGAAAGGGGAGTGGTCTGACAGATGCTGCAGCAGCTGGATGCGCATGCAAACACTTACTCATGAAGGCCGTTAGGGAGGTCCCTGCATGCTCACGTTCCCCGTGGCACCAGGAGCTGCCAGGAGAAAGGCAGAGCTTGGAAAGAGCAGTCAGCATATACGGCTCTTTCTCATCAGGGATGCTGTAACAAATTAAAGCCAACAAATTTCTCCCACCAGCGTAGCCATCTCTGTCCTTTGCTAAGACTGAAATTTTGCTCTTCACTGAAAAGTGTTTCCTCTAGTAGCACACAGTTTTTAAGGGTTCTGGAAGATTAGAGCGTTTCTGGGAGAAAATAAGTTGGTTAAATCTGAGAAGACTATTTCCTACACACCAGCTGGGATTGAAATTCTTTTTAAAATAAATTGTAGTTCATTTTGTGATCGCTAAGTGGCAATCTCACATTTTGATCAGGCCAGAATGCCCTTCCAGAAATTTTGCAGGAAAGTGCAACTGAAAATAACTCAAGGAAAGGAAAATAAGATACCTCAAAGGAAAAAGACAATAGTATGAAGGAATTGCATTTTGCAGATTTATGGGAGTGAATTCTTGAACCTACTCAAAAGCACATCCAAAATGTTTCTTTGGAGGAATACTGATACCTGAGCTGTTTCTGTTTTCAAATTAGTTAGCACCAAGGAGAGAAGGAACCATAAATGTGAAAGCATGTTTGAGAATTTTTTGTGTCACTTTATGATTTGGGCCCGCTGGCTTGCAATCGATTTGCATAATTCGAGGCTAGTCTGTGCAACCATTCAGCTGAGAGAAAACATTTTATTTGCAATCATAGTCATTTGGAGTAGTAAGAATTTGCAAAAATGTAAGCCACCTCATCAGAAATCAGAAACATGAAACACAATTTACCAGTAGAAGTTTGATTAGCAAATGAGGTCTCGCAGTCTGGCTGCCGCACTGTGCCGTAGGTGAGCCACCCATGGCGCAGGGCTTGGCTGGTTTCAGCAATGTGATCACAACCCACACAGAAAGGGGAACACAGGCATAACAATGACAAAGCAAAAAGGCACAAAAACAATGACTCAAACAAGTTGTGTGACCTATTTTTATGTCATCTCAGGTGACGGTTTGTGGAAGGGCAACCCTGTCTTTCCAAGGGACAGGGCTCGGGAAGGATCATGGACCTGTGGAGATGGAGGGAACCTCAACGGAGGAGAGGTGAGACCAAGGCTCTGTTTTTTGCCTGAGGCAACACATGACCTAGGCCCTCAGTCTGCCTCTTGGCTTGCTTTGGTCTCCTTAACCTAGAAAAAAAGTTGCGTTACAGAAGCATCAGCAGCTCCTGGGTCTTCACTGATTTACACGAAGCGTGCAGACCCCTAACTGGTTCCTCTGAGTTACATGTAGGGACATTTGCACTACTCATTGCAGCATGGCCTTTCCTGGAGCTCAGGTCAGGGCCAGGATGGCCTTTCCGCCTGCAACCCACAGACACTGGGTGTTGAGCCAGTTTAGAAATCTGTGCTTGTATTTAGGCACTTATGAAAACCCAACCTTATGGACAAAGTGCTTGTGAAAAAAACAGCACCCCTGTCTGCTTAGCAGCGCAGCTGGGAAAAACTGAGTTTCTGGCTCTGACATTTGTTGTTACATCCCCTAAAATTCAGAGTGTCATAGAGGTAGGAGGTTTTTACAGGACATCGTTTTTTTACTGTAGCTGCATGGAGGGGAATGTCCCGAGAGTGAGAGCAAAGCATATAAAAAAGGGGAAGCGGCAGTCAGCGGATCAGTTGCTCGTCTCACTGAGCGCACAGCTAAGATGATGATGGTCACTTGCCTGCTCCTCTCCAGCATCTGGACCATTGCTCCAGGTAACTCCCTTGTCTGTCTGGGTGTCTGTGTCATTATCCTAACAGCATTAGGGACCTCAGTGCCAGCCTCCTTCGGTGCTGCTGGGTGCTGCTGTGCCCACCTTGCACCTTCCTGGGGCTAGCCCACTGGTGGGTGACACGGTACTTGTGGCACTGTACTACTTACCTGGGTCTTCGGACGTGTCACTGCTGGTTGTGTTGACAGCATCCACTTCTTAATTTACCACCAGTGTTTTCGTAAGTTCCAGAGAGATGTATAAATTTATTGCAATGGGCAAATTATAAAGCAGGCAAACTGTGCTTGTAGGTATCTGCTCAGGCCATCAAAAGCACTGGTTTTGTGTTTAAAAATCATGTAGAAAAGGCTGAATTAGTTTCAAACTAGCTCCCATGATCATGGTTTGTAGTCTGCCTATGGCACTGCTGAGATCTGGAAAGCAAAGTGACTGGCACATCTTGGCAACTGGCTTCTTGGTCTTTGGTGGAAATCTGCCTGGCCACGGTCACAGCCAGAATCTCAGAGCACTTTGTTGAGTGGGTTAACCTAGTGTACCACTGGGCACCGCAGACAGCCTCACACCTACTTAAAGTCTGCAAAGATATTTCCCTTTCTTGTAAATTGAATTATGTTTTCAGTGCTGCAACTGTTACTGCTGATATCTCTCTTCCCATGCTGACATGCACAAATAAACTTTGAAAACTATTATCCCAAGAGAACTGTGGAGTTGAGCTGTCAGCTTCACCTTGCCTGTACCCTTAACAATTTTTTCATGTCTACAAATTGGAAGAGGAGACCAGTTGTTTTCTTCTTTTCTCTGGAGACTTTTAATACCACGGCATTTATGCTGTGAAAGCTTTCTGCCTGTGGGCTTTCAGCAGGGTCTCTTCTGCAGCTGCTTATCAGCAGCATGACTTGTGTGCTGAGATAAGAGGACAGATGTAGTTGGCCTCAGGTCCTCCCTACCTTGCTTTTTCCATATGGTTTTCTGTTCTTTGCTAGTCTCCGACAAATGTGAATACACAGTGTATAGTGGGGCACATAATAATTTTTAGCAGTTTTACTGATTTGCTTCACCCCATGCCACAGGACGGCTACAAAGATGCTATTGGGCCAGCAGCTTTTTGGTCATTAGCATGGCTGGAAGTTTAGGGAACCTCTCTGTGGGTGCCCATGGGATAGCAGCCCTAGCGGACAAATCAGTGGCTCCCAACACCGGAGCTGCCTTTCACAGTGGTGCTCTCTGCAGCACAGGTATCAGGCTGGCAAGATACTTGGCATGAGAGTGGCAGGTCCAGTGAAACTCTCTAGGTATTTCTTACATGCTGCATTTTCAATTTTTTCCTGGACGAAGGGATAGAGAAATCCTCCAGAGTTGCTCTGTTTGGAAATGAGGGTGAGGGGCTGCGGGGGCCTCCGCAGGGGCTGGGCTGCAGAAGAGTGTGAGAAATGCTGAGTGTGGCACCTGCTTCTCCCCCAGCCTCTGTGCAGGTGACGAACGGGAAGGTCCAGTCAGTCCAGGCAGGAGGAAATGTTACTTTTTCATGCCGGTCAGTCACGAAAGAAGATGTGATACAGGTGACCTGGCAGAAGGACACAGATGGGGCTGAAGACAACATAGCAACTTACAGCACAATGAACGGCCAAAAGATAGCCGAGGCCTATGTCAGCCATGTGAGCTTTGCCCACAGCGAGTTACAAGCCTCGGCCATCTCCCTTCATGGAGTCACCCTCCAAGATGAAGGATGCTACAAATGCATCTTCAACACATTTCCCTCGGGGGCTGTCACCGGCAGGATGTGTCTCAAGGTTTATGGTAAGGCACTGTCATTGTGTACGGGCACTCACCTGAGGACCGAGTCATTTTTCCTGTGAAAAACCTTCCCTAACATTGCTACACTGATGCAGGAAAAATGGTTCAGCTTTCTCCCTGGCTCTCTCCCTCTCTGGTTTTACCTCTGATGGGAAACCAGTGTTCAACAGTTCTTTAATTTTCTTCCCTTTCAAGTCAGCAACAGCGAGATTCAAAACTGACGCGTAACCCATGACTTCCTCCAAGTTTCCCTGGCCCTGTGCTGTGCTGACAGCTGCCTGGCCACAGCCAGGAACCCCATGTTCCTCTGCTTCCTTTCACTGCTTCTCTCACCTCCTAGTCGTGGAAATCAGGCAATTTTTAGCTTGCTCTGCATTTGGTTTTAAAAAAACTGCAAAGTATTCAAAAGGCAAAGAGGCACATGTATGACCCGAATAGCTGGAAGCTCATTTTGAAGCTAGAGTAAAAATAGCAGTAGTTGGGCTGGGGTCAGGAAAAGGACACAAAAAAAAAAGAAGGCTGAAATACTGTACAGCTCGTGGGATTTGACACATGAATATCTTAAGCAGGTCAGCGTCAACTAGCTTAAAGAAGAGAGCTGAAACAAATCATGAGTCAAGACGGCAATATTTGTCACCACCATATGAAATAATCTACTAGCAAGTGCAACCTGAAATAAAGACAAATAGATGAATTCAAAAGAACCAAGAGTGATAAGCTGCTTATCATCTTGAGGAAAACTGCTGGGTTTTGTCCAGCTGAGAAAGCTGAGACATTAAACATGCTCTGAGGACACCCTGTTGGCTCCTGGCTTTCTCATGCATGAGACTGCTGTGGGGACATTGGCCAAAGATCATATCCCATGTGGCGAGTATCAGTGTCTGTAACCTGTCACCGGTGATATGACCCCTGCAGAGTATTTTGTTTAACCCTAGTACCTTCTGCTGACAAAGACGCAGACACATATGTCCACACGTCTCTGGAGCCCTGTGTGTGGAGAAAGGAAGCTCCTAACTTACAGGGGAAAGGAGGTGGTGGTGGAAAATACAAGGGAAAACCAAGTCTGGAACAAAAGTTCTTTTTCCCCTCTTTTGGGAAAACTCCTAGGACAGAAAAGAGAAATTAGGAGAAATTCATGCAGTTTTTCATATATTAAGAGGAAAGTTCCTAAAGAAACCCAGTTCTGAGTCAGTCAGAGGGTAAACACTGATTATATATTACAGGAAAAACATGGAAGTGCCTTGCAGAGGGATCCCATTACTTTTTATCATGTAAATCTAAACACAGAGATTTCTTCTGATTTTTTTGTTTTGGTTTGTGTCTTTTCTATACAAGCGGGGGAATTCCTTCCCAAAATCACCAACCGTGTGGCTATGGTTCATCCTTCGCCAGAACACTACTTCTAAAAAAAAAGGGATGTTTTTCTGCTGCTACACACACTCATGGCAAGCATCTCTTCCTGTATCTCAGATGAAAACGCATCAGCTGAGAAGGGTTTAACTTCTCTCATAGGCCTCACAGGCCACTGCCAGAGGCTGCCTCACCGAGGTCATGGTGGCCTTCCTGTAATGTGCTGTATCAAACCTGCCCTCAAGGGTCACCATGAACAAACTGAGTATTTGGCACTCTGACAGATTTTAGCCCATATATGGTTATTTCACTGAAGCTAATTTATGCAATGCTACTTGAAAGCCACAGTCTTGCTCCTTATTCTCCAACTCTTAACGATGGGAACAACTTGTCTGAACAAGCCCAGAGGGTGCCTCATGAGGGAGAGTGAAGCCAGCAGGAATCTCCCAAGGCTCAGAGGTTCAGGGCGAGGTGAGAAAATCAGAGTCACCAGTTGAAAATGAAACGCTGCCATGTCTTTGCCCTCAAGAGGGGACTGCCGGGGAGTTTACGAGCTGGTAATTGCCCGATTACAGCAGCCTTCACAAGCGCGGCTGTTCCGGGACCCGACCGGACGGGCACCATCGCCGCGTGATGCGGGGAAGTGAAACCACGTAAGAACTGGAGACAACACTGAAAAAAGAAACAGGTATGACTGCAGGGATGTCATAGCATGTCAGACCTGCCTGACTGAAAACAGCAAACCCAGGAAGAAGCAGAAATTTCCTACCCTTCAGCAAAATCCATTTTGGAACAGAATAGTTTCAAGCAAGCTTGGTGGGTTTCTTTAAACAGACTGCTCCCTTTCCCCCCCAGAAGGCTGGAAAAAGCTTTCTGTCATCACGAGGCACACTGTGATTCCTACAATCTTTTATCATTCTCTGTAACACCACTGCTAAGCCTTTAAACATAAAAAGCATATCCCAACCTGACGGTCCCCCTCTAATTACAGAAAGCCATTACAGAAAGTCCGTTTTTCAAATATTTGGGAATGCTGACAGAGATCAAATTTGGGAGCATCTGCAATACTGATCTGTCGCTGTTAAGTACCGAGAACGGCGAGTAACGACACAATCCAAGTTCAGGAAGAAAGTAGTCATTTAATTAATTATAATTTGGTTTATATAACTTGGTTCCCAAAGATGACAGGAGGTCATTGGATCTTTAAACGGCCACCCCCTGTCCTATTGGCCAAAGCTCACAACACCTACTTTAAAATATTATTTCACTGTGTACCATAACAACTCTGAAAAACAGACCCCAGGTGCACAGATAACCCGCAGCAGTGTTTATCATAGCTTTCATAAGAACCACAGAGCTCTCACAGAATGCTGCAGAAAGCTGAAAAATTTCTCTACCAAAGCTTTTCAGCGTCTGCACTGATCTGAAAGAGAGACTAAAGCAAGTACTTGCTCACAACCTCTTATGCAAAGACTTTCACTGGAAACAAATACCTTGATGAAAGGCAAAAGGAGCAGTTAAGTGCATGCATCAAACATAAACAGCCAGCACATACTAGCAAACAGTGTAGAGGGACTTTTCTGCAAAAGCAAGCACTTACAGGTTTTGACAGTGCATCTATTACAGACATTTGCTAGAGAGAAGCTCAGCCCTACAGGATCATTCCTTGGGGTCCATTGTGAGGAAAGAGAGAACTGCTTAGTCAGAAGAAGAGCAGGTATAGAGTGCCTGTGTTTCTGGCAAGACACTTAGAAATTTTTCTCATCCTCTATACTAACATCTGTGACTTCTCCCTTTGATTGTTTTTGAATTTTGCAATGTAATATTTGAAGTTAATGCTGTGGGCGTATATGTTATTTTTATGCATCCCGTGAGTGAAAGAAGAAGTTCAGAGATCATTTACTAATTGAAACATATATTGTTTGTGACACTAGTCTTTTCATACCTGGGAGATTTTGAGAAGTTCCAACTGAAATCCCCCTACATACTTTCCTTGTTTTTCTCAGAGGTTTCAGCAACTCTATGGGGGTTGAGTTTCTGTCTGTGGGTGATGCAAAACAGGAGAAATAGAAGCTTATTTTTTCTAGGCTCACACAACCATAATAAGTAAATGATGTCAGGCTTGTAAAAAAATCAAACAAACAAAAAGCAGCAAAATTGTTGGTATACAAAGTCTTGGTGCCACCCTCTGGCAGTTATGGCTTGGAGGACACAGACAACCTCTTGAGGTACATCTGGAATTGTGCTAGGAGGTCATAGGTGCCGTTATGCATCTGGCACAAGCCTCTTCCCCTTTTCACAGTGCCTGCTACACCTCACAGGCAAATCTTTGTTTACCTCACAAAAGGAAAAAATCATTGTTTTTCCTAAGAACAATAAAAAGAAGTTTTGTTCACTTGTTTAAAAGCAGGATTGCCAAATGATAGTGGTATGTTCTAGTGTTGGGACAAAAAAATAATTTCAGCACAAATATTGCCACTTACCACTGTTACTTTTCTTACGTAAGTAGTAATATACACATGGAGTTCTACTAATTATAATAATGGATACTTTTTTAATCAGAGGGCATTCATGGTAACCCAGACTTGATTGAAACTAGAACTGCCACTGCACTGAAATGGTTAAAAAAAAGTAATACACTCAGAAACAGAGACCTAGAAGTAGAGTGTGGTTTGGACCCCTATTCCATCAGCACATGTACTGAAGTAGAAGGCAGGCTGGTGAGCTGCCACACAGAAAGCCATGGATTGCACTCCCAAATGGAACTGCACGCCTTTATAGGTACTCGCCTGCACAAACTGACCTTATCAAACTGAGCAAAAGCTTGAACTAGACAATCTCCAGAAGTCCCTTCTGACCTGAATTATGGTATGATTTTATGTCAAAGGATAAATAGGTGATTTTTCCACATGGGACCAATGTGTCCTTATGTGTTCAGATCTCACCTGCAGTTCTATCCAGGTGGAAAGCAGCTTCCTGAACTTCTCCCTTTTATCTATTCCTTGCAAATACAGTTTGTATAAATAGGAAACAACAAGTAGACTTCATGTGAGTGAGTAAGCATGAATGATGCCTGTAGTTCATCCTTCTTCCAGACTAAAATTAAATGTGATAGCATCCGCAAATCTTCTGGAGTGAGAGAGTTCAGAAGAAGTGATCTTTAATGAAAGTTTTAAGGGATACTATGATGCACCCAAAACCCAGTACAATACGGAACAAAGTTATACAAGCACAAACCCTCCACAGGTGAAATCTCGTGGTGTAACCACATACAAATTCACTATTACTGTCTTGCATAAATAGGTGCATTTAGTCCTTTGATTTGCAACTCTACACACCTCAACCAGCAGTAACTATAATCCTGCAGGTAATTTTAAAGAAAAATAATTTTAACTCATTCAAGCAGTTCAGCTCTTTCAGAGAGAAAAGGACATACGATTTTGCAGTTTCACTACCTTCTGCTTTTAACTCAGCCATAATCACCACTTCTCAGTTGGGATGCTGCTGCTAGTAACAGAATGGAAACAGATGCTTCTACCCTCTTGCCCCTTCTTTTGTCTAGCTCTTCTCTTCCAGACTGCTAACTGATCACTTCCATGTTTATTTGTCACTTCTGGGGCTTTGGGAGGGGTAGATAAGATTAGATAGCAAGCTTGTCCTGTAAGGATAATTGTAAATACAGATGCTCTTTGCTCAAACGTGGGCAGAAACTAATGGACTTTGCCACTTCGTTGTTTACAGCCATCTCAGACCCCAAAGTGGAAACTAAGCTTATATCCAGCCCAGACAAAGCGGAGGACTCTGAGAAAATGGTGGGGATGAGCTGCTCAGCAACAGGGAAACCAGCTCCAAAAATAACCTGGCAACTTCCCAGCACCCTGCAGCAGAAACCAAAGGAGTACCACATAAAGTTCAGCAACCAGACCGTGACTGTCATCAGCAATTTTACCCATGCCCACTCCAAAATCCTTCAGGAGTACCCCATCACCTGTGTGATCCAACACCCTTCTCTAAATGTGACCCTGGTCCTGCCCACAGAGAGCCTGGAGCCAGGTCAGTATGTAACTCTGCTCCTGCTCTGAGTGGAGCAGAAACTGCGCAACACCTCCTGGGGTAGATCAGAAAACTCCGCAGAGGGTTGGGAGCAGGTGGGGAAGGTACCTGGAAGAGCAGCTGTGGCTGGGCTTGGGAGGGATGGAGCATCCAGATGCCCTGGGCAATGGCACATAATGTCTTACTGCCCATCAGGTCCCCTTACCCACCATGGTGTGCCCCAGCCTCCCTGTTCCTGTGAAGGACTATTTGTGACAGGGTTCCCTGTCACGTGGCGTGACACACCAACAAGACGAGCCACTGTTGGGTAGCTCAGAGGGGCTGAATTCTGTACGCCTGACCTTAATATCAGACCCCAAGCATAAGTCTGCTGGCAGTGCCACTTGAGTGCATCATGCTGGAATGTGCTCCCAGTGCCCCTATCCACTCCATTTCACCACAGGGAATGGCCAAGGGATGTTTGAAATGGGTTTTGGGTTGGTTTTTTGCTTCCTGCATAAACTGAATATCTGTGCTTTCCCCACAGGTCCAGACAGCAGCATGGCACCGGCCATTGCCATTGTCCTGGTCTCCCTGACCTCCCTTCTCCTTCTCACCTGCCTCCTCTACCCCTGCCTCAGGCACCTACATGACCCAGAGAGAAACCCAACCTGGCCATGCTGGGTAGGTCTGCCTTTCCTCAGGGCGCTGCCAGGGTCACCCCCACAGGTCATGGGGCTCATGACCAGTGGGGTCTGCCCAGCCACACCAGGGCTGCCTGCACACTACCCAAGCCAGGCTGAACCTGGGCTGGAGATGGACACAGGAATTAGCCCCCAGCCAGACAGCTGGGAAGGGGAAACCTGATTCTGCATAGCCAGCCTACAGGTGCCCAAGAGTGCTGGCAGCTAGAAAACATTCAATGTGCCAATGACAAGGCACGCTGTGGCGGAAGCATCGCTCTACTACTATATTTATACACAAAATAGTTGTGCAAGCAGTGGCCAGGCCCTTGCACTGGTCTTCTGCAGCTCCTAAAATAATCTACTTCAGCATAGCCAATGCAGCTTACGAAGGCAGCAGCTTTGAGGAAGTGTCTCAAACAAAATATGGTCTTAGAGGAAAACCGTGCCTCTCTGAGGGAAGCCCAGGGTCCCACGCTGTGGCACAGGCTGAGGCACTGCTGGTTGTCCACAGATGCTATCCTAGTGCAGGGGGTGCAGGATACAAGCTTGAGGTGGGGGTAAACTGCGTGAAGTGGCATAATTTCAGAGAATCACAGTCCAGTTTTGTGAAGGCCCCTCATCCTCCTTGCAGTATATGCCTAGCATGCGCACCCTGAATTTTGGTGAAAATCCTGGAGAAAAAGAAGCAGTGGAGGAAATGCAACATGTCTTCCACGGGTGTTATACCTCTAGGTCCAAGCTGAAGACTACTTGTGGGATTGCAAGGGGAAAACTTTAGTCTCCCCTCACAGAGAGATGGAAGAACTCATTTGGCAATACAAATATCCAGGATCTTTACCCTCACACTTCAAGCATCCATATATTTTGAAGAAATAAACACAACAACCTCTCTTTCATCAGGTACTTCCTGCCTGTACCAAGGCCAAGAATTGCAGGCAGTATGGAGCTGCAGGCCGGTGGGCTCCTGCGGTGTCCCCCAGCCTCGGTGCACCACTGAACACCTGAGAAGCTGCCCGCCCTACACATGCAAGAGAGAAACTCTTAAAATGGCATCTCAAGCTTCCAAGGAAACCTTCTGTAACTTTCTCCAAGAGAAATCCAAAAAGGGACAATTTATAATAGATATTTATTTATTTTGTTACACTATAATATTCTGTTTTGTAAGAAAAAAAATGTAAAGTATTTATTTGAAACGCAGGCTGCCTGTGTGGATCCATTTAGTGGAACTTATGCTTTGTATTTTTGGGGGGTTTGAACATTGTTTATTACTTTTTGATATTTTAATATTGCAAACTCAAAAGTGGATGGGGGATTGTCTGAAACAAGGCAGCATTTTGTAAGGCTGATGGCCTGGAAAGGGTTGCTGATGGACCAAAGGAGCCCCCCATCAGGAGTGGGGCTGCAGAAAATCCATGGAACAGCCTCGCACACTGCTCTGAACTTCAGGTGTTGAACTTGTTCCCTAAAGGGCACAAGAGATCAGGCCAAGACTGCAGCCAGCCTGAACTTATAACCCAGGTGCCAGGAGCAACAGGCTTCAAGCCAGGAGTCATGAGGAAGTGCCAAGTCCGATTTCCAGCGACCTCTCCTGGAAAGCGATGTAAAAGGCACACAGATGTTTCCTTCTTCCCTCTTTCTCAGGGCTTTCCACACCCCCTTCTTAATGTCCCTGATCCATCACAAGTGCCTTGTGTTTCCTGGCATCCCACCCACCTGCAGGAGGAAGCAGGGCAATAAAAGAGTACTTGCAGGGGTAGTAGGTTGCCCAGTACATTTTGTTTGTGTCCTGGTGTAGTGGCAAGTGAGTGCAGTGGGAAGCAGGAGGCTGGTAGGCCTGAGGAGGTGGGTGCTTTATTTATTTCCATATGGGCAGATAAATACCAATGCAGGGCAAGGAGTGTTCCCTATTCTGAAAATGCTTTGTTCATAACCAGTAGGTCAGATCTGAGCTGTAATCTCCTGGAATTCCCTGAATTGCATTCTATTCTCATGAAGTCTTGTAGACTTAGGGAAGGGGAAATGAGACCACCTGGCTGATGCTGGTCTTGTGGGAAGCCACCAGTGCAGGCTGGCTTCCTCCTTCGCTCCTTCTGGCTTCCTGGAGCGAGTGCATGTAATCTGGTTTTTCCTCATCCTTGTGTTTCAAATGGGCATCCCACATGACTCACTAAGTTGTGGTCAAAAAGCCAAGTGAACTAAAATGAAAGCAAGTGGGTGAGAATGAGTAAACCTGGTCTCTGCTATAAAATACTTTTTTTAGGCCCCCCTAACACTTAGTAATAGCACAGTTGGTGAGTGAGGGGAAAGGGGAACTGGCTGCAGCTGTTACAATTGGGGTTTTTTCTCCTTAGCCCCCTAACTGTCAAAGGAGGAAGTAATGGTTTGTCCAAACTTTTCCACCATTGCAGCTTCATTTCTTCCTGCATGAAGGAAGAGGTCAGGGGAGAATAAGGTTTTCCCCTGAGTTTGTGGAGTGCAGGAATGGGGTGGAGAGCCCCTGGCACCCATCTTGAGCGGGCTGTGTGGCCTCAGCCCTTGCCATTCTGCAGAGTCTGCACTAGCAATTTAGAGCAGTTTATTTAACATGAGGTTTCTGCTAGTGTTTAGACTAAGGTTTTGTTGTTTGGTTTGTTGGGATTTTTTAATAAAAGAAACTAATGTCTTGCAGAAACGGGGAGTTTGGACATGGGTAAAGAAAAGGATTTCCTGAGGGAAGAGAGAAAGGCACAAGGCCAGTGAGAAATCTATTCAAACCCAGGAAAATGACAGAGATTAGCTATTATTGTTTTCTACAAGCTGATCACCTGGAGTGTGGGAAAGCAAGGCTTGGAGTCACAAAAGTATCTGTTTATGTGTGGGACTGTGGTTTCTTTTACTTTTTAGCTGAATGTAGAATTTTTTAAAGCTTTTAGAGGTTTCTGCTTATGAGTATGATAGGTCCAGAAGCTGGCTTACAAGTAAAATTCTGTACAAGATTTATTTTTCATTCATGATATCAGAATGAGAACACAACATCCAGATAAAGAAAACTTAAAACCAATGCATGTACATACCTTCACGCTATACAAAGCTATCTACTAAGATGCAGTGCCATAAAATGCTGTATGCTACTGATGGGTGTTTGGCCTCACCTAGCAATGAAATGAATGCTAGAATACAGACTGTGGATAATTAACTGGCTGATAGCTATCAGGGGAAAAAAGAATATGAAAAAGATACAAACCACCTTTTGTGGAATAAACAACGGCATGACTGAGGGACTCAGAAGTTTTGACTATGAATGATGAACATTGTAACTGCTGTTATGAGATTCCTTTGTGATTAGTTTGTGCTTGACTGTCCAGTTACTTCTGTTAACAATTTGTAAGTAATTCCTTGGAGGTTATATTTTGAATGGGTTTATACAGATACCTAGTATTTGTTTTAATAACTGCAGGATTTTAATAAATGGGTGGGTGTGATCCCCAACATCTTTTGTCTGCTGTGGCCTTGCATGGCTGTAGGTGAGGTTGGTGTGGAGCTTGAGATGAGAAATAGAAATAAAACTGGTAGGATATTTAAGTGAAATAGACTGCTCTATTTTGCTGCTCCAATACAAGCAATATGAAGCAGGTTAACTTTGTAAGTAAATGCAAGCAGACCATATTTTCAAAATAAATTCTACGAGAATGTTCTGAGCTACTACTGCCACCAAAAAAAGAAAAAAAGTCTAGGATTTTTGCCTGTTCTGAGGCTGGGCAGTTGTCAGTCTCTTCCAGCTCTGCCTTTGGCCACTTTGTGTCACTGCATTTTGTCTAGCCTAGGGACAAGTGGTGTTGATGCAGGGTATAAGTTCTCCTAACTGATGGAAAAGGGGCAAGCAGGACTGCCACCTTCCTGCTTGCCTCTCACATAGATAAAACTGGCTCTGGGTAATGTGTTTCTCTTTATAAAGCAAATGTAGCCTGCACC
This sequence comes from Struthidea cinerea, assembly GCA_013397865.1. Lineage (NCBI taxonomy): Eukaryota > Metazoa > Chordata > Aves > Passeriformes > Corcoracidae > Struthidea > Struthidea cinerea. The sequence continues at coordinate 297,596 of VZTI01005147.1, forward strand.
TCTCAGCTTTGGGATCCTTTGACCCTGACATAAGCCAGTTTGGGTTAAGGTTTTAACTCATGTAAGAAGTGTCCTTTTTAACTCTGGAGATATATAGATAGATACAGATATAGATATAAAATGAAGGCTCTTCAGGCTGTATAAAATGTCCATGTTTCTGTTTTGGCATGCCAGGCTATTGCAGAGATGTATTGTGTTGGTATTTTTTTCTGCCCAGATACTGGGTTCCTGGTTCTAAGAGAGCAGTAAAATGCAAGCGAATTGGCCCCAACAGCTCTGGCTGAAGATATGACTTTGAAGTGTAGCTGAAATGTTTGCCTTAGATATTTTACAGGCACTGGCTGAAATAAGAAGAATATTTTTCTTCTGAAACCAGTGCTGACAGAGGCATGGGACTAAATTTGTACAGTGAAAAGAAACTTTGTTTTGGTGATAGACCTTTGAAAGCATCATTCATCAATTCTCTGGTGCATGACCCTGGGGGAATGATTCATCTGAATACCACACCAGTAAATTTTCTTACGAAATCAGACATGGAAGAAAATATAACCCATTGTTTTTCATTCACTTTTCAGCACTGAGCCCCTGGAAATCAGCTGAAACAAGAGAATTGCACTAATTGATTACATTTTTCTCTTTTATAACTGAGACTATCAAGACAGGCAGATACAAATCAAGTGCATTTTTGTTTTCACTCTCAGTACACCAGAAATTGCTCATATTTTTGGAAGCCATACAAAGGGCCTTCTCATATCTCTGCTGCTTTCTTCTTTGGACATACAAAGCTATGTGTGAAAGGAGCAGTGAATACTTGTCCAACTCTTTGTGGATGGACTCTGTTGTAGTCTGCTCGACTTTGAGAAAAGCCACCCGAAAGTTCTGGAAGCCTGAGAGAATCCTCAGTCTAAAACCCCTACACAATACGAACAGAGTTTTAAATTCCCTAGCATGTCAGAAGCTGTGGTCCTTAACCACCCTAAGGAAAAAGGAGGAAAAGGCAGCTTTGTCTAGTAAAAGACCAGGCTAAGGTGGAATGAAAAGCTTGCAGAAAAAAAAAAAACTACACTTCATAGAAAAAAAAAAAAACTAATTTTTTTTTTCAAGCAGAATATTTTATTTGATATTATCCTTCAGGTAAATTACAGAAAGCCCAGGTCTCATCATAAACACCCAGGCTTACATTTTAGTTTAAAGAAACCAACTTGCCTTGAGCCTTCCTTGTTTACAGGAATGTAGCTATTTTCATAAATGAAATTGTGGTGGATTTTAGCTGCCCATCATCTGAGTAACAAGAAATATCATTGTTTGCTACAGGTTTCTCTCTAAATACCAGAACCTATACACAAAGAGGAAAAGGGGAAAAAATCCTAGTGTAGTTTTCTGAGAATCTTTGCACACCTTCTTTAGAATGGTTTGATTTTGAGGGTATTAAATGTAGGCCGCCTACTTTCTAGCATTTATTAATAGAAATAAGGTGTCAGTTGTCTACTCAATACTTCAGAATTTATGTATATAACTTCAACATGTCTTTCTGAAAACCTGTATTGTAACAATTTCTGACCACATCAAGACAATTGGAAGACATTCCTTGGAATCTAGCTCAGGCTGCACAGGGAAACCAAGACCTTGCTGCATCACTAAGAGAAAGTGCTGAGCTCCCTGCAGGCTCCACTGGGGTGGAAACCTTCTGACTAGGATGCAAAACAAAAGGGGGCCACATTCTGGGTCACAGGTAATAACATCCCAGGCTGAAAGGATTTGATGTACCAGGCTCTCCAGCGGGCTCTGGCCCAGCAGAAGGATCTTGTGGTCATCGTGCAGTTTTAATTCCTCTAGTCTCAGGTTTGTGACTCTGTATCACTCTGCTGTGGATCTGGCAGATGTGGGTTGGGAGGCTTGGAAAAACTGAAGCCAGAAACTGCTAAGAAACAGCATCAGTCATCAACAGTGAGATAGACGTTGTTCCTGAAAGGTGAGCAAGAAGGCTTGGGGCCCCGTACTTGATTCTCTACAGCTTCCTTCATTCCCTTAGCACATTTATTCTTTGTTTGGTCTTTTTCTGGTCCATGGGATCCGGACCTGATGCTGAACTATCAGTGCAGTATCTCTGCTTCAAACAACAAGTTTGTCCTTTGTATTCCTGTTGCTTGACTCAGCCACCTCTTTTTCCTCTCCTGGTTGTTTCAAGGTTGTTTCCTCTCCCTGATGCTGTTCTGTCTTACCACACCTTTGAAGATGCTGTCCACCTACCTGGATCACTTCTCTTCTGCTGGGCACCTCTTGTTCTTCTCCAACTAGGGTAGTCATAGGGCTGAGCTGGGAAATGGGAGCTAGGGAGGAAGGAGGGAAGGAGAGAAAAGAGCAAAAGGGCACACACAGAGCCTGAAGGCAGGGAAAAGATCTCAAAGTGGAGCCAAATGGGGAAATAATTTTCCCAGGAAAACTCTCAAGTTGGCAATTTGTTAGAAAACATGAGCTTAGGATTTGGCTGCTTCCAGGAGTAAAACTTCTCGCAGAATTAGCTTTGGAATATGAATGTTACCTGCAATCTGTACATACCTCTCTGTGGCCTGTGACTCCTGCAGGCATTAGCAACAAAGTGGCTTGAGGAGTTTGGTCAGCTGGACAACGAAGCCACAGAGATGCTTGGTGAAAGTAATTTGAGGAGTGCTTAGAAAGAGAACCCCTTAAGACTTGAGCAAGTGTCCTGTGTTGTGAAGTCTGCAGAGTTAATTAGCAATGGATGGGAGCAGTTTGCCTTCCTTTTTGTCCCTTGGTGGCCAGCATATGACATGAGGCTGGCTATGGGTAATGCAGCCAGGGAAGATAAGGACTGGGCACAGCAGGGAGCAGATGCTGCAGGAGGGATCTGGCACTGGATATCACTTTGTGTTCAATTGATTTCTGATAAAATTCCCATAACTTCCTAATAGAAGTACACATGCTACCAACAGAAAATGAGGGGAATGAACCCTTCTGGTGATAACCTGCTCTCATGGTATTTTCTAGTCAACTGTCTGCCCCCCTTGGCTCAGCAGTGAGTTTGGGCTTGCAGCCAGGAGTGAGCTAACATTTCATTTCCTCGTCACCCTTTCATCTACAGGCTGTGACCAGGAGCAGGATGCACCTTGATCTCTGGCAGAACTGAGAACAACAAACACGAACCACCAGAAAGCAGGGGAAATACAGTGCTATAAAGCTGCTGATGAACTGTCTTTCTCTTCGCTAGTAATTCTCCTCGTTGGCATCAGCAGAAATAGCAAAATTTAAGCCCAAAAAGAGAGAAGCCACCAGAAACCTGTCTCTTCAATTTAAGCATAGGGCAGTTAGGCAGACTCTGAAAGTTGTTTTTTTCCCTTCAGAAAGTAAGATTTAAGTAATTAAGGTGACACTCTCCAGTACTCACAGTCCAAACATGCTGCTTTATCTAAAACTTTGAAAGCACTGAGGTCTGGCTTGGACAAGCAGTCCCCTGGGACAGTTCTGCTTAAACAAACAACTGCATCTTCCAGCAACTTCAATAAAACTTTCAATAAATGACTGAAAAGAGAAAACCAGCTGGCTTCTTTTGATGAGCAAAGTTCAGAACTGTACAAAAGAAAAGCAGAAGTTGGGGAAGGGGCATGTGGGGAAAGAAGTTGGACAGATTCTGTTTCTATAATCTGACCTGTTGCCAGGACCTGTTGCACCAGAGATGTTAGTGCCATTTCTCTATGTTGTTATTTTGTATGTGGGCAGGTAGGTTTTCCTCCACAACACACAGCTGGCCAGTAGGATCCTTGCCCAGGTAAAAAATGCAGTGAGACTTGTGAACACTGAAAAGTGTTAGCAGAGACATTTTCCAGCTTTCTGCAGCAGTCTGTGAGAGCTCTGTTTCTCACAGAAACTACGAAAAACAGTGCTATGGTTTTGTAAGCAAAACTGTCTCTATCTTGCACCTGCAGCTGTTGTGCAATATTGTTATGATATTGACTGGGAAAAATATTCTGAAGGGTTTTAGCCAACCGGTGCGGGAGGCGGATGGTCGGTGACCAATGACCTTATGCCATGCTGGCGACCCAAGTTACAAAAATCGATTTATAATTAAATAAATGGGCTATTATTGCTCCTGAACGTGTGTGTCGTTCCTCACCGTTTGTGCCCGGACAGTGACATCTGGTGACGCCCGCCGTGTACTGCAACTCGCAGTGTTACTGAAGGTACGTGCCCACCCCCCAACCCCCCCAGGGACGGGGCAGCGACGGAACTTGGCAACATAGGACTTAAACAGCCAAAAGAAAGCGGTGTGCTTCCCGCTTGGAAAGCGATCTTAGATATCGTCGGGACTGATACAGTCTCTGACCGGCACCTCTGTGAGTTACTGCAATGGGCAGAAGAGCACGGGTTCCCAATAGACCCTCACACTGCGTTCAGCCTGGACGCGTGGCACGAGTTAGGAGATAGACTGGTCTACGAACTTACATTCGGAGACAAGGGTGTAGTCGGTCTGGTCCGCACTTGAAGAATTTTATTTGACATATTACATCAGTTTAGAGCGGAAGAAGTCACCGGCGGGCCTGAAGCGGTCAGAGGGTGGACATTCGGAAGGCGGCACGGGCGGCCCGTCTCTGGCATGGTCACGACTGGTGGGCGTGGTAGAAACTGTCCAGAGCCCTTCTCCCTCGCCGCCTCCTACCTATCCTTCCCCGCGGGATTTTGTTATGCCAGAATACCCTTCCCCAGCGGAGTCGCTGGCAAGGATGACCGAACAGCGGGGGGAGCTGGGCGGCCTCCTTCTATCACTCCGGCGGCCCCTCTGTCCTCCGCGCCGTTGTCTTCAGCGGCGGGAGCGGGACCGGTCGCCCCTACAGCCCCTCCATTGCTGCAATCAGGCACAGCAGCCGAGGTTCTCTCGCCACGAGCAGCAGCGGCGGAGGAGACCACGACGGCACCACTTGGTTCCTCCGCACCTGCACCGGCGCCGCCCGGATCCTCCGCGCCTGTGCCAACAGCACCTGCCGGCTCTGCGCGTGCGTCTACAGCCGGGTGTCTTCCTGCTCATGCGCAAAGGGCACAGCAGCCGACGGCGGAACTGTTGGGACATCTTGTACCGGTGCTGCGAGCGATGTATCAGCAGATGGCGGTGCTGCCGGAGAGGTTGGTGCCGGCGACAGCTGCCGGACTCACACGGGTGATAGCTCCGGCGGCTGCTCCGGCTGCTCTGGTGGCTGCGCTGTCTCCGGCGGCCGCTCCGGCAGCCCCGGCAGTTCCGGTGGCCCCGGGCCCGGCGGTCTCGGTAGAAGCGCCGCCTGCACAACCAGAAGTCCTGCTTCAAGCAACAGCGCCTCAGACTGCACCGCCGCAAGAGACCACGCTGCTTTTCTCCGCACAGCTAAATGCAGCTTCTGCCTCTGGCCTGCTGCCCGCATCCTCACCTGGTTGGCAACCGGTGAAGCGGCTGCCTCAGAATTCTCCTTGGACATTTCCGGTCTGTAAGGTGTCTGTGCGTCCATGCAATCCCAGGCATTTCTGGGAGGCGGTCAGAAAGCGAGCTTTGCAGGCAGGGGATTGGGATTTGCTGGAGAGATTGGGAATGCCACAAAGAGAACCAGAGGTACTTGTGCAGGATCAGGTGGGTGCTACAGCGCCTTTAGAAGTTGCATCGGTAGATCAAGGTGATAGTGAGACCTCGCAGGAGGGTGTCCAAGCCTATCCTGTGGAAAACGTTGTCCCGAATTCGGGAAAAACGAACAAGCATGAGATTCTTGCATGGAGAGTGGTCCAGGATTTGCAATCCAAGGTAGCACAGTACAGACTCGGTTCTCCAGAAGTTATGCAGGTTGTTAGAGTGGTAAATACTGATCTGCTTGCTCCGTTTGATATTAAGCATTTAGGTCAGGTGTTATTTCAGTCTGTGCAGTATTCAGTTTTTGAGAGTAACTGGAGAAAGCTGGAAGAAAGAACTGCTGTAGGGAATGCGCAATTACCTTCAGATAACCCTAGACATGGAGCTGGAGTCGATGCTCTTATGGGGACTGGTCAATATTCTAATCCTGATCTCCAAGCTACCTGGCATCCTCAGTTCCTTGAACAAGCTCAAAAGGTCGGGATGACAGCTCTAATGAAGAGCATCAACATGGCTGCTCCTAAAACACAATATGTAAAGATATCTCAGGGGCAGAATGAGTAATTTCTGTCCTTTGTGGAGAAAATTGCCACAGCCCTTGAGAAGCAGGTTGAAGATGAGGGGTTAAGGCAGCTGCTGTGCAAAGTTGGCAAGAGATAGTGCTAACAAGGAATGTAGAAGGATTATAGCTGCCTTACCANACCTTCAGATAACCCTAGACATGGAGCTGGAGTCGATGCTCTTATGGGGACTGGTCAATATTCTAATCCTGATCTCCAAGCTACCTGGCATCCTCAGTTCCTTGAACAAGCTCAAAAGGTCGGGATGACAGCTCTAATGAAGAGCATCAACATGGCTGCTCCTAAAACACAATATGTAAAGATATCTCAGGGGCAGAATGAGTAATTTCTGTCCTTTGTGGAGAAAATTGCCACAGCCCTTGAGAAGCAGGTTGAAGATGAGGGGTTAAGGCAGCTGCTGTGCAAAGTTGGCAAGAGATAGTGCTAACAAGGAATGTAGAAGGATTATAGCTGCCTTACCAGGGGATCCAACCCTGACAGAAGTGGTCAAAGCCTGCTCTAAGGTGGGGTCACGGGGCTGTAGCTCTGCTCTAGCAGCACTTTTGTGGCCTATTCCAGGTTACTCTGATGGTGGACCAAAAAGTCCTAAGATTGGGAGCAAACAGAAGAAGTGAAAAGAGAACAAGGGCAGTTTCCAATGCAAGAGATGTGGTGGGCCAGGTCATTGTTCAGACTAC
>VZTI01005148.1:0-34487 GCA_013397865.1 Struthidea cinerea
CCCGACGCCGGCCCGCACCTCAACTACGGCTGGGGAGAGCCCATCCGGCTGCGGCACCTCTACACCGCCAGCAAGCACGGGCTCTTCAGCTGCTTCCTGCGCATCGGCGCCGACGGCCGGGTGGACGCGGCCGGCAGCCAGAGCCCGCAGAGTGAGTGGCGGCGGCGGGGAGCGGGGATGGGGCAGGGCCGGGGCCGCGGGGGGGACACCGCTGTCCCCCCTCTCTCTCTCTCTCTCTCTCTGCCCGCAGGTCTGCTGGAGATCCGCGCCGTGGCCGTGCGCACCGTGGCCATCAAGGGCGTGCAGAGCTCCCGGTACCTGTGCATGGACGAGGCGGGGCGGCTGCACGGGCAGGTGAGCACCCGCACTGCTTTCCCCGGGGGGATTTTCCACCCTGGAGCAGCGGCCAAAGAGCCGGCGTGCTCCAATAATAATGGGGTAACAAAGCTTTCAGGTGTCCGCCACCCTCCCTCCCCCGCCTGTTCTCCGTCGGACCTGCGGTTCTTGTCACCGTCGCTGTGGGGATTATTAGAAGGCAGAAAGGAAACATCGGTTAGAAAGTAAATTATGTTTTGCGTGCCCCCTGCCAAAATATACCGAGAGTACAGCCCAGGGCAAAACCGCATTTAGGTTTAAAATTGTCATCAGTGGGAGACTGCGATTCTGCTGCCGAAATAGATTAAGCACTGCCATAGAATGTGAATAATTTCTCACCGTTCAGGTCAGGTATTCTGGAAAAAAAAAAAAAAAACATTTAAGAAGGGATTGCTCCTTTGGAGAAGAGCCGCAGCCAGCTGGCTGCCAGGCATACAACTCCCAGGAACATGGGGTTGCCATCTCCTCGGAAGTTGCAAACAGAAAAAGGATTTTGAGGGGGAAAGGATGCTTCTCCACTGCCCCACGTCTGCCCTGCTATAACAGGACACCTGCGGGACTCTGAGAGGCTGGCGAGTTAAGTGCCCCACTGGTGCCACTTGGTTAGGTCACGCTTTTTCATGAGGTATAGCAACTAGTCACTAGTTAAGGCATGCAGATACATTATTGACTCTAGAATTTGACAGGTACAGTTCAGATTCAGTCTTTTTTGATTACTCCAGCCAAACTTCTGCTGATTTCAGTCAGGAAAGGACTTGGCCCATTCTCAAAACTCCCAGTATCTTTAATAAGAGCAACACTGATGTTTCTGAAGGTGGATATAACATAGAATTAAGCCTTTGTTTCTGAATTTCCTTGCTTTTCTGGACTCAAATCAGTCGATGCTGTGATGAGGTGCAAGGTTCAGATGATACAGTAGGTCAGTTATTCGCTTAATATTTTAATGTATATCCAAAACAAATCAGAGCCTGGATTCTGCTCCCATTGGAGCTACCAGCTGAACTTTAGCAATCACAGAATTTTAACATGGCTTTCCTGTAACAGCATTTGGAAGGCATACACGCTGACTGACACTGCATTTGTTGGTGCAGAGTATCAGATGGAGGTTGGGGGTGGTTTTTTCTGAAAACACAACAGCACGTAGCCGTGCTGTCACATCTCCATGTTGTGGACACCTGCTGTCACGTCTGTGCTCACAGCCCAGCCTGGCAGCTCTGCAGGTAAATCTTTACCTTATCAGCACCACGCTCAGGAGTGGAAGAACAAAAGGGCAAACACGGTGTCTGGGGGCTGAACCTGTGCTCTGGCAACACAGCCTGTTTTGACACTGGAAAAATGATGACTAGGGTTGGTTTTTGAATGTGCTGTGTGCTGCAGTCAGTAGTTATGGGGAAATGCTGAGTATACTGACTTAATGTGATTCCTCCTGTGGGAAAAAAAAACTAATCTGGGAATACTTTAGAAGTCTGATTAGTACTTGTTTAAAAAAAGCACACTAGAGACCATTGCAATGAAGTGAAGAGGGAAAGGTGTAGCCAAGACACAGGGTATCAATCGATTGACTGATATCAATCAATATCTGTTGTTTGTAGTGTGCACTTCTTGAGCAAGAAGCTCTTTCATTTCATCATCCTTTTCAGTGAGGCTGAGCACTCATAAAGACAGCCAACAATCCAGCCCCAATTTTTTGTCGTATACACGTATTTTTCCGAGATATAACGTGTGTGTGGAAGCATAAATACTGCACCATTTTATATGGAGAAAACATATTTTTAAAAATTACTTTATTAATTTAAAACATGCCTTTAAAAGACAACCAAATGCATGCCCTTAATTTTACTCCATGTTACTGAGGGTGTTTGAGAAAGGCCCGAAAGTATTAAATATGCTCTCTGTTCAGACAGGCAGAACATTCCTGTAAGGACATTTCTGTCTCTGCAGACTGGGACATAATCAGCAATTCTCTTTTATTGACCACAGGTTCAATCACCTGCAGTGGCTGAGACTGAAATAGCACCAGACTTGTAAGAAATGCAGTGCTGGTGTAACGATCTGGAGAGGTCTGACCTGCTGATGTGGGTCTAATATACTAATATAATATATCATTTATACATATGTATTTATAACTTAAGATATTACAGATATATAATATCTGTACAGGCCATTGCAAATGTAATCCTACAAATTCATACCTAAGAAAATACATTTTTCTGTACAAAATCCTAACTTGTGCTGGTATTAGTTTGACAGTTCTCGTGTCAACATGAAAATGACACTCTGTAAAAGGGTCTTCTGCAATTTCAGTAAATTCTGAGTGGAAAAAAGCAGAAATTACCTTTTAGCATTATTTTACTGATTGGCCATGTTGCCTTTCTACAGACTTGATCCTGAAGCCCATGCACAGGCAAATCTCTAACAGAGCAGGAGTTCTGTACTTGGATTAGGACTCATTACTGCAATTAAGTTCTGTCAGCAATTAAGGACAGTTCATCTAAATCAGCCCTGGCATCTGAGACTCTTTTCCCCTGATGCTCAGCACAGGAAAAGTGTGGTGGCTGTGGAGAAGCACATCCCAGGATTCAAAGCTGATTTAATGTGATGGACCTGGAAAGAACTGCGGGGGTTCTGGAACAGATTTAGAATATAGAATGGAATGGAATGGAATAGAATAGAATAGAATAGAATAGAATAGAATAGAATAGAATAGAATAGAATAGAATAGAAAATAGGCTAGAATAGAATAGAATAGAACAGAAAATAGAATAGAATAGGAGATTGGGACAGGGCAGAAGGACACCCCACTGAGGGAGAAGGACTTGTCCCATCCAAGGTTTGCTTTGTGGCTGAATACAACTGGCCTGGTGGGTATATTTGTAATTCTCTCTATTCCTTGCTCTTCAGCTCAGGTACTCCACCGAAGACTGCTCCTTTGAGGAGGAGATTCGCCCGGACGGCTACAACGTGTATAAATCAAAAAAACATGGGATATCAGTGTCTTTGAGCAGCCCCAAACAAAGACAGCAGTTCAAAGGGAAAGATTTTCTTCCCCTGTCTCACTTCTTGCCCATGATCAACACCGTGCCCGTGGAGTCAGCAGACTTTGGTGAATATGGTGATTACAGCCAGGCCTTTGAGCCAGAGGTGTTCTCCTCGCCCCTGGAGACGGACAGCATGGACCCCTTTGGCATCACCTCCAAACTGTCCCCAGTGAAGAGCCCCAGCTTCCAGAAGTGACTGTGCTCACACACGTGTTTTTACAGGAACGTTGCAGAGTACTGCAGGGTTTTTAGCTTTTCGCGTAGTGATATTTGGGAACGTTTTTGTGTGTTTGAGTATGGAGCCAGCCTTGTCCTTGTTGTACCTGTAGGAGACGAGTGCCAAGAGGCTGTTCTGTAGTCTAAAGAATTGCCTATCCATAGTTTTGTTTGGAAAAGGAGGATTAAATAGGAAAAGTTTCGCAGCTTTATCAGAGCTCCTCCAGAGGTGGTGATAAAGTAACTATAATTTTTCTATACCAGCTTCACTTCCACATATATTCACCTCTTATATCTGCTCATACGAGCAAATGCAGAACGCCTTTTCCTCTTCAGAGACCTTAAACCCAAAACATTTGGACCAAAACTAGATGAAGGAAAACATCCCAGCAGATGTAACTAGAGTAAATGCTGCTTCTTAAAAGGCTGCTAACAGCATTCTGGGGAAAACTTTCTGTTGAAAGCATACTACTGAAAAAACAAATCCTGCTTGTATATTGTGCTTTTTCTTCCCTTAGAAAATAAGGGGAGAAAGGGAAAAATTTCTCCCTTCCCTTATTTCTAAAGAGTACTTTGGGAAACTCGATCGTTGATTTCTTTTGTAGGCGAAATTATGTTCTCTGTGGCATCAGAATCATGCAGCAGAGAGTTCTCGTCAGAATTAGTGAGAATTCAGTGTGTGGTTGGAAGAGTGCTCAGGGCTAGAATCGATGTTCATCAGGTAGGGAATGAGCAGCTCAAACGAGTGCTTACATGAAGATTCTGTTGTAAATAAGCATGTATATGTCGTTAGCAAACGGAGAAAACCACTGAAAACGGATGTATAGGTCAAATCAGTTGCAAAATAGGTTTTCGTGTTTAACCTTTAACCACCAGGAATTCTTTCAAGTCGCTTCCAGGCTTGATTCAGCATCCATGGGAATCAGTGGAGAGATGGTTTAGTGAGGTAAAAGCTGCAGAACTGGGTCAGGATTCTCCTTGCAGGAAGGGAGTACCTCTGGCCAAGGCACCTGATGTCTTCAGTTCTGTTCTCCCTTTGAAAAGATTCAGTGAAAGAATAACCAAGGTGAAGCCAAAGGAAAAAAAAAAAAGAAAAAAGGATGGTTCAGGGATTCTACTTGTTTCCAAAGGTTCATTTATAATAGAGATTTCTGTACAAAAAAAAAAAAAAAAGCTCTACTGGAAATACTGGTGTTCTTCTGACCTAGCACTTCATTGCCAATGCAATATTTATAATTAATTTATTGAATACATACACCTGTTTATTTTGTTACTGTTATTTATGCTCAAAATTCTATTTATATACTCCTGAAGGTGGGTTTTTTTTAGTTGTAACAAATCTTGTGAAGTTTTGTAATCACGGAATTTTAGCCAACGACAGCTTTTCAAATTTCTGTGCATTATCAGTAGTGTAATGTGTACATTTGCAATAAAAGAGAAAATCATCTTCAACACCAAAATCTGCTTGACTCTTTTGTCTCTCCCTAAGTGCCATGGGCACACATCTTTTAAATACCTCCAGAGATGGTGACTCAACCACTTCCCTGGGCAGCTTCTCCACAAAAAAATGTCCTGTGGGTAGAAGGCTGCTCCCATTTAAATATGGGAACCATTCTAGCCAGGGCTGCCAGGGAGAAAAGTGGTGAGTTTTGCCTGAAAAAGATGTCATTTTCTGGCAGGAAAAGAGCCTGAAAGTTTCCATTTGGAAATGCTGTGAGTCACAGGAACAGCAGATTTCTTGGCTGGCAAACGTCTCTTGTGGTGTTTTCCCATTCTCTTTTGTGCTGAGCCACTGCCACACATCCGGAGGGTTCCCACTCTTTATGGGCTGGGAGAGGTAGTTCTGATTTTGTTTTATTCCAAAATTTTTCAGATTTCAGGGGGTTTCATTTCCAGTTTTGATCAGTCACTATATTTTCTTTGAATGCCTTTCAAGACCTTAAAAAAAAAAAAAAAAAAAACAGAAAACAAAATAAAATACGAATGAACTTGTAAAGTTCGGTCAAAAAAACCTTCCACTTTTACTTTTCTGCTAAAAAATTGCACAGATTTGACAGGAAACATGGCAAATAACGGAGTTTGGAGGGTACACAGTTTAATTGCCCCAGGGAGAGATTTTTTAAGTGGGTGTAACATTGTGAATATTTCTCAAGGGTGCCAAGATGGGCAACCTTACATTTGGGAACAGCGTCTTGAGCTCTCTCGTGACCCTATTTGCTGACACCTTTGGATTACCATCTTCCAGCAGCAGCACGATGATTTTTCCTGCAACAGCATGGTTAGAGGTTGGTTCAGTATTTATTCAGACAGAGGGAAGAATGCCAGGAGCTAAATTAACCCGCACCACTTCCTGGAGCACTTTAGTTTTCCTTGGAGTTTTCCCATCCCAGCTCTGACCAAACCTGGCTGTTTGGCTTATGAAATCTGACAAGATCTCGGCTGGAGGTGGGGAGGATTGCTGGGAAATGCTTCCCCTGCCCTGCGACACCTGACTCGGTCAGGAGCCGGGTGTGCAAAACCTCCAAGGAAACACCACTGCCTTTGGTTCTGTGGGAATGTAAACACCACCACCACCCCTCACCACACACGTCCCCGGTCCCCTGTCCATCAGAGCCCCTCAAAGACAGTGGGACAATGGCGGTGGCTTTCATTTGCAGCAGCACATCTTTACAGCCCTAAAAGGTTTTTAAAGCTCAGGTGTCAGATGTCTCCTTGTGAAGTCTCAGCTGGAAGCTATGATGTGCAAATACGAGTTGTTAGAGGAGTGGGGAGGCCGCAGGAAAGGAGATACTGAGCGTCTTCATTTCCACTCGGAGGAAGTGTAAAAACCTATAAATCAATTCAAGAGTCATAGTGTCCGCTTCACGTCTGCTCAAGTCACTGAAACCCTGGTGGTGGAAAATTTGGGGGCCGCTCTTTCTACTCTGCCAGTGTACTTTGCATACGAATGGAGAACAACATGAAAAATTAAATAGAATTTCCCTTTTTTTCCTCAAAAATATACGTGTTCCAATGCCAGGCTGGCAGAATAGTGTGACGTACCCAGAGCCACATTTTCATTAAGTATCTGGAAAGTAATAGCACAAGTTAACTTTAAAATACATGTTTATAAATAAGTATAAATGTTTCCTTTGGCCAATGTTGATCTGTAACAATTCATAAGGGTTTTAACAGAGCAGCCTACACACTACAGTTTGGGTGGGTATTTACACCAAAAATATTTATGTTTTAGAATCACAGAATGGTTTGGGTGGGAAGGCACCGTAAAGATCAGCCCATTCCAGGGGCAGGGACACCTTCCAGCAGAGCAGGTTGTCCAAAGCCACATCCAACCCGGCCTCGGGCACTGCCAGGGATCCAGGGTCAGCCACAGCTTCTCCGGGCACCCCGTGCCAGGGCCTCACCTCCCTCACAGGGAAAAATCGTGGGCATATGCACCAAAAATACACTTATTGAAAGCCACAGATGCCAATATCGTGGGAGAGAGATGTGCAAACTCTTCTCATTCCATGCCCAGCCACAGGACCCGAGGGAACGGCCTGGAGTCGTGCCAGGGCGGGTTTAGGCTGGATACAGGGAAAAGGCTCCTCACCCAGAGAGTGGTCGGGCACTGGAGCGGGCTCCGCAGGGCCGCGGTCACAGCACCAAGCCTGGCAGAGCTCAGGGAGGGTCTGGACAACGCTTTGAGGCACGGGGTGGGATTTTCGGGACACCGGGTGGGATTTCTGGGACACGGGGTGGGATTTTCGGGACACCGGGTGGGATTTTCGGGACACCGACGCTTCCCGATGGATGCCCCGGGCCGGGATCTGTGGCGGCGCTCGGGCGCCCCCTGGTGGCCGAGCGCCGCCGCAGCGTGTGGGCGTGGCTTGACCGGAGAGGGGCGTGGCTAGCGCTCGCCCGCCACGCCCCCTCCCGCGCGCCGTCCGTTCCCGGCGTGCCCCGCGGCGCCATGGCCGACCTGTTCGATGGGATCGTGATGGCCGAGCAGAGGTGAGGGGGAGAGAGGGAGCCTGCAGCGGGCCCCGGCGCCCGAGAGCGGCTCCTCGGCAGCGCGGGGCTCCCCTGTGCCTGTGCTTCCCGGTGGGAACTGCCAGGGGAGCGTGAGGGAGAGGAGGGTGGGTGGTGAGCCCGAGGAGGGAGCGAGGAGGGCGGGGAAGATTCGCCTCTGCGCGTTCTGAGGGAGCGACCAGCGCGAAACGGCCTGAAGCTGAGTCAGGGGAGGTTTAGGCTGGGTGTCAGGGAAAGGTTCTTCATCCAGTCGGGCGCTGGAACAGGCTCCCGAGGGAATTGGTCTGAGCACAGAGTGGGACCGAGCGCGACAGGCTGGATGGATGGGCCGAGACCGGCGGCGTGAGGGTCAGCAAGGCCGAGTGTCGGGTCCGGCCCTTGGGTCACCACAACCCCCTGCGGCGCTCCAGGATAGAGGGAGAGTTCCTGGAAAGCATCCCAGAGGGAAAGGGCCTGGGGGTGCCGGCCAAGAGCTGCTGAACACGAGCCCAGGTGTGCCCAGGTGGCCAAGAAGGACAATGACATCCTGGCCTGTGTCAGCAACAGTGTGGCCAGCAGGACCAGGGCAGTGTCTGTCCCCCTGTTTTGGGCACCCCTGAGGCCCCACTTCGAATCGTGGGGTCAGTATTGGGTCCCTCGCTACAAGAAAGACTTTGAGGTGCTGGAGTGTGTCCAAAGAAGGGAATTNTGAGGGTCTGGAGTGTGTCCAAAGAAGGGAATTGAGCTGGGGCAGGCTCTGCAGCACAAGTCTGATGAGAAGTGGCTGAGGGAGATGGGTGGGGTTCAGCCTGGAGAAAAGGAGGCTCGGGGAGGACCTTCTCTCTCTCCACAACTCCCTGACAGGAGCCCCCAATGTGGGGGTCAGACTTTTCTCCCGGGTAACAAGGGACAGGACAAAAGGAAGCGGCCTCGAGCTGCACCAGAGGAGGCTTAAGTTGGACGTAAGGACGAATTTCTTAATGGGAAAGGTTGCCAGGCCTTGGAAGGGGCTGCCCAGGGAGCTGCTGGAGTCACCATTTCTGCAGGTGTCCAAGGAACAACTTGTAGCACTCGGGGCTCTGGTCTGGTTGACAAGGTGGTGATCATTTAAAGGTTGGACTGGATGATGTCAGAGGTCTTTTCCAACCAAAATGAGCCCGTGATTCTGGAATTTAAATCACCTTTATGTGGTATTTCTAAGCTTTGGAGGCGATGCATGTTTCTGTTGCCCGGAGCTGCTCGTGTGCAGCGTGAGCTCAGCGTGAGAGTAACAAAGCTGTGATTCTGTGTTCCCAGGTTCCACGGGGAGGGGTACCAGGAGGGCTATGCAGAGGGCAGCCACGCTGGAATGGCTGAGGGAAGGAGGTACGGAGCACTCCACGGAGCCAGGATCGGCTCGGAGGTAAACGGGGAGATGCTTCAGGGTTGGAATCTTCTTGTCCTTAGCAAATGACAGCCACATGGAAACTTCCAGGCAAAGCCCGATGCACAGGCATGCTGAGGCGTGCTGTGTTTCACTGTGTCCAGGAGGACCCATAAAACTGTTGCAAAGGTGCTGTTTTGATCTGGAGAGTTCAGCAGATGTGCTCGTGTTTTTTGAGCTTATTTGCTGTGTGAAGCTTTGGTAATTTTTTTTCCCAAATTTATGGCTAAAGGCCCCCCCACCACCACCACCTCCTATGGCTCACCATAGGGAAAAGCATGGAATCTGGAGACATAAAGAGGCAGTTCTGTGTGTCTTTGTTAATTGTGATGCTGTGAGGATTTGTGGCACTGCTCCTCTTCAGCACACGGAGCCAGTTCTGTGTGCTGGCACACCTGGATCAATAACCATTCCTAGGAATTCAGGGGCTGGAGAGGGGTGGGGAGGCACCTCAACTTGTCCCCTATGTCTGGCTCCAGTTTGTCATAGTTGCAGGATGAGAATGCCAAACAGCAGCCCCCAGAGCTGGATGCTTTTGTACAAAATGATCCTGGACAGACCATAAGAGAGAAGTGCTCTAATCTCCTCTTACTGGGAAAGCTGCAGAGGGTGGCAGGATTACAGACATCGAGTGAGAGGGTCACTTGGGTAATCTTACACTTGTCAGCCTTTCCAGCTTGGAAACACGTTTGTGTATCTAGAGTTCAGTTACCTGAAGAGTGAGATACAGTGTGGTGCTTTATTCTTGTTTGACTGTCTGTGCTGTGCGTTGTTTGGGCTTTCTTCTTTCCCTCATGACACTCTTTTAAACTCACTTTTAGATTGGCTGCTACCTTGGGTTTGCACTGACGTGGCACTGTCTGCTCCAGAAATGCACAGATGAAAAGAGCAGGTGAGGTTAAAAAGGCTAAAAGTCATTTTGCTGTGACTTCAATTCTTCATATCTTTTTTTTCTGTCCTCTTTGGTTAATCTCTCTGTCAGAATTGCCTTTTTGGTTGCATTTCTTTATTTTTCCCCATCATCTAATCAATATTTTTGTTGATTCTTGAATATTTCTTAGCTTTGGGCTGGTAAGTTGAAAGGGAAACCTTAACTTAGTCAGTTGTGCTTAATTCCCAATTTGGAATAATTCCTAGTTTGGATTTCTTAAATATGCATGGAACACACCTGGCAATGAGCTAAATGGGAGAAGTTGAATTAAAGAGGGATGGAGAGCTGGGTTTTATGCTCTGGATTCTTATATGTCAGTATAATTTTCATATCAATGGATTGAAAAAACTCCTGCATGAGGATCATTGGGTTTTGTTTTGATTAATTTTTTTTTTTTCCTCCTAGCAAAAAGATAAGGGCTCTGGATTCATTAATAGGGATGATTCAGAAATTCCCATATGAAGACCCCACTTATGATAAGCTGCAAGAAGACCTGGAAAAAATCAGAGGAAAATTTAAACAGGTTTGTAGGATTAAGTGGTTATTTTAGCACATAAATTCATTTTTGAAGATATTTATTGTCTAAAGCCACACCAAAACACAGTATTTGTGTGGAGCAGTTATTGTTCCCCTTCTGCAATCATAGCAAAATACCTGAAGTGAAATAAATGAAGTGAAAATCCTTGGTAGCTGAAAATTCCCCAACCAGTAACAAATGCAAAATAAAGGAAAAAATTATTCTTTACAAGTTGGAAATAATCTTTGACAATTTTAAATTACAAGTGGGACCAGAAGAAGAGAAATGGAGCACTTGGGAGCTTTGTTGAACATTCTTCTTGGACAACAGAGCCTTTGAAACACTTCTGTGTATTCTTTTTTAGGTTTGTTCAATGCTAAATATTCGGTCTGATTTTAGAATTGGTACTGAGAGATCTTCACTAACGTTTTGAATGCAACAGATGAAGATAAATGTGGATGACCAAAGAGAAAAAGCATTCAAAGAACAGAACTGGAAAAATGTTTATCTACTTTTATATATTAAAAAATTCAAAATAGTGAAGAGATGTTAAATATTAAAGGGGAAAGGGAAAATCACTGGACTTGCAATGTCATTTGACATTTATTATCTCCAAGTTTTATTTAGGATATTGCACTAGTGTGTAAATCTGTTAAATAGAAATATTTGTTTTAATTCTTTGCTAGTCTTTTACTGATAATTCCTCAAGAGGAAGACAAGCGTTGGCACAGTTTCCTTGTTCTAAGGATGTATGTTACTTAAAAATCTGTGTATGCAGATCGTTCACTTTACACAATGTGTAGATGCTGTAGGGGAAGGAAAATAAAATCAATTCCCTGCAGCCTTTGCAGTAGGAAACATTTTTGTGGGCAGAGGATGGAATGACAAAGGAGGTCAGAATGCGAAGGAGAAGGATGAAGATGCCTGCTCAGAACATGGAATTTGCACCTGGATTTTCCAATAGTTTTGCAGGCTGAGAGTGGGGGGAGGGAGCAAACTCCACAAAATCTAACCCCAAAACGTTACCAGTTTAAATGGTGGGTGAGGTAAACATGACTGACAGAAGAGCTGTGATTCTCATTGACTGTATTTATTGGTACCTCTTATCACAGACCAGCTTTTTATTTGCCAGCCTTGAAAAGTGACCTCTTTAGTCTCATTCCAAATCAATGGATGCTGCCAGCTGCATGTTATTCCACTGTGTTAGTTGAAGAGAAATACCTGGAACAGGCTTAGCTTGGGCTGCTGGATGTCTCTGCATCCCAGTTCTGTAAGGAATTCCAGCAGAATTCTTTCATCAGCTGTACCCTGCGTGTGTCGGGCTCTGCCTGCGTGGCACAGTGCAGCCTCCTGAAGACAGAGCTGAGGTTTTTTGTTTGTTTAATTGTCTTACACGGGAGGTTTGATGCACACTGGCAGTGTCAGAGCCATCTAGTGGATGTGTAGGACTGTAAGAGCTCACAAGGATTGGTGTGGGGAAGCTGTTGAAATAGACAGTGCAGAACGTCCACACTCATGATAATTCGAATTATGTGGAGAATTTCTTTGACATGAAGTAACACTGAGGTAGGATTCATTTGTACTTGTTTCCTCATTTGCAGAAGTGTCTGTAAAAGCGAGGGCAGGGTTGTGAGAGCTCCAAGTGGAGCATTTGTTTAATAGAAGCATTTGTTTAATATGAGAGCGACAGTCCAAGGTGCTGCTCCAGAGATTGTATCAAACACAATTATTTTTGTTCAGCTCAGGAGAGAAGGGCTCTTTGGCAGTCAGGTGGTGACTGTTACTTGGAAAATTGGTTTGGTGGCTAATTTTCTTGTATTGCTTTCGTTTTATTTTTAATAAAATAATATTATAATAAATTATTATATAACTACATATGTATATACACACACTTAACTATAAGTATTGTATCGACCAGGATTTCCAGCTGGGATGTGCCAAGTTTAGGGTTATCTGTTAGGTCTTTAATTCAGTTTCATTTGTGTTTACACACTGATGGAGTCTCTTCTTCCACGAGTCTGTGTTTTTCTGAATGTCTGCTGTTTCACACCTTGTGTGGGCCTGATTTGGTTTATTAAATGAGGTCCTGTTGGATATGCAGTTGTGTGCTTTCTTCAGTGCCAAGTTTTTTGTTCTCTGCAGTGAGTTGTGGGGGTTTCTGTGATGTTCAGGGCTGTGGCAGTGGAACATTCCCAGCATTCTGTAGAGGTGTTTTTATGCCTGATTTACAGCTAAGGAGTTAAAGCCCAGGTTACATCAAGAATATTCATTTGTCTTAGGCTGGGTCACAAAGATACGAAAAAATACGCAACCTTGTACATTATGACATTGGTTATTAATAAAGCAGGACATAGAGATTGTTGCTTGATGCTGATTGTCCAAGAAGTTTTAAATTTTGCAGAAGCAAGACTTAAAAATATATCTGTGTATTCATTCACCACCCCTACTTATAGCTCAGTAGTTAGGGAGGAATGTTTGAAACATTTCTCTCACCAGTTTCTGACTTGCCTGGTCTGCGTTCTAGCTTGTTTTGTCTCTTCATGATCAAGTCTCAGCTGAGCCTGTGGAATATGGAATTTTATTAAAAGGTGGATACACAGCTCATTACTTCTAGGCTGCTGAAGTCATTGCAATCCAGAATACTTGTAATTTTCCTTTCTGCAGTGTGTGATGAGTACAAGAAATAGTGAATTTTGTGGTATCAGCAGAGAGAGGTAAACTTTGAATACCATTTGGTAAAGTTCCCAAGCACAGTTCTTGTTCTGTCTTCATTAAGCAACTTCCTTTCTATTTCCTGTCAACTGTACCAAAGGTGATCAATTCCAGCTTTGAATTAATATCTTTAATCAACAGAAATGGGTGAAATAAATCAGAAAAAAGAAGAATCTGGGAGTGCTATTGTTTGCTTCAAAACCGGCCCTGTAGA
Source organism: Struthidea cinerea (assembly GCA_013397865.1). NCBI lineage: Eukaryota > Metazoa > Chordata > Aves > Passeriformes > Corcoracidae > Struthidea > Struthidea cinerea. Next base: position 13,417 of record VZTI01005148.1, read on the forward strand.
GGTAGTCTGGCTCATTTGAATGCTGTTCTGTTTTTCTGAAACAGGGTTGTGATAATTTACAGGTGAGATGAAACTAGGAGTTTTAATTTTCCAGTAAATCAGTTTCAAAGTTTATATAGGTTTTGGTCTTTGAAGAGATGCAAGAGTTTGAGCCTGCCCTGTATTTATGAATGCTTATTTACACTTTGGCTGGAAATACAACTTCCTGCATTGGCATAAAAGGGAGGCCCATCTGTCAAAAGTCTGCCTGCACCTAATATTCCACAGTGCTTTAGAGTAAGAACTTAGTAATTCTGATAATGTTATAATTCTTTCTATTCTTGGTGCTACTCAGTGTGAATGGTAGTGCCTTTTGAATAGTGCCCTTTGCAACTTCTTATGATCATGGCTTCTGGTCTAATTACAGCCTAAAACTTCAGCTTTCATAGTTTGGCAAGTAACCATGAAGATTCTCATTTTACAGTCTGCCAGAGTTGTTTTTTTAATGGATAAAGTTGTGACAGTACACATTCCCACAGAAGTGGATGTATCACCAGGGAAAACGGGGATTTGGGAGGTGTGAGAGGAGTTCTGCAGCAGGTTTCCAGTTGCAAGCTGTGGTGTCTGGGACTGATGTGTAAAGGCCAGCTGGAGCAATGCACTTCTGAAGCACTTCAGTGTGTGCCAGGGTTTGGAATTGCAGGACCAGCCTAGCCTGGGGTGATAATAAAAACAATAATAAAATCTCTGTATGCTATTTTGAAAGCTTGCACAGTTAGTTCATTTGTAGCTAACCTGAATATCTCCTTGGCATCACAGTGTGAATGCTCCTACCTTAATCAAGGGAGTGTTCATTCCTTAAGTGTAGAAATTAATTTATTTCAGCATTTTACATCCTAGAACTCTTTAGTTCTACTTACCAAATGATGCACTACTGTGTGGAAGGAGACATGGTCATTAGGCTCGTCTGAAACATGGGAGAATTCCTAAATCCATGGAATATATGAAAGGTGAAAAAAACCCCAGGCATTATTTCACTTGATTCCAAAGCAGCTTGCTGCACAACGTTTTAAGTTATTTTATCCTATTTTATAACCATAACTAATTGAGCACTAGGACAGCATTCTCTATCTGGTTTTGGGAGGATTTCTGAATAGGAGTAAGAAATGGCATAAAACTTTTGTCGTGGAAAAATTAGAAAGCTCTAATTATAGTTGTGCAGAATTTGTTTGGGTGACATCTGAAATAGTGGCATCCTGTCTGAAAGATTTTAACTGATACTTGTTCGTAATAAAATTGTGGAGTTTATTTTAGCAAAACGTTCAGCAGAAAGGAGGTTGATTATTCGGTCCCCGCATCCTGACTGTGCATCAGACGGAATCGACATCAGCATTTGTCACTATCTTTCATTTCTGATTTTTAGCCCTCTGTTTCTCTGCTTTATCTCAACACTTTTTAACCTTCAGCATCTTCAGGATTCTGGGGAATAATCGACGCTGCGTGGAATCTTTCTTGATAGTAGGAACTGTGAGTCAGCAACCCTTTAATTTTTTTAGTTGCAGCCATTGTTCCAGCAGCAAGCTTTGCTGCTATTGTCCACTGTTTGTCCAGCTCACGTTTACTGGACTGTGGGAACGGATTAGGGTTTCATGGCTTTTTTTTTCTTCTTGCATAAACTCTTGATCAAAGACATTCCTTGGATGACAAAACACTGTATACTGTGTCACACAGCCCTGACCAGACTGCACGAACAGTAGTTTAAAAACACATGCCTACATTGTTCTCTAAACTGGCTTTTTTTTTTTCTGCAATGTATGTGCAGACATTGAATTTTTGAGACCCCATTTACCTCCGTTAAAAACACACATTCAGAAATTGTTGTTAATAAGCACTTGACACTTTCTGAAATACAAGTGAAAAACAAATTACTCAGAGTAAGAACAGAATGTCATTCCTAAGCAGAGCTAGGGGTTATGTCTGCAGTGTATTTCCTTCCTGAGGAGACCTTGGTTGTGGGGCCGGTAGTCAAGTACGCTGGAAACCTAAACCCACATGGATTATGGCATCATTTGATGTGTCATAGCCAAAACACCTGAGTAAGGTAGAGAATGATTGGACCACAATTTGGGAGTTCATTAACCTGCTTCACCACAGGTGTGTTGTTAGAACCACGTTTTGAGAATCTGGCTCATTCTAGTTTTTTGTCTTCTTTTAAGTTCTCTTATGCAATAGGAGGAGGACAAATTTCAGAAAAAATCCAGTAGCATCATTATTCCCCAAACTGATGAAAAAGAAACAAAAGGGTGTTAGAGAAAAAACATGGAGACACTTCTTCAAGGAGCTTTGCCTTGTGATTTGCCTGAAACACTCCTTCAGCAGAAACATGGGAGAAAGAGATTCCTGAAGGCATGCTGAGCAGGTTCACAGAGGGATTTAAAAACATGGGAGGGCTGAATTTAGGTGATTGGAAAGCTGTTTGGGGAGGAAAGAAACAACGTTCCACAAACGTGAGGTTTTGCGTTGTTTGACTCTGCAGCGCTGTTGAGCTCTGTCATGCAGAAGTGAAGGCAGACGAGACTTCTTTCACTGACATTGGAAAATATTACCCATAAAGGGAGAATCTTTCTGATCCTTTGCAGTCCAAGGATCTCCATGGAAAGAGAAACCTAAAAAATATGTGGCTGACGCATGTGTTGTCTACGAGGAACAAAATGGTCAGAGTGAGTGACTGAAATGGCTACAGAAATACTGAGTGAAACCCACAAAATAAATATATTACACTTACAAGAAATAATGTTTACTTACGAGTAAATCATTTCTGGTGTCTTCTGGAAATTTAACAGCATGCATTGGCTGAAGGTCTGCTCTTCATATTTAAAACAGCCAGATGTAAAGAACTGTGGCCTGTGGGTGTTCAGGGAGGAAAGAAAGCTGTTCAAAAATAATACCCAGTATGTGAACAACCTGGAGTGATACAATCTAATGAAGGGGAGAAATGAAACATCAAAAAGCTCAATTGCCCGTTGCAGACAGTTTGCCATCGGAGCAGTGACTCAGGACAGCAGGTCACTGCCTCAGGCTGGCTCAGGGGTGTTGTCGCAATGCCCTGCTGGTGCTTTCGTGGGCCTTGGGCAAGGATCTGCCCCTCTCAGCCCAGCTCCTTGGAGACTGCTGCTAATGTCACAGATCACATCCCAGCCACACCAACAGCGACGTGGTGGCTGTCACGGGATACCAGGCATCTATGGAATATGGCTGGTGAGGGGATTGAGCCGAGTGTCACAGGGCTGCTGCCAGGTGGGGTGGCAGAAGCAAAACCACTCGGCAACACAGAACCTAAGATTTATTTACTCCTCAGGGAAGGGTGAGTGGGCAGCAATTTCCATTCCGTGATGCACGTGCTACAAGCACAACTCAGAGCTCTAAACCTCCATTCCCCACACGAATCCAGAGGAGGATTCCTGCTCCAGCCAGTCCTCGTGTCAGGTCCTAGCTTGGAGCTTGGCCCCTGCATGTCACAGTTCATCCTTTGGTTCAGCGTTCCTGGTGGTGGTAGAGATCTGTACCTGGAGCTCTCTCCACCCCCGAGGGATTGCCCTCTCAGCCAGTTCTTGTTTCGTGTGTCTGTCAGCGCAAGCACTCCCAGAGTTTTTCCACACCTGAGTCCAGTTCCTGGTGGGGAGGAGGCTCCTCTCGCCCTCTTCTTTTCCTTCTGTAGTCGAGGTCCAGCACCAGGCAGGGCCCCCACATTGCTGCCCATGTGCCTTATTCCCAATTTGCCACGGACACGGGATCTTTCTGCCAGTAACTCCTTCTTCATGTGAGAGCCCTCAGGAAAATGATGCCTGTGAATACTTGGTGAATTCCCTGAGATGTTTTAATACCTGTTCTTCACACAGGCAGAAAGGAGGACGGGTCTAGGTAGGGCTCTGCAGCTGCTAGAGGATCAGCAAGGAACTGTTTCTGTTTTCACTCTTAAATGTTTATCACACTAAAGAAGCAAAAGGGTAACTTTCGCCCTCCTCCTAGATTTGGTCCTGCTTGGCCATTAAAGAACAAAATCAGAAGTCTGGCAAACGTCACCTTATCGGTGCAATCCCATTGACTAATTTGCAATCCCTTTCTCATCACTCGATTGGAATATTGTGTGGAACTCAGTCAGAAGCCACCTGGGAATCTATGCTGGCCATGCCAACGCAATTGCTACGAGCAATTATGTTTGTGGGATTGTAAAAATACCTTGTTTGTCTGAAGAGACACGTTTCTCATAAAATGATGCCGACAGGAATTCATTAAAATGCCATCATTTATAGCTTTACTGCCACTGTCCCATTGTAGGAATCTTGAGTATGAAGCCCACGCACATGGGTCATTTCTGTGGCTCTTTTGAAACCTTCCAACCTTCTCTTTCTCCCCTATCTTCTGGAGTTTTCTATCACTTAAAATGCCAGGTGTGCTTGAATGCAAGTGGATTGAGTTTTTACATTTAATAGATCTTGTTTATTCTTTAATAAAGAACATTTGAATTGTTCATAAAAGGTCCAAGACTGTCAAATGGCCTGAGTTCAGCAAAGGAACTGGGGAGGTTTTTGGGAGGTCTGTTGGAGGTTTTTCTGTGTACGTGTCTCAATTTGATGCAAAAAAATACAGTAGTTTTTCCTTTAATAAGCTACAGCATGGCCTAGCTGAACATGCATATTCTTTTACAGCCTATAGTAAATTGTTTTTCTTGCTGCATTCTTGTCTTTCTGCCCTTCGCAACGTGAGTAATACTGGCATAGTTCACCCAACATTCAAGTTTAGGAGTCTGAATTTAGAGATGATGTTCAGGAGAAGGAAAATGTAAATAATAGAGCTGACTATGTGGGCTTAAACCTACTTAAGTCACAACACTTGGTCAGTTTAATGGAGTTTATAAAAGAGACAAGAATGGCAAAACCTACTTAACGCATTCGACCAAACCCAGGTTTGCATTTCTCACTGAATCATTGCAATGTTTTTATCAGCACAAGATTTTTTTTTGTCAGAAGTCAAGGTCCCTTAAGTGTGTCTTCACTTGATTTTCAGACACTTAAGATCAGAGGGGTGAGCCATCGGCCATACAAAAGTAAGCTATTTATTCTTTTCTGGGGGTTTTGGGTTTTTTTTTTTAATATGCTGGGAAAAATGAATCATTTTTGGCCCAGACCAATTTAAGCTTTGGCTTGATGAGTTTTTGAAGTCCCTGCGAGTTTAGTTCAGGTCATCTTTCAGTGGTTTACACCTCCCAGGGTACCTCACCGTACAGAGCAGCTGCCCATTTCAAATGGAACAAACCAGACCACGGCTGTGCTGGTTTTACTTCACCCACCTGACGGAGGATTTTACAGCAGGCCACACAGGCTTCAGGTTTCTGGCTGAAATTACTGGGAAACCACCAAGCTCATACCAGCTCATCTGGGATTCTTCTCATGCAGGTGGTTTCCCGTCAGTAGTCACTGCCCTGAGAGAACCTTATTTTGCACTAGACAATGATTAACACGTTAGAAGTTAGCTCTGGAGTTTCATTTTTCGTTTCCTGTGCTGCACTCACTGCACAGAATCAGTTGCAACGTGAAGTTGAGTCAATGGGAAACTCAGGAGGCAGATACTGAACTTCTGATTTGCGACAGGGAGGACAAGCACTTGGCCTTCTACAGAGATTTTTTTAAGGCAGAAATAATTCCACAGGGTAAATAATCAAATGCATAGGTTATAAGCTTGACCATCTCCACTAAAAATAATCTGTTTCTGCTGCATTCAGCTCTGAAAATAATAATAATTGCTAATGTGCATCCCCCATTTCAGAGATATTCTGGAATGTGAATTCCAGGTTGTAATTTTTTTTCTCATTTTACTTTGTAACAATATGTAATTCCTGTCCTCCTAGGCCCAGGTCTTTTTTTACATGCTTTTAGTAGGCTTTAATATTTTTCAGGTTTATTCCTTATTATCTGAGCTGTAAGATGGAAAAGCTGTGTCTGAGGGGAAGGCACAGAGAAGAAGGCAGCTTAACCACCTGGCTTTTAAAACCAGCTGTCTTGGGTAAAGCTCTTCCAGGACACAAAACCTTCCACTGATGAGAAAATACAAGCACGTGTTCTGTGCCATCCAACACCTACTTTGTTTCACCCCTTATTCACATGAACCATCAAAGGGCATTTTACTCTGACTGACTTCCTCTGATGTTAAAAAATAAAGTTCTTCAGGCAGAAAAGAAGTATTTTGCTTCTTTAAAAAGACACTGTTGGTGTGACAGGAAGGCAGTCACCTACCCATTGAAACACCCACGGTTTCCTAAAGTAACAACAAAAAAGGTCTTCAGCTTTTAAAATGTGGAGAGTCAAACCTAGAAAATGTCATGTGCTTTACTCACTGCACCAGGGAGTTACGACCATTCAGCACTTTCAAGGCAATTTAAAAGAAGAAAAAAAGGGAAATTGAAAGATGACAACAGGCGGACGTTGGGTTTTACCAATTTTATTTCTAGACTTTAGGTTTTTTTTTTGCTGGAAACTTGTCTGTTACAGGTCTGTTGGTGAAAATGTGCATTTCAGACCAGTGATGCCAATAAGTACAATATAAAAATGTACAAATCTGAATTGCTTTTGCTTACTACAGATTGTTATAATAACGTGACAAATAAAGCATCTCTGTTGGCACGTGAACCCACTGATCTGGATTTGGCCTTTTTTCAGTACATACAATATTTTAAAGAAACTTGCAGTACACAACTGCCACTCAGTGTAACACATAATAAAACCAACAAGCACTAAACTCAATAATCATGTTTGGTTCAGAGACACAGAGATGCCACGAACAGAAGTGTTTTATGAGGTAAGCAGTAAGAAATGTTCCTGAAATTTGGACAGAATGTATCCAGTCCTCCTGGGTCCTGCGACTGCTAGTAGCACTGCAATGCTTATTTATGCACTATGTAGGATCTTAACTGCATCTGCCTCAAAATGAGTTCTAATTCTGTTTTGGTTTAGCAGCATACAGGCAACAGCTAGATTATTCTTCAGCATACAACTCTGTTAGCTGGCTTATTTATGAGATTTACAGGCTTTTTTTTTAAATTAGCATTATGCTATAATTAAAAAAAAAAAAAAAAGAACCAAAACCAAAACAAACAAAAAAACCCTAGTATATCATAACAGATTAAACACACAAAATACTTAGAGTTCCAGAAGATAACCTATCATACCAAATGATGTGTCCCAGCTGAGGGGGAACCACATCAGGTAGCACACAAGAGTTATATTATAATGCACCTTTCATATATCAATGTGGCTAATAACACAGCTTAAAACTACTATGATAATAAACCCCAGATCAGACAAAGAATCCAGCTTTATAAAATGCATAACAAAAAAAAAAAAAAAACCAAAAAAAAAAAAAAAAAAAAAAAAAAAAAAACCAAACCAAAAAAAAAAAAAAAAAAAAAAAAACCCCACCAAAACAAAAAAAAAAAAACCAAAAACCAAAAAAACAACCAACCCTTGACATTACTTGATCTTGTGAAATGTCTGCTGGTTTTTAAATTAATGCAGAGACCCATTCAGAGCAACGTTCGATGCATTTCCGTTTGCAGTAGAACTATGAGGCACTGTAAGAACATCAAAACCTGGTCTAGACACGGGAAACTGAAGTATGAGGTATTGTGAAACAGGAACCTTTTTTGGAATAGAGCAGTAATCACATTAAGTAAAAATTGATCACATAAAAAATCTACAAAAAAAAAAAGATGTCAATAATATAATTTTCTATGAGAAAATTAAAACCTATTACATGGCAGTATATGACATTGTATAACAAAAAAAAAAAAAAAACTGATCCACAAAATAGCAGCAAAACACAATGACAAAGATACAGAAAAGCAATGTTAATTTTTTTTCAAACCATGCTGGGAATTTATCCATAGCAGCTCAATAAAAACGGAGCATCCACTCCTTTTCTTTTATCTTTTTCTTTTTTTTTTCTTTTGAATTTTTTTTCTTTTTTTCCTTTTTTTGTTCTTTTTTTTGTTGTTGTTGTCGTTGTTGGTTTTTTTTCTTTTTACAATCAACACCTTAGCGGCAGTTTTCTCACATACATTTCACCATCACATTCTCCTCGAGCATCAACTTCAACAGCTATGTCCACGTCCCTTCAGCTACTTTCTAAAATAATAATAAAAAGATACATAGCCAAGATGTGCAAATTTTCTATTTGTAGCTAAATTAAAAAAAAAAAAAAAATGGGGCATACACTGGAATAAAAACTTCTTTCAAGTACTCCAATTTTCATATCTATTAACTATGGCGTTTTTTTCATGGTTAGACTGCTTTTGAAAATGTATAGGAAGGGGCCAAATAGACTGCTTGGTTTTGGGTTTGTTCTTTGAAGCGTGTCCTTTTTTTTTTTTGCTTTAATAAGCTGGGTTAAAACTGCAACATCAAGGGTAGAAAGATTTTCTTTTTCAAAAGGGGCGATTGCATTAATTTACAAATCATACTGGCCTTACGAACATCCTCTGCAATAAATATTCTTTTTAGCCTTAACTATAAATTATATATTTTAGTGTTTAAAAACCTTCAGTTGTAAAACATCTAGCGATAATCCTTAAAACTATGTGTCCTATATGTGAACCTTTAAGGCCCCTAATTTATAAAGATGAGTTGGCACCAAAGGATTCTAAACTTCAAACTTTTCTATAGAAAAGGAAAGGAAGATATCCTGGCAATTTGTGAATGCAATTTTCTCTCACTGGAACACAACCTTCGGAAAAAAAAAGAATCACCTCTCCTCTAACACCATAGTTAAATGCACTTGCTTTGCAATTCCAAGTTTGCCAACAAGCACTTTATATATTTCCAAACCATTCCATTAAAAAAACAAACAAACAAACAAAAAAAAAAATTCCCACACAATAAAAGAATGTACTTCCTATATCTAATGGACTGAAAGTGCTTTGAATGGAATGGTTTTAGAATATTACAAACGAACGAAAAAAAAAAAAAAAATAGACTGAACTGTGGATTGAACCTGACCATAATTAGGCTGAAATATCTGTGGGGTCAGACCAGCATCTTTACACAGGTAACTACAAAAATAGGAAGATTACAAAAATAGAATATATTATGTCACTATTTCGGTTTCTCTTTATAATAGGGCACTGTATGAGTAGTACATTGGCCTTTCCCAACCACGCTAAGCTGGAACCCTACAAATGCCTCAATGCACAGGCAATCCACAGGCACCAAAAAAAACACCAAAAAAAAAGATTAACATATAATAATGCTGCATACTAACATACACTAACTTATGGGTTACGTTAACCATTTATAAGGTGAAGAGGATAAAAAAAACCTAAGGAAATAAAATAAACAATTTACAGATGAATTATAAAGTGACTAAATGCATAAGCAAGCAAGATACAGAAAAGCCTAGAACTGCGTTAAAGCTATGCTTTTTAAAGGAAAAGAATATTTCATTTACTATCTAAAAAACAAAAAAAAAAAACCCTCTTCTACTTTAAAAATGGTTGGTTGGTTTGTTTTATATGTAAGAAATCAAATCTAATACCTCCCCTGGAGACATTTCGTGTGTTAATGCCTATTTTTACAACATACAGACAAGAACACTTTAATATAAAAACTAGTTGATTATTATTGTATAAAATCCTCTATTTTTGTAGCACAAACCCCTGGGGGCAATGCAAATACTATTTTTTTCTTTTTTTAAGACAGTTTTTGGGGTATTTTTTGTTTATTTGTTTGTTTGAAGTCACAGATGGAAGGGAGACAGAGCAAGAAAAAAATATAACGAGACTGGTTTTCCCTTCTGGTATAAAAATGTCCTGGAGAAAAGGGTTTCTGGGGGGGAGATCCTGACGCTGATTCCTTCTCAGATGCCCTTTCTTTGTCTGCTTTTCTTGCCAAGCAAATCCATTAAGAAGAAGTCCTCTTTAAATGTTCACGTCTCGCACATCAGTAGGTGTGCAGGAGAGGTCTGCTTCGTCCTCTACAGTCTTTGTTTCTGAAGATACGTTGTGCTGCTGTGCCTGGCGTAGACTGGACTCGAGGAGGGACTCAATCTGTTCTTGGCAGGCTCGTAAACAATCCTGCAGAAGGGTGGAATGGAAGGGAAGGGGGGAGAGAGAGAGAGAGAGAGACCCAAGAGTCCTTTAGAAAGATCACAGGCTGAAATACCATTCCTTGACAAAGCAAGAGAAACGCTGTCGGGTTATCTGGGAGAGCAGCAGGCTGAGGAGGAGGGTGGGAAGAGCGGGAGAAGCACCCGCCAGCGAAAGGATGGGATGAGCAAAAGCTCAATTTTTTGCAGACTGCACCTTGCACTGCTGCTTCTCTGCCTGTGCTGTTTACACTTCTGTACAAGTCCACTGATCACAACTGTCATTTCTACTTTTGTCGCTGTTACGTCCGAGGCGCACAAAGAAAACGCCACAGAGTCCAGGCTCATGAACAAGTGGAAGCCGAAGCTTCTTCTTTAATAATTTTCTGACTACTTTTATAGGATAGATGGCAAAAAGTGTGTTGAGTGGCAATAGGTAATTGGTTCCTCAGCCATCCACCCCTTGAGAGGATTGGCCAAGTCCTAAGACACCTATTCCAAAATATTTTCAAAGTCAAAGCCATAACAATCTTGCAAAACAGCCTGCGGGTGCAAGGAGTTTATGAAACTGTGACCTCGTTTAAAATAGTTTACATAGGAAAGACAGTCTGCTCACAGAATATTGAGAAAAGGCTGAAGAATTTCTCTGCTTCCAGCTTTTTAGCACCTACATACTTTCACCCCAGGAGCCCTTCAGCAGCGGAGTCTGCTAGAAGCGATGCTCAGAAGCAGTGACTTTTTCTCCCCAGGCTAAGTTCCAATGACATGAAGTTCTCAGAAATGCCATGTGTATGTTCAGATGCCCATGCCCAAAGCTGCCTGCCAGCTGCTGCAGTGTCCAGCTGTGTCCTATCAGCTCAAGGCAGCTGATAAATTCCTAACTCTGAAAGCATCTCCAGGGATGGACTGGTGTAGGTGCTAAAAAGCTGGAAGCAGAGAAATTCTTCAGCCTTTTCTCAATATTCTGTGAGCAGACTGTCTTTCCTGTGTAAACTATTTTAAACAAAGTCACAGTTTCATAAAATTCTTGCACCCGCAGGCTGTTTTGCAAGATTGTTGTGGCTTCGACTTTGAAAATGTTTTGGAATAGGTATCTTAGGACTTGGCCAATCCTCTCAAGGGGTGGATGGCCAAGGAAACAATTACCTATTGCCACTCAACACACTTTTTGCCATCTATCCTATAGAGTAGTCAGAAAATTATTAAAGAAAAGCTTCGGCTTCCACTTGTTCATGAGCCTGGACTCTGTGGCGTTTTCTTTGTGCACCTCGGACGTAACAGCGACAGACTGGACTGGACAACCCCAAAATGGAGAGGCCTCTCAGAAGCACCACGAAGCACCTCCCTAACCACGCACCACCAAGTCCATCCAAGCTTTCTGTGTGCTACCACATCCACCTGGAAATCTCAGCCAGGGTGAGACCTTTTCCTCTCACTTCCAAAGAGTCTCCTCCGAGCTGGAGGTGCACACAACCCTCCTGAGGGTTCAGGAGGGTGCACAGGACTCGCTGGGAATTAAAAAACCATAGAGCACCACGGAGGATCCTGTCTGGGGTGGGGAAAGGTAACTCCCCGCAGGCATTAAAAGCCATACCGTGAGGAGATGTATCAGATTCCCAGCAACCAGAGCTGGAGAAAGCCTTTTAGCTCAACCTGCTCAACCTCCTGCAGGTTATGGAGGCCTGTACGCCCACTGCAGCGACACAGAAATGGTGCCCTGAACAGGCCAAACAAGCCCACAGCATTCTGCCAAAACTCATCCAGCATGCTGTTTACCCCCATCTTTATAACAAACACCGTAAGCTTTTTTCACCGACATCTTTAACTCTGTGTATTAAGGACTTTGAAGTTTCCTTTCAGCATTGCCTTTTCTGATTTAACCTATGACATGTGTTAGCCCTTGCGGTGAACCCAGTCTTCCATGATAAATTGCCGTCAAAAGTGTTAGGATGTGCATGACTGAGAATGAATGTTGTTTTCCTGAGAGGGTGACCTGCCTGCTGTTTTCTTTATTTCCCAGTTTCAATTCTGCCTTCATTCAGAGGCTTCTTGTGTGATCTACCAGCTTTTCACTGATTCCACTACCACAAGAATCTCCTCTGCCACCAATAAGGGCACATGGCATTTGGGGGTAAAATAAGATTAGAAACCCAAGCAAACAATTCTCTGCAAGTCCTTTCTGAGAGAGAGGGAGGTTAATCCTACCTCTAAGCAGATCAGACCATCAGTTACAGCTCACTGAAAACACATAACCTATGACCTTTCCTGGTCTAAACCCTAGTGTAATATTTCCTCTTGACAGAGACACACAGTGTTTTAAATGACAAAAAGAAACGCCTCATATCCTAAAGTCATCATGCCTTTGGCTCCTGCATACCTCTGGCCTCCACAATAAGGTCTCTATGAAGTCCTTGCACCCAGCCCTCCTTGCAGATATGACGGATCAATCCTGACTGTAAGGCTCCCCCTCGCACCACGAAGCTCCCTCGCCCTTGGACTCGCACGTGTTAAAAGAGGAGAGCACCAGCACAGCTTTAGGTGTTCCTGGCTTTACAAAGCCACTGCTGAGGATAATTCTCTTTTAGCACGTTCAGTGTTCCAAACTGAAAGCACGTTTATCTTTCGGAGCAAAATGAACCCTCTTGGGTTTTGTTTTGGGGGGGGTTTTTCTTCGGGTGGGAGTGAAGAAAATGAGCGAGACTCATTTTCTGGTGAGTTTTGATGGGAACTTCGTGGGGGGTTTTTTTTTAATCCTGACCATTTGCATATAGCGTGTTTGAGCTCTGAAAACTAAAACCATTCAAAAGAATTTCTATAAATACCTATTCTTCTCCCTCTGGAGTCCAGTTATGAATAATTACGTAGGACTGTGTAATTTAAAGGTACTTTTTGCCCACAGAATTTTTTTTTCACTTAAAATTCTCAGAGTGCAGCATGCTGTAACTGTTTTTTAAAAACAATCTTTGCAATTTATTATGAACAGACTTTCTTAAGCTACAGTTGAATTAAAAATATTTTTTTTTACTGTTTAAGGAATTTTGTCCATGTCTTATTCACATGACTATTAGATAAATAGCTGGCCTGTGGGAATGCATTACAGCTAACAAAAAATAACTGCAAAACATAAAACGCAAAACATAAAATTCACTGTGAACAACCTGACCAAAGCTGTTCTCATTCTCAGCACTTCCCAACACTGAAAAGCAAATACAAAACTTGTGCATTACTCCCATAAACTTCTCCCAACAACTTTTCTGCTTCACTACCCAAATTTTCAATGCCCACAGTTTGTTCAAGGTCATAAACCCTTCCTGGATTAATTAAGCTCCTCAGTGGAGGAAAAAAAAAAACCACACCAAACTTGCTAGCTTAACTGATGTGGTCAAATACCTTTAAGACACAGTGGACATGATCAGACTCCAGGGTCAGATAGGAAAGGAAACAAACAACAACAAAAAAGGAACTGCTTGGAAATCCTTTGTTCCTGCCTGACCTGTTCTGGATAACAAGCACATGTTTGAAGGTGCCTCTGAGAAGGGGCAGGCAGGAGACGGATTCCAATGCACTAACAGACAGCATGGAGACCCAATCTAATCCAGTTTAGCAAATTTCTGGCCTGGAAGTGAATGTCAGGTAAAATTCCATCTGTTTGGATGATGGGGTCAGGAATAGAATGATGGAAGACAGCCCAAGACTTCTAATTGTGATTATCTGACTTCTAATTACCCCTGATCAGAGGCAAAATGGGAAATTGGACTCCTACCAACATACAAACATGAACCATAAAGGAATTCCAATCAGGTGATATCCATTTTACTTTAGATTCAGCTTTCTTTGAGACTAAAGGTAAAAAAGTGTAATTATGTAACCTGAAATCCAACAGACCTGCTGCTCCAGCTAACAGATCATCAGGGGGAACACCAGCCCTGCTCTTAACATTCCGAGACCATCCATTATAAAACACGCTCCCTGACAAGGGGAACCATCACTGGGGCACTACACACTTCATACAAACCCTAGTGGAATGGGATAGCAGGAATGGCATTTGACACCCTGGATTACACAGACAGGTATTTTGGGAAAGTCTCCCTGAGGGGGAATCATGCTCCGTATGAAACCAAGCAGATTCCTCTCTCAGAAGAACTGCAGTGGAAGCTGCTGTTCCCTTATTCCACCCCAAACACAACAGGGAACCTGTACACAGGCAGAACTTTATGATGCTAAATTTCAATCCATATTTTGTATGCAATCCATACAAACTCCTTGCTTCTCCCTAACACGTGAATATATTTAGCACTGGAAGCTGGAGGGGAGTTACTTCCTTTTCAAGCTGTTAACCAAGCCCAGGTCAAACAGACCGTGGCCTTGCAGCGACTGTGGACAATTAAAATGAAATAACCAAAAATCCTCTTTTCTTGCTAAAGCAACTTTGTTTTTCTTTTTAAAGAGCTCTGTCATCAACTAAGCCAAGTCATGCAAGGACGGGCCGCTGTTCTGCACCATGTGAGGGAATCCACTTCAACGCCCAGGATCAGGAATTGGTTACATCACGTTGTTTGAATCAAGATGCTGCCTGAACAGATAGCGAGCATCTTCCCTCAGTACCTGCTGCAAGCATCTCGCCCTGGATAGTGGCCAACCACACACTGGAATTACCTGCGTGGCTCACAAGCTGTCTAAGAGCAACACACGTGCACACCAAACTGAGCAGCCCGTTACTTCAGCGTTTCTTGCAGTATTTAGCATTTCAGGTTCTTAAAGAGTGTTTAGCACTTCCACACTGCACTACCTCAGCTGCAGTGACAGAAGTGGCAATAATGACACGCTCACTGTCCAGGTGATCGAAATAACAAGCTGAGAAGCCGCATTTTTCAGCAATTGTTTCACACAGTCTATCAAAAGTAAAATATTCTTTTGCAAATTAATTAATTGCAATGCATTCCTCCTTCCAGAAATTGCTCAATGCTGTCAACAAAGCCCAATTACACAAACCCAGTTCTGCAGTGGCTGGACTGGGACAGTTTTCTATGCATTTAAATCACTAGCATGTAAAATAATTTAACAGTGTCCCCAAGATTCTGCCCCTAACCACAGAGTTGTCTTTATTTGACTCATTGTCCAGCGCTTGGAGACCTCACAAGAACCTTTTTAAAGCATCTATTTATTGGTCTTCCACATTGTTACAAAACAAAGCTCAACTCTGCCCCAACTTCACACACCATTATGACATGGATCATTGACTTTAGGTCTTCCTTGTAGGCTCCCTTCCTGGCCCATTCACTCATGAAAGGTTTATTGCTCACTAGTTACTGATGTGCATCTCCTGGAAGCTGCAGGGCAAAATGAAGAGTCCTGCGAGGACCATCTACCTTGTCACAAAGTCGTGGGACAGGCATTTGTTCCAAAAAGGAATTCAAAACCAGCTACTGTGCAGGTCTAGCACGTAATAAACCAAATTAGATCATTAGAACTCT
The DNA here is from genome assembly GCA_013397865.1 of Struthidea cinerea. Lineage (NCBI taxonomy): Eukaryota > Metazoa > Chordata > Aves > Passeriformes > Corcoracidae > Struthidea > Struthidea cinerea. Next base: position 29,004 of record VZTI01005148.1, read on the forward strand.
TTTAAGAAGGGCTTTTTCACACCGCTTGGCACAATAAAAGGCCTCGAGAATGGTCAAAAATAAGGTCAGAGATACCACAAGGTCTCAGTAACTGTTTCCTGGTCTTATTCCCCAAGTTTCGTTTTACAGGGGCTCCTGGTTTATTTACCCCCAGCCAAACACAGCCTCTGCCACCTCCTAAGTCGATGCAGGGCTTCCTTCTCTCCCAAACACCAGAGCTGGACGTGCCATTCCCGTCCGGGAACTGCAGCAGCGTCACCACAGATTATCAGCGGGCATCACGACAGCCATCTCTTGTGCCGAGCAGGCTGGGCACAAGAGAGCACATTGAGAACCCCCACTCGGAGGCTTGACCTTTCCCAAGATTTACTGTCAGATTAGCTCCCGTGCAGCAAGCAGGCATTCATTCTTAAAAACCCTTAACGCGGGAGATCAACCGAGAGGAAGAGTCACTTACCGGATCACATTTGATAACTTGTGATAGGAAATGTGTGAGGCATTGATAGGAGAGGAAAGTGTTAGTGTTCCCCAGATGCAGGCCTTGCACAGCTGCTACCACGCTGCCAGCTGCGATCATGGAGGGTGGGTTTGAAATAAATTTAATATCTGTATGAAGAAAGGAGAGAGAAAAAAAAAAAATATGAAGAAAAGAAAAAAAAAAAAAAAAAGGACTGAAATGATTGCTTTAGGAGAAGCCTGTCCATACACATAACACTCTTTCTACCAGCACGGCTTTCAGCTGCCAACTATTGCATCCAAAAAGGCAGGGGAAAATGGTGAGCAGAAAGGTGCCTCCTGCTCTAAAACTGCTACAGGTCCAAACCTGCAAACACTTATCCACAGGAGCAACTGCTCTGCGGAGAGTGGCCCTTGCTAGCACGGAGCCTGGGAGGCCATCCATCACTTCGAGGTACTTCCATCACAAGCAGGGCCCCCATTCTTCCCAACGTTAAAAATACTCTGCTCCTGTGAATAATGCCACGGGGCTCAATGGCACTGCACATCTGAGAAAACCTGTTCCCATCCTGCAGCGTTCTGCATGGTCAGACCCAAGGTGCACTCGAACGACGAGTCCTGGGGCCCTTTGGAGCAGAAACCTTTGCTCTGACCCTCAAAGGGAATATTGCTTTAATGAACGACAACATCAACAAAAAGAAAGAGAAGAGAAAGACTGCTTAACCCTGTCAGGAGGCAGATAATCCATATTTAAATTAAGGTTTCATCTTAAAAATGCTTTGTCTCAACCTAGTCTCTTGTCAGTGGCTGCCATCCATCCTGGCAACAGGGATTTAATGTAAATGTGGCATAACTAAGTGACGGGGGTCCCAAGAATTGGCGGACAATCAGTTACATTCTGATGTGACACCATGCTGACAAGAGGCTGGGCCCCCTTCCAGACTGCATTGCTGTAGGTCTCTCCACAAAGCCACTCCCAGGATCCCTTAAGGGGCTATCTCTGCCATTTAGCATGTTTTCCCTTTGGGTTTGTTTGGTTTGGTTTGAGTTTTTCTAGTATTTTTCAATCATCGTAATCGTCCACATTTTAATGGTAAAGACTCCTTCTGCTGAACAGGAATGCATTTGATCCGTGGCAGTGAACACCTTGGAGGAGAACCAGGAACAAAGGGAGCAAGTGGCACGAGTAAAGGTCCAAATTTTGTGAGGGAGAAAGGGAAACGCCACAATGTACACCAGAACCTGAGATACATTCCTCCAGCTTTTATCAGAATACAGCTTCCTCTGGGTTGGAAAAATATAAACCATCTGTCAAACCCCTGAATGAAATCAAAGGAATGGACAGCTTAGAGGGCTCAGTGGAACAGTTTAAGTATTAAATCATGCATCTCCTTTATTATGATAAAATAACTTTTGTGTAAATGTTTTACCAGTGAAACTGAAGCCGTCAGGACTCCGTGGAAGTCCTGGCTCCGAATCTGTTTATTCAGACACCTCTGACACTCCACTGTGGCCCTGACCAATACCCACCTTCAAAGGGGCACTTCGCCCAGCATCCTGCAAACCTCCAGAACTGAACTGATACACGGAATTCTGGCCAAGCTTTTAGGATGCACTGCCAGCGAAAAGGCAAGCTCGAGCTAAAGTCACCTCGTTTATGTTAAAAATAAACGCATCAAAATAAATCTGGCTTCCCCCCTTTTCCTAACCTGCCCATTTCCGGGCAGATATAAACACACCCAACTTCTAGCAAGCCGCTGTCATTCCCAAAAAAAAAAAAAAATAAAGCAGCACTCCAGACTGCTTATTGGCACTGTACCCCATTCCAAAGCCAGTCCTGAACTGAAACACTGACACAGAGCTGCAGGTGGACTTCGGAAACGGGGGATTCCGAGCATGGGTCCCACCAGGATGGGGTTGCTCGGAGGGGTAGGGTGGCAGTGCCTTCCCGACACTGTTTACCGAGCTCCACAAACGGGACACGACCAAAATGTGTCCCTTTAATGAGCCCGTCCTGACAGGATCACGTTTGGGATTAATATTTGCGTCCTTCCTTTAAATGGAGCAGTAAACAAGAACATGAATTCATAGTCACACCCTCATTCTTTCCAAGGTGGAAAAGTGATAATGAAGTTTAAATGACCAGTTTGTGTCTGTCCCTATAACCACTCCAGACAAGCAGCATGGACTGCCTTTTTGTTGCAACTCAACAAGGAATTATTTGTGGCAGAGGCCACTAATTTCAGCATATTAATCAGGGGGCCCCTCTCGCCTGTAATTGGATGCCCCCAAGTGAAGAGTGTGGCATCATTGTCAGCCTCCATCGCCTCATCTTGCGCTATTGAGCGCTCAGGAACAAGGGGGCTTCGGTGAGATGAATTAGACCTGACACAGCCACAATGGGGTAGGGGGCCCCATCAATTGAAGCACACATCCCCAGTAGCCTATCTGAGACTTCATCCAAAAAGAATAAACAACTTCAGCGTTGTTAAAAAGAGAGAGAGGGAGAGAGAGAGGAGGGGGAGGAGAGAGAAGAATGCCAGCCACCCTGAAGGGAGGACAAAGCAGGCATATAGGCGCTGCAGCGCTTTAAAAAAAATTCCTAACAAGGCGAGTCACCCCTTTTCCTTTTTAAATGGAGCAGCAATTCCATCCGTCTGGAGAGCTGGGGGCTATGAATGAAAATCTTTTCATTGAGGCAAATCAAAACTGTGAACATAAATCACTTGCTGCAAGATGCAACAGGTTCCAACTGGTCACATACCTTGAGACTTCCAATTTTATAAAGGCCGGAGAATGGGAGAATTGTAACAAGCTCCTTTCAAAGGGGGATCTTTCTTTCTCCTTTGGAGAGGACCAAAGCAACAACAATCATAATAGCAATAATAATGATGATAATGATAATAATAATAATAAAAAGGAGCCTGGTATGTTTTGATAACCAGAGGAACATAATGAAATGCTGAAGCTCCAATATTTGTTGCTATTCATTGTTATGCTTGTATAGAGCTGCAGCTCTCCCTCAACACTGGTCTTAACTTGGGCCAAAAGAGGCCTGCTTCCTTTTGAGCTCTCCCTGCCTTGCTCGGCCATGCCAAAGCCCCATTTATTAAGCTCAATTATGTGTTAACTTCAAACAACCCCTGGTAATTTTTCTTTTTTTTTTTTTTCTTTTTTTTTGCTTTTTTTTTTTTGCTTTTTCGCTTTTTCTCCCAAACCTACCACAGCACAAAGGCATCCTTTGGTGAAAATGGATTTTGTGCAAAACCAAACCAAATCAAACAAACCCACTTCTACTAGCCAGACAACTGGAGAAGAGAGCTTAGGAGGAATTCCCCTCAACTTCACCTTGCAGCGTAACCTTCTCCTTCTGGAGCAAACACATACACGCTCATCTACAAACACTTCCACAGCCTTCACCTTGGTGAGCCAACTGGCCAAGGGTTTGTTTTCTAAGCAAGCATTATTATTTTGCAGTCTCTTCTTAGGAGAACCTCCTCGACAGAAGAGGACACAGGCAAAGCATGGACTGCACTTGCCCCTGAGGCCACTTAAGCGAGCTGTCAGTGTTTCCAGTGGACTTTGGATCAGGCCCCACAGCATCCAGGCAGCACAAGGCATTTGCAGTCCATCTAGGTTCGTTTTGGCAAGGGGAAACGCAGCACAACCCAGCAACGGCAAAGCAAAGTCCAGATGCTGCTCAAGCCACATGTGATCTTCACTAGCCAACAAAGAAGAGTCATGAGAAAAGCAAAAGGTAGAGAAACCCCTGGCATCCAAAAATAACAATAAAAACACAGAGCCTAGTGGCAGCCTTCCTGAGCGCTCCTTCCCCAGGCAATATTCCCAACTTCAGTAGGGAGCTGAAGAGGGCCCCAACTCTGGTGAGCTCAGCGCTGTTTTTTTTAAAAGCTAAGTAAAACTCCCAGAACATGGTTCTCATTTACTGATCCATTCTCCAGCTGTGGTGTGTAGCAGTGTTAAATAAAGGCTCTGGATGTGCTTCCTAAAAGAAACATAACAACACCGACTGTAGATCAAAGTACTGGACTCTTAGCAAGTCTCCAACCTTTGAACTACTCTTGTTTTCATCCCTGTCATTGCCAACACAACAACCTAGGTTAAACATCCCCACATCCAAAGGGGAGCCCGGGTGGCCGTCCTCTTTAGCTTCAAACTTAGCAAATCACGCCTCCAGAGCCGCAGCAGCCTCATATCTGGTAGAACCTGGCACGGAGGGACACGCTGGACTCTCCCAAAATGTTGCTGCCGGTGGTTTGCAGGTTGTGGCGCTCCCGACACCGAGCATTACTCCAGGCAACCTCACCTACGAGCTGCCCCTTAACGCTGACGTTAGGCCCAAGATGAAGAGCAATGCCAGTGTTTACAAACTTCTCTTTTAAGGCTTGGTTGTTCTATCTTTAGGCCTCGCAGCGGGGCCGGTTCTGCGAAATAAAACTTTCTTTTTTTTTTTTCCTTCCTTCCTTTCCTTCCTTCCTTCCTTCCGAGCGCCTGCCATCTTCCTTCAACCTTTTCACACCAGATCCAACCTCTGGAAAACAAGCTACACGGCATGAACGGGTGCCACCGGCCGCGCACGTCCCGCCGAGGCTCTGGAGCGCGGACACCACGACTCCTTGGCGTCTTTGGAGGCCGGCCCTGCTCATGGCTCCAGCACAGCACGTGGTCAGGAGGGTGCAGATGGCAGCGGCTGGGTCCCGTGCCAGGAAAAGCCTCTGTGCCGCGTGGCCCTCCTCCAATCCACCAGCCACCGAGGAGCGGGGCGGGGGGGGAAGAGGCAACTTGAAGAGGGAAGGTTTAAAACCCCCACGCAGAGCTATTCACAGGGAAAATCTCCCTCCGCCTTTAAAAACTCGCCTTAAAGAATTGAGTCCACACGGGGAGGGATGCCCCGCACGGGCAGTAAGCCTTTTGCAGCCCCCACATAAACCGGGTGTAGGGAGGCGAGGAAATCGTGCCACGCTGAGCTACAGAGAGCGGGGCTGGGGGGGTGGGCGGGGGGGGGGT
>VZTI01005148.1:40425-54031 GCA_013397865.1 Struthidea cinerea
CCCCCAAAAAAAACCCACCCCGCTGTGTGTGAGGGGTGCGGTGTCCTGCTCCGGGCTCCTCTGGACGAGAAGGGGAGGGAGCTGCTGGAGAGGGTCCCGCAGAGGATGAGGGGTCTGGAGCAGCTCTCCTATGAGGAGAGACGGTGGGAACTGGGGTTAGTCTAGACAAGTCAAGACTGCGAGGGCATCTCATCAGTGCCTATAAAAATCTGCCAGGGGTGCCGAGAGGATGGTGCCGGACTCCTCAGTGGTGCCCAGAAACAGGATGAGGGGCAATGGCCGTAGACGCAAAACACAAGAAGTTTCACCTCAACAGGAGGAAAAACGTCTTTATATTGCGGGTGGCAGGGCTCTGGAACCAGCTGCCCAGGGAGAGCCTGGAGCCTCCCTCTCTGGAGACATTCCAAACCCACCTGGAGGCGTTCCTGTGCCACCTGCGGTGCCCAAACCCCCAGGGCAGCCGTGTGGGGACTGTGAAAGGAGGAATTGGATGGAGCAAAGCTCACCGAGGGTTTCTGTAGGGGAACCGTCACCAAGCTGGGGAGAGGCGTGAGTCCAGGTGGGAGGGAAGATAGGGACGGCTGGGGTGTCCCGAGGTGAGGAGGTGTCGCTGATGGGACCGAACAGGCAGGGACAGACCCAGAGCAAATAGAATTTAGCCCAAATTTATCCTGGAGGTAAGAAAGCAGAGAAGGGAGGCAAAAGGGCTAAGGGCAGGGGAAGCGAGGAGGAGCGAGCAAGGTTTTTTTATTTTCTTCATCAAGGGAAACCTCCTGTTAGGCCAGGCCAGAAGGGAGCCAGTGGAGGGAGAGGCACCAGAGGAAGCCTGGCAGACAGTAACAAGGTGAATAAACAATGTATTTAAGCACCAGCATCCTCAAAGTGAAAGCGTTTTAGCGGAAAATATTTTGATTTTAAAACCAGCAGCTACAGTTTCTGTTTTGCTCAGCTGAGAGTATGTTTTGGTAATATATCAGCATGAAAATGGCCAGCACAGACACTGGGGTTTGATACGGATGCGTGAGGTACCAAAAAGCACACGTTGGCCACACAGAGCATTTACAAGGTAAAGAAACATTTTCTGTCTTCCCCACACTGACTGACACCTGCTCTGGTAGCATGGCAAGGCACCTTAAAGGCACGTAATAAATGCCATTGGAAGTTTGCTGTTGAATTGCTTATTCAGAAGGTTTTGAAGTGCAATGTTATCACTTTTCTTTAAAAAAAAAAAAAACAAAAACAAACAAACACAGGGAGATGTTTCGTGGCGATTTTAGGCACAGTTCCCCAAAAGTGGCAGTAAATCAGCATGGATCACATACACTGCAGAAATGCTGTTTCAGGAACGTCTTGGGTGTCTTTTTTTTTTTTTACGTTTTGTTTGCCTTCCTCTGCCAGAAAATCCCTGTGCGTTAGTAACTGTGATCCAGGGTAGGCTGGGCTGGTGGGGTGGCTCCGTGGAGGCAGATTCACCTCCTGACTAAACATGTTGGCTCCAGGGAGAGGCAGCCGCAGAGATCAGCGAACATCCCTGTGCCCTTTTCTGAGCACTGAAAAGGTGTGAGGATAGAAGCTTGTTTTGGGACTCCCTGGCCTAAACACAAGTGAGATCTGGCAGGGTTTTTGCCACTCTCTCCACCATCCATTCTCCAGCTCTCCCAGAGCCCAGAAGTGAGTCTGTGCAGCCACACACTTCTTGTTTCAGTCCACTGCCCTGCCCGCTCTTCCTCCAAGGAACTCTGCCTGACAGTGGCAAATCTGCTGCGTCTTTGCAATGCACCCTCTGAGTAAAAGTGGTGCACAGAACCTCTTGGGCTCGGTTTCTGTGGGTGCTCAGCCCTTCTTAACTCCAGTTTAAGCCAGTGGCAGTTCTAGGAGTCATTTTTTCCCTAAATCAGGTGCCTGGCTCCCTTGTAATCTCCTCACCTTCTCTGGGCTCCCAATTCTTTATAGATTAACCTGCGATGGAGGCAGAGGCTTTCAAAATCAAAGCCCCTATCAAGTTCTGACGCCCAGCTAAGTTGTTTCCATGTTTCTCTCATCCTTTTCTGTTGACTTAAAATGAGGTGCTGTTGTTGGGGCAGACCCTGGGAGCTGGGGTTGCTGTGGTCACCTGCAAGATGTTTGCATCCCTCAGACCGTTCTGAGATCCTCAGCCACGCTGCTCCTTGCTCGTAAAGTGGATTGGCACCTCTCTGAAGGACAAGTATGCGTTCTTTGAACCTTCAGTAAAAATAATTTGGCCCAGAGCCAAGTCTAAAACACTGGATTATAGTTTTGACCTGAAGCATAGATGACAAAATGATAAATTTGCAAAACTCAGGCATTTTTCAGAGCACATGAATTCAATGGGAGTAATACCACCGACTTCAAAGGGAGCAGGATGGAACCTGTAATGTATAGCCCTAATGACTACAATCAAATAAACTCACTTTGCCTGGGTTTTCTACCACCTTTAGCCTCGTGTGTGTGTGTGTCTGTGCACTTTTATGTGTGTGCCAAAGGAGTGGATCCAGGGTGCTGCCATTTCAGATCTGCTAGATTGGTGAAAATATAAATAACGATGCAAGGTGGCAAGATATGGGGAATCTGGTCTGCTTGTTTCCACAAATCAGTAAAGGGAGTGAAGAATTGAGAACCCTGAGAGACGAGATTATAGTCTTAGTGAAGCCTTCAGAAATATTTATACTTAATTTGAGCTGTTTGTGGCAACTGGTATTTTCTTATTTACTTGAGGTGCGGCCCGATTTGGTTAAAAATGGGCGTGGAATAGCATATTTTTGGGGAAACACATGACCCTAGAATGACATCTCTGTATCCTATTTATTTTATGCTCTTTTTGCTGTGTCTGGAGCACTACACAGTCTCAGCAGTAGCTCATTTGTCCCCTCTGGTTGGTTCTTAGCCTGACTCACTCTCCCTGCAGTTACAGGCAGGGACAGAAGAGGATGCAAGCTATGATAATAACCTCCTATTTAACTCAACCGAATTTCTTTTGTGGGCTAATTTCCACCTGTGTTTGGTCACCATTGACCAAATTCCTCAGCTTTGCAGCCTTGGGCTGTGAATGCTTCTTTTCGGGGAAGAACGATAAAAAGAGGACTCATTCTTTCTGAGTTCCATTTCAGAGGGATTCAAGTTTAAAAAAAAAAAAAAAATCAAAATAAAATAGGAGTGTCAGTTTTGGTCAACCCAAAATGCACCCAGAGCTCTCCTCCGGCCACAAGCTGGTGGTGTCATGGTGTGAGTGCTGACCACCAGCACGCCTTGAAATGAACAGGTAACGTCCCAGAATACTGAGCTGGGAAAAAGGAGGATCTGGAAAAGGGGAGTGGCTGCATTTTTGCTTGAAATGCACGACGAAGATATGCCCCCACCTTATCTCTCCTCTTTAAAATCTGTGTGTAGTTGGAGCATATTTTCTTCAAAACCCAAGTGTTTCATCAAATCCCAGCTTTGCCTTTGAATTCAGGCTGGAGAAGGAAACTGGTTAAAAAAGCTGAACCCCCAGCAAAATGCCGGTATAAAAGCAGGAAATTTTTCTCAAGAAATACCAAGAATATTTTTTTCCTACTCCTGGACTAATCAAATGATGTAGCACAATGATTTGCATTGATGGAAATGAGGCTAAATTGTGAATGGTTTAGAAGCTGATTCAGGAAAAGACTGAAACATGTGCCTAAATTTAAATAAGTCAGTACTCCAGAATTACTCACGTGCCTAAAAATTAAATATATGTTTAAATACATTGCTAAACTGGAGCCTAAGGGTATGGTTTAAAGTTAAGGCTAAACTAGTCTAGACATTAGCTGTTGCTGAAAGTGATTTTTCGTCTCCTGGTCGACTTCCCTGAAATGCCCATCCTGGAGTAAAACCAACACAGCTTGTTGACAATAACAGCTACTTCCTCAACAACTTTGAAAAGCATCCATTTCTCATAAAAAATGAAAGTAAAAGTCTCAGTTAGTGCTAAAATCCACGGAGATGGGCTGGAGTCAGCTTTTGTGCTAACATGCAGCCCCTGTTTGATTTCACAAGCTCCAGCCTGTTGGAGACGGAACAGAGGGGAGCAGTTCTCACGCTGACTGGGATGCTTTTATTTCCTGCGCTCATGGGCTCTTCCATCCTGCCAGTGATAGCTCGGGGGAAGGGAACAGCAGAGAAAATGTGCCAGTGAAACCAAGCTGGCTGCAAGGCTAGTGAGAGGAGACTGGGTGCTTTGGGATGCTGGCCCCTCTCAGTGGGATGCAAGAAACACTGGAGTTTTGGGATGCTGGCCCCTCTCAATGGGATGCAGGAGACGCTGGAGTTTTGGGATGCTGGCCCCTCTCAATGGGATGCAGGAGATGCTGGAGTTTTGGGATGCTGGCCCCTCTCAATGGGATGCAGGAAACGCTGGAGTTTTGGGATGCTGGCCCCTCTCAGTGGGATGCAGGAGATGCTGGAGTTTTGGGATGCTCACCCCTGTCTCCTACAAGACTGACTGGTATTTTTCTGGGATAAAGCCACAGAGAATGAAGGGTGTTCACCTGACACAAAGGCCTCTTGGGAAGGTTGAGGCTTCCTGGACACACCCCAAGAGGTCACGGGCTGGGGCAGGTGATGCTTGCAGAGCTGTCTCTGTTTTTCAGGGTGATGATAGCAGATCTCAGTCTCTCACTGCAGACATTGAAAGGCAGCAGAGGTCTGAGGACCCCAGGTATCCTCCAGGCAACTTTTCTGTGGAAGGGGGAAGACTGGGGCCTGTGGATTTCCGTCACGGCGCATTTGTGCTGCTGCTCAGCACTTGGCTGCCTGCCTGTGAGGGCTTTGTGATAAGACCCTGAGCAAAGACCTAGCAGGTTTTTAATCAAATGTTTCCATTGGCTTTAATATGTTGTACCCATCAGATTAGAGTCACTCAGCAGAACTCCAGCCTTCCACACAGTGTCTCATTTATCCGTGTTCCTGCCATATGCCCGGCTCTGCTCTGCTCACGTTGGTTCTGGTTGTGCAGTCCTGTGGTGGGGGTTTTAATTTTTTTTTTGGGGGGAGGGTGGTGGGGGAGTGGTGCAATTAGCCTGGTTGAAGCAACTAGGCCAAGGAACATCGAGCAGTAAAATAAAGTCTTGATGACATATTTGAACTCTTGGAGACCATGGGTTATCTGATCTGCAAGGTCACTGCTATTCTCTGGGAAAGTTTAAAAGAGTCTGCTCCTGTTTCAAGCTTAAAGGGCCCTTTCTTGACAATTTTAGGATGCAAATTCAGTTTTTCTGTACGTACATGCAGTTGGTGAGTGTTTCAGACTATTTAGTACCTGTGTTTTTATTTCCTTTTCTTTTAACTGCTCATCAAAAGCAAACAGAATAGAATTAGTTTTAATGAACTGGAGGAAAAAGTGACTCCAGTGAGGCTCCTTCTTCTACCAGAACAGAACGAAATGCAGAAAGGAAAATAGCAATAATATGAAAATGAGAAACCTACAAAGAACTTAAACATTCCTTTTAATCATTTAAGCTGTCATCAGCAGCAGAAACAAGGAATTATATTTCAGACATGACTTATACCAGGCATGCCTTAAAAAGAAAAAGGCAAATTGATAGTGCCTGAAGAGTCTGTGCCTGGGAATAAAAAAGTGCAGAATTAGGCCCTGGGAAGCCAAGTGTCTTTTCCACTGTTCAGTCCGTAGAAGAAAAGAAATGATCTTGATCTTTAGCAGCTCTAACAGATGGACCTGGGGAAGCAGGAGGAAAACAGCATCAGTGACGGTTTTGTCCTCCCGTGTTTCTGAAAAGTCAAGATGCTGGGAGCGATTCCATTTCAAAGGTTCGTTATGGATGTGATTAGCTCAGCAGCGTTCTCCTGTAATACAGATCATAAAGTCCCGTCAGAACGGAATCGAATGCTGAAAAGGTTGCATAATAACTTTCACAGACCATTAAGCTTTAAGGCTACGGTGTGGGAGCTTGCTACAAAGAGACCCTCTTACAGCAGCAGATACTTTAAGTGAGAGGTATTTCCCACCCCGGGCTTTATTTGCTGCCAAGTCTGATTTCTGGCTGTGTTTATGTTCCTGTACCGGCTGGCTTAGCTTGGCAGTGGGATTGCTGCAGTGGCACGAGCAGAGCTATAGGAAGGGATTGGGCAGGCTGTTGTTTTCCTTTCATGGGAAGCTGAAAATGTAAACTCCTGGCCCTTTTATCCTTGCTGGCTGTAGCAGAGCATCCCCCCTCTGCTTCCCTCCTATTATAGTAACAGCATTATTCAGCAGGATGAGGTCCCTGGTGTGTTTCATGCCGCTCTCTGTGCTGTTGGGAAGGAGGATAATGCACTCCCTTGCCTCAGGGATTATGAATTCGGTGTCCTTAAGGAACATGCAGTTTATCTACAAAGCAATGCACTGCTTGTGCCATAAAAGTTCCTTATCACCCGGTAGGAATATGGATTCAGATCCATTTGTTCGGCTCTCTGCAGGTATCAGAGCTTAAGGAAGGGATCCTATTACCTTGCCATTATCTCCTTGGGCTGGTTTTACCCCAGTATAATTCCATGAAGCTGCTTCTGACTCAGGTTGGGCAGGTGGGGAATGGTTGAGTGCGTGGACTTGATGAAGTTACAGTGATAGCAAAACGTGAGCTGGAGTCTCAGGCGGGGAACATCTTTCATTTTCCATTGATAAAAAAGTTTATGATTAATCACCGGCTTGATTACATTACCCTTTAATTAAGCTTGTTAAGTGCCGAGGAGTGGGGACTTTGGTGTGCTTTTCCTTTGCTATCTCCTGACCGTGGCTCTGCTGGTGTGATTTTATAGGACCGTAGGATCATTTAGGCTGGAAAAGGTCATCAAGTCCAACTGTTAGAAAAGGTCTTGCAGTGATTTCCCCTTACTGGAAGACTTCCCAGGCATTTAAGTCATATTACTGCCTTGCTGATGCTGCCACAGCTGGAACCACCTCAGCGGAAAGCAAAAATGTAGGTGAAAAAATGTGTTGGTTCCAAACCTTGGGGTTTTCTTCCACAGAAAACTGCTGATTCTAAGCACGGATCTACAGCACAGGCAGCTGATCCCAGCAGTTTGTGGCAAACTTCCTCACACTGGGATCCCACTGCACCTCACAAACTCACCAAAAGCACCACCACTGACTGCAGGAGAGCCAGGGCTGAGCATGGCAGCTCCTGAGCATAGACCCCGTGGATCAGGATGGTTTCATCCCAAGCCACGGGAGCCAGGTCCATCTCTGGTGAGAAAGGTCCTGGCAAGATCAAGAGGCAGAGTGACAAAGGGAGAATTTTAGTCCTGAACACAGTACCTGGGAGAAGAAAACATTTCAAACCTCAGCGTGACTTCCCTGCAGAAATAAAGGGTGTTGGTGATGCCTGGGCTGAAAGATTCTGCTCCCTGAGGTGTGGGATTCTTTCTGACAACGAGAGCCATTTTAACCCCTTCGCTTTTTTTTCCTAGCACTGCTGGTGCTTTCCACTGAATCATGCCCTCGTGATAGCTGTGGTGAAGTACTGTGCTCCTCGAAGATCTCCCCCATTCCCACGGCGCCTTCAGCCCAAGGAGAAACAGTCTTGACAGAAATCCCAGCGGGACTCAAGCTCCTGCGCTGAGAAGTGAAAATTCGAGCGCCACGTGTGGAGCTTGCAAGTGCAGCTTCCCTTGGTCCCAGCCTACCCTCGGTGCCAGTCACGTAGGTGCTAAAAAGCTAGAAGCAGAGAAATTCTTCAGCCTTTTCTCAATATTCTGGGAGCAGACTGTCTTTCCTATGTAAACTATTTTAAACAAAGTCACGGTTCCATAAACTTCTTGCACCCGCAGGCTGTTTTGCGAGATTGTTACGGCTTTGACTTTGAAAATATTTTGGAATAGGTATCTTAGGACTTGGCCAATCCTCTCAAGGGGTGGATGGCCGAGGAACCAATGACCTATTGCCACTCAACACACTTTTTGCCATCTATCCTATAAAAGTAGTCAGAAAATTATTAAAGCAAGAAGCTTCGGCTTCCTCTTGTTCATGAGCCTGGACTCTGTGGCGTTTTCTTTGTGCGCCTCGGACGTAACAGCGACACCAGTCAGTTTTCTGGCCGGTGGTTATTATCCTTCCAGCAGAAATGTGGCAGCAATAAAGTGTTATCTGAAGTATCACCAGCCAAAGGAAAGGCCAGGGTGCTGTGCTTCAGGGGAGGCTCCCTCCAAGAAGTGCAGGAAGCCTCACCTCCTTTTGCCCTGAGGAGGATTTGGTGGCTGGGCTGAGTTAGGAACGGCCACGGGACAGGGTGATGGAAAGGCACCAAACCCCCTCAGGACTGGGTGCCATCACAGTGCCTCAACCCACCTGAAAATCCAAACTTCACCCACTCTCACAAGTCCTTCACTGCCTAGAGAGTCAATCACCCCCAAACCAGGACAGACTTTGACGGTATCAGCCTGAAGATAAGGAGGAGACCTGCCAAGCCAGATGTTGGTTTCACTGCGTGCCTAGCAGGCAGCCCCTGAGGCACCCACCCTTTTACAAGTCACCCTCAGGAAAAGTCACTGCTAAGATTCACCCACCAGAAAGCGCAGGCAGGAGCTGGAAGAGGGCAGGGATCAGGCCACAGGTCTGTTACCCCGCTCTGAGTTCAGCCTTCTGGGGCTGGCAGTGACCACTGTGGGGCTGTTCCAGACGGCGCTGTCAGACTTCCAGCCCTCACTCCTGGAAACACCAGTCAGACGCAGGGCTCTTCTGCTCCAGTGCATCTTCTTAGCAGGCAAACCAGATTCCCAACTCAGCCTGCACCTTCTTCCCTGCCCTTCTGACAGAAGAGTGTTTAGAAACCCTCTCTGCCACCTTTGCTCCCAAGCTGAGGGAGCCCAACCAGCTCGGGGCCCTGGCTCCATTCATGGCGTAGTTATCTCATATGTCTGGCTCAGCTGATCGGGAGAGAGATGGAATTACAGCCCGGCATGCAATTTTGGACTAGTTGAAATGATATCACGCAATAATAGTAATGATAATGATGATAACATCTTATGCCATATGTGAGAAAAATTAGCTATTGTCTCAGGAGGTACGGAGCAGCACAATGCAGTGTTATGCGCTCAAGAGGGAGAGAACACAAGTTACTTCACTCATTTTCATCTCAGCCTAGGGCTTAAATCTGGGAGACAGAATCGTCTGCATGAGAAATGTGGCGTGAAGCATCAGCCCGGGCTGATAGGAGCTGCAGGCTCCCACACAGCCCGAACCAACGATAGCACTATCAGATGGAAAGGGGTTATACACAAAGTGTAGCCTTGCAGCCCTCTGCTGAGTATCTTTGCAATGGTTTCCCACATCACTTAACAGCTTGTTTAACCTATCATGATTAACCAGCAGGCTCTGCAAGAATTTCCCACAATCAGTAAAAATGCAGCAGAAGGCCTGAAGGACCACGGTGGAGGGCAAACACGGTGACGGACAGTAAGTGTGTGTTCATGCCTCTCCTGAAAAGTACCCACAGCTGTCTGGGTTCCAAAGTGCTGTAAATTCCTTGCTAATATTTTAGTTTCGATCCTTCCCGCATATATTGCAGTCAGGTTTAGGAAGAGCAGCAGAAATCTTGGTTATTGAAGTCCTAGTACACGCACGGCAGAGCTTTGCAAAGCCACAGTTTTTTCTCAGGCTGCACAGATTATCAGTTATCTCTCTGTCTTTCTCAGAAAGAGACTTGATCATGAAGTGATTGCAGCGAGGTCTTTTGCTTGAGTCTGTAAAGGCTTCCATGAAATGTGGCAGTGGATAAATGCCTCATCTGCTATGCCAATTTACTTTATATTAAATTATCCTGGAGAAAGACAGCATGTTTGTTTTATGATGCTTTTCACCTCCTTTTTACCATGCACCTTTGCCTGTTTACTCCTTTGCAAAGTTTGGCACTTGGTAATGGATCTGCCAACCACGCAAGTTAGAAAATTTCCCTCTCTGTTGTTAAGACCAATGGTTTCTTCTCCTTCTAATTGCAAACCGCTTTCTTTATCATGAACGTTTTAAATTTCCATAAATAGCCATCCTGAAGTCTAAGTGGATGCTAAACAAAACTAAAAACAAAGTGAGAGGAAGTACAATGCACAGAAATAACCCAAATGCAAAGCCTGAATTCTTTCAGGAGGTGCTGGGCACCCCTGAGAGCTGCTTGCATTGATAAAGCTCAGCAATGGAGGTGCAAAAAGCATCCTACAAGGCCTCTTTAAAACAGCCCCTGTCAAGCCTGCCTTCTTAGATCAAAGTCCAAAGCTATGCTCTATCAAGCCACAAAACTTCACTCACAGAGATGCAGGAAGGAAGGGCTGGCAGATGAAGGTGACAGATAGCAGAAGTGTTTCTTAGATGAGAACTCCCGTTACTTAAATGCCGTTCAACTTCAATATTGCCTTTCCATAACTCAGCTCCTGGAAACCCAAAAAATGTTATTCCACCCGGAGAGCTGGCGCGGGGTACGTCAGCAGTGAGGTAATATTGACAGACAAACACAGCCATTGTATTCACAAATGTTCTCCTTACAGAGCAAAGAGCATTGTGGCAGCGTACACTCACTGCCAGCACGGTAGACTGCAATGTAATCAGTGCCTTGGA
The DNA here is from genome assembly GCA_013397865.1 of Struthidea cinerea. Lineage (NCBI taxonomy): Eukaryota > Metazoa > Chordata > Aves > Passeriformes > Corcoracidae > Struthidea > Struthidea cinerea. Next base: position 51,008 of record VZTI01005148.1, read on the forward strand.
TGCATTGGGAACACAAACAAAAATAGATTAGCTAACAACCAAATTGTATTTGTCTTGCCTGACAGGGCTCGCTCAATAGTGAGTCACTTTCTGATCTAATGGCGCTGCCATCCCGGGTGTTGTGAGCGATGGCTGCTGCTGAGAGGAGGAGCTCGAGCAGCCCAAATGCTGCCGGGGCAGAGCAGTGTTGGCGTGCCCGAGGCAGCAGCGTGAGCGCCCAGGCTGATGCCCAGGGGATGCAGCGCAATTCTTTCAGCTGCGTTCCCTGAGCCGGGAACACTCGGCCTCCCGGGGTCGTTCCAGGTCTCACGGGGCTCTTGTGGGAGCAGAGCTGTTCTTCCAGGTGGGATCGCAGCCTCCTCCTTGTGCTGTCCATGCTCTGCTGGCTGCAGCATCCCTCACCTCGCAGCGTCCTGGGCGGGAAGAGCAAAATCCTTGCTCTGCTGACCCCGGGAGCGCTGGAAGCCCTGGGGTGTAGCCGAAGGTCAGCTTCAGCCACCCTGCTGAACCCTGTCTTTATCTGCCCTGAGGTGAGGGCCTCCCAGGCAGCCAGCACGGGTATCGATGGCGGCATCACCAGGGCTCCGGACAAGCCGGTATCCCAAGGATTCCTCCAGGAGCCCGGGTGGTTTTGCTGGCCGCGGTCTGCTCCACCCAGCGAGCTCAGGCACGTCTCCATGACCTGCATGACTTTGGGATCCGCAGCACTGACGGATCTATTTGTTGGTGATCAATGGGGATGTGCAGGAAAGTGTATCTGCCAGCACCGCCGCTTTGAGGATTAAAAGCACTCCGCGTTTATAATGAGTGTAATTACCTTGTTTGAAAATAGTTGTCAACTTAATGTTAAATAAGAAAGCTTTGCGTTGAGGTCATTCGGGTTCCAGGTGAAAACGTGCTATGGAAGACAAATATTCAAAGCAAGAATGGGCATGAATGTGATTGGGCTTGGTTCTGATCAAGTTTACATTTGTTTAAAGGCCCAGCCCAAAGCCTGTGAAAGTCATTTGGAATAAATCAGCTGGAGTCAACGGGATTACCCTACTGTCAGCCCGGTATGGCTGAGATCAAACCCCAGATCATTATCTTTTTGTGGTTTTCCTTTTCCCAGGTGGAGAGGGAGTCAGCGCGAAGGGCCATCGATTGTTTTGTAAAACATCCTTTGGATTCAGGGGGAGGCTGCCTGCCTACAGGATATGGCCCATAAAGCCACCGGGATGCTGAGGATTCCTCCCTCCCTCTGGATGTGCCGCAGAGGTCATCAGAGAGTTAACAGCTTTGGCACACCATGGGAGAGCCCAGGCAGGCACTCAAACACAGAAGGAAAGGATGGGTTAAACCACCACGTTCGTTCTTCGCGGGAACGCTGATGGGTGGCACTTGTCTCTTATCACCTCGGTCTCCTGCTCTTTCATCAGAGCCGGTTACCTCATTTCTCTTTTTGTGCGTGACTGGCGAGGCCTTCATGGAAAACAAGTCCGTGGAAGTGCTGAATACCAGTAAGTCAGAAGAAGGGAAGGATGCAAACCTGCAGTTTTCCCATGGCCTGAAAATGACTCCCTCCCTGGCTTAGGGCAGCCACAGGTATGCTGTTAATTTTAAGTCCTCTTGCCAGAAGGCTATAAAATGTCTTTTCATCTTACGTTACATAAGTATCCAACAAATAAGAAGACTGTTATTACAAAGGCAACCACACCGAAAAAAAAGGTTTCATTTGCTCTGAAAACCTGCATTAAAGACGTCTGATGTCTCTGTGGAACTTGTAGGTTGCTGAGCACCGTTGGAGTGGAAAATCTCTCCAAAATCCGTTGGATTATTTTTTTTCTTTCCAAAAAAGAAGTAAATCTGATGCAACATCAAATTGGAACGCTGTGAGGAACCACCCGTGTGATAAATCTGCTGTTAATCACGGTGATAATTTGCTCTCAAAGACGATGAGCTTCTATATTCTTTCAGCTTAACAGGCAGCATTCTGGGAAACAGTGCTAATATTAAGCACTCTCTAATTAAACATTTCAGGGACCCTTCTGAACTAGGCAGAAAAGATCGATACCTTTCAGGAGTGAAAACTGCGGGGTGCTAAGCACATCTTAAGACACAAAACCACGACGATGCTCAGGAATTGAGAGAAAGTGCTCAGCAGCCACAGAAAGGGTCTTCAAAATCCTTATGCTTCTTGTCATCAAGGAAATAATTCTGCTTGGCTCCACTGGGTGCTGAGTGGTTGCTTTGCACTTTGACCCGGTTTTCTCCAGGATAATAACGTGTGGTTTTGGGCCAGTGAGGCAGACATTGCGACAGTGAGGCAAGGCACAGGAGGATGCCTCTGTGGAGGTGATTCAGCACACATTCAGCATACCTCTCAGCAATTCAGGCATTCTTCCTGAAGTCGTTTCGTTCTACATCTTCACAAATTGATTTAGCATCAGGTATATTTGAAATATGTCCTAAATCAGTTAACTTTCAGGCAGTGAGGCATCCTCACCTGCTCATTTCACAGGGAAAAAAAAAAGCCCCAAACAATAGAAATGTGCATGTGCGTGTTGACATCCTGCTTGTGAACCAATATTGTCACAAGCAATGGGCTTGGAGAGAACAAGCCAATCAATGAATATGAACTGACTTGCACTGAGCTGAAATTAGATCCAGTGTCCTGATTGAAGCTGTTGCAATTAACTAAATAAATACACAAGCCCAGGTAATTAATTTTGTAGCACCATGGTGCCTGGAGGCCGCATCTGAGGCTGAGAGACATCTACACCGAGCACTGAAAATACATCCAGTGAGATGCAACGCTGATCCTGAACGGCTTGCTGCTCGTATGGGCAAAAGGAACAAAGGACTGGGGACAGAAATCATTCTTTATTGCCTCCATGTCAGAGAAACTGGCCCAGAGAAATTGAATTGTCTTGTGCAACACTGTATAAGAATTATTTGGCAGGGCTGAGAAGCAAATGGGGAACATCAGTATCCACTTCACGGGTCTGCCCGCCCTTTCTCTAGCACAAACTCCTTTTTTTTTTT
>VZTI01005148.1:54058-103451 GCA_013397865.1 Struthidea cinerea
TTAACCAGGAGGCTTCTCAGGCGCAAGACAGCCCGGGATTCCTGTTTCTTTACATCACATTACTACCCCTTTCAAGCACAGTGTGGCACATACGAGCAGGAGATTTTGGTTTCTGAGGTCTTTGGTGAGCCCGTGTCCTGTCCGCCTCACCTCTGCTCCGTATTAAGCGATCATGCTTCTTCAGCAAAAATTGAAGGCCTCAAAAGCACGAATCCATGAGCACCCACATTTCTGCTGACGGCTTTCGCTTGGTTCAAGAGCTCCTACACATTCTTCCTTAAACCTGGGAGGTCAGGCTTCCCCTCCTTTGTGTCCATTTGGAAATCAGCTGAGCAGAGAGAACTTCGCGAATCTCACTGCAAGGGGAGTAAACGTGCCTTGTAAATCTTGTGGTGGCGTCTTCAAGCGTTACAGACCTAAATCGAAGACGGTTGCTTTGGCCTTTCTCCCTCTACTGTCTCTCGACCTTGGTTCTTTCAAAATCGGTGGTAAAATGGCAGCTTTAATTTAATCTAGAATTTCATCTTCTTCTCCAGACAAGCTGTTCGCTGTTCTCAAAGTTTCTTTCCCCCTTTTCCCGCAGAGAACAAACCGGAGGGGAAGGCTGAAAATCTGAGGTTTCAAAAGCACTGTTCCTATGTCTTTAACCTCAGATTTGTGTTCCAGGCCTTGATAGATTCATTTTGCAGTCAATCAATTATCGTTTGGGTTTGAGGAGGTTTGAAAAATTGGCTCGAAATAAATCGTCTGTTCTTCTTGCAGCCTTAACTGTGGAGGTATTTGTAGTGATTCTGCAAGGAAGATTTCTGTTTCCAGCAGTTTAGCTATAAAGTATGACTTCATGTGCATCACTGAGTCCATCTGGAGCTCCAACACGTCAACGTCTGTGCCATCTTCCCGGCCATAAAATTATTTTCTGCCTCTTTGCCAGACTGAAAGTTCTAGGAAAGGTCCAATTGACAAATTACAGAACAGTGCACCGAACAATAATTTTTCTCCCAGATAGCCACATGTCTGAAACAAAATTTTCCTTTGGGTAGCAGGGATATATAATTTGAATGCGTGCTTATTTCCTTGTTCTGGAATATTTATTTAACTGAAATCCTGCAGCTATAAGAACTGAAGAAAAGGACGGCCTGGACATCTCCCTTTTTGATGCCTCCTGGCTGTGAGAGTGAAGAAAAAAATAGTCCTCTGTGTTTGATGGATGCAAGAACGAGGTTTCCAGCCATGGAAAAGCCTTTAGAGACACAAGTGAGGTTTTGATCCCTGGCCCCAGTGTCACCCATCCTGGAAAACCTTCTGGTTTTATTATTTCAAGCAGGTCAGCGAGAGCGAGGTGGGAAACTGCAGTTTCAAAACAGGCGCCACTGCAGTGTTTCAGCAAAACATCTCGTGATTTCAAAGGGAAATCTAATATTGGTCCTGGATCCCTTGTAAATTCCTTCAGGTCCCAACATCTCTGCCTCTCACAGTGGTTTGGTGCTCAGACCTGGAGCACGCAGCCGCCCCACGGGTTGCACGTGGCCACGATAACCCTAAACCCAGGGTGCCACTGCGAGGAGAAGTCCTCAGCCATGAATGAGAGGTATTTTCCATTTTCAGCTGCGTGTCCTATGAATGGAAATTGTGCAACTTGCTCAGGCTGGTGCAGCTTAGGGCTGTGCATTTGCTGGTGTGAACAGGAACATGGGAGCTGTTTTCTGCTTCCTGTGTTTGAACGTGGTGCAAACATGATCCGGGCCTTCTGCAGCGCCGCTCGCCGAGACACTCTTTCTTTAGACAAGCAATTCGGGAAGAACAACAAAGAATTCTTCCTTGCAGAAAAGGTTTGTGGTTGCCTTGCCAGCTCTCAAAATTAAAACTATGTTCCAGTCAAAAATGCCTATTCAGGCTGACATCAAAGAGAAAAATGCGAGCAGGTCAGGGAGTTTAATTTCCATGGCACTCGCATTTGTGATTCACATGTCGGGCGCAGTAATGACTTACATGCCCATTGGCAATAATGGAATAGAGGGCCAGTGTGGACACAAAGGGACGGGATCCCGAGGTAGCAGCGAGGGGACGGATTCCGTGTCGGGTGGGACGCGCGGAGCCCATTGAAGTTGGGCGGCGTCGCTCGGAGCGCGGGCCGCTGGTCTTTCTCACAGCGGCCTTTCCGTCAATGAGAACCTTGTGGAGCCCCCTGGCCTGGGTTGAGGCTTTTGGGAGTGATGCTCGCGGGGGGCCTGATGCCGTGAGGGCTCCTTTTCATTGTCGAGAGACCGGGTCCTTTTAACTACGCTGAGCATAGCGGGTGACTCCCGAAAATCTGGGTCTCGGGGCTTATTTCCTGAATCCCCTTTGAGGTGTGTTTTTGTACCAACTTTGTAACTTCTCAAAATCTCCAGTCCAGGTGAAGGGCTGTGTCGTGAGGTTTGAAAGCAGGAGGTATGTAAACTTTTTAACAGTGTCTGTATATTCTCCTACTACTCCTTATTTGCTTTTCTCATGGGACGATCCAAGCAGGCATTACACGCTGTTGATAAATAGATTTTCAGCCCATTTCATTTAACCATTACTGCATTTCCATATCAAAGATTTTACACTTGGCATGCCCGAGCCTATTTTATTTGTAATCTGCTCTCAAACGAGGAGTTTGGAATGTTTTTTTCATTATGTGTTTCATCTGCAATGTACTGCCCTCGTGTTATTCTTTAAGATGAGATCTTATACACTACCCCGAGTCATTCTACAACTCATTGGCTCTTATTTATTCTGGCCTCCTAATCTAACACAATTTCTGTGTTGAAACTTGTTGCTATTTTTTTTCCAAAGATACACCATAGGATGTTAAGCATGTGCTGCATATCAAAGTGCAAATATAAACTAGTTGATAGTCTCTAGTCCCACCCTGGATAGGTGTGGCATTTGGGAATTTTTCACTTGCTGGCTGGAGATCAGAATGTGCTTAACATGGTTCCATACACAGGGTCTCGGCTGGGAGAGAACTGGTTGGGGCTTTTTGGGGTTTGGGGTTTGGTTTTGGGGTGGTGGGGGTTGTTTTTTTGGTTTTTTTTTTTAATTTTTCATGTATGTCGTTTGAAGGGTTGGGAGCTAAATAGTTGTACAGTTTCCAGAAACAGATTTTTACATGTTTGGCTATATTTAGAGCTGCAATTGGGAGATTTGAGGGTACGATAATCCAGTGCCTCACTGCCTTTTCCTTTTCTCTTTCTATCACTCCATGATGGACAAGCTTGATTCTGGTGTCAGCCTAAGGCATGGTGCAGAGCTGCACCACTCCAAGAGAAACTCCAAGGAGGAAGTATGACTCAGAGAGCTGCAATTCCTTCCACAGTTCCTGCTTGTTCCAGCCAGGGAAGTAAGTTACTTCGGTATTTGAGCTGCTGGACTAAGGCTTGCTTCTCCCCTGGTGCTCACAAGCCTCAGATTGCAGGACAGAGGGAAGAGGGACAAAGGACTGAGCCAGGACGAGGTGCCACCAACCTGGGAAGGGCTTGGGACCACTCAATCCCCCTGTGGGGTTTCACTGGGGGCAGTCACCTCCCAGCCACCCACCTTTAACACCAAGAGCCAACCAGCCACCTTTTGATACTTGGAGACCGGCAGAGAATTTGCAGGCAATCATTTTCTCACCAAAACAGGGCCACTAATTAGGGCATTCCCGGTGAAATGTTTGAGATCAGTATTTCCCCCCTGGCAAGTGCCACTCTGAGGCCTGAGGACATCCACTGATGTAGGACCTGCCTGCAAATGGTGCATGTGACTCTTTCACCTGCCTGGCTTTCCGCTCAGCATCAGCATGCTTTGGGGAAAAACATCAAGTAATAATAACAATAATAATGAAATTCACAGCCCCTTTTTGAATACGCTTTTTCACGGATGGCAGAAATGCTGTACTATGGAGGGATCTTCAACTGAGCACTATTTTTAAAGAGTTTTTAATATGGCAGTGAAATATTATGGTAGCTGAGGCAATGTCAACTGAGAGCACAGACTAAATACTGAAAGATAAAAGGGGCCAGAAAAGCAAGAGAGAAATTTATCCTTATGCACATCAGCTAGATGATCCAGGTAGGAATAAGACCTCAATACTTGTTATTAAACCCTCTAGGATTACCAGGGATAAGTTTTCAGGAAGTATTTTGCAGTTAAAAAAAAACCCAAAAAACAAAACAAAACCAACCCAAAACCAACAACAAAAAAAACCAACAACGAAACAAAACCAGGAGCAGGAATCGACTTCAGAAAACAGATCTGGCCCTCATGTGGTGCTCAGCAGCACAGATACACACACTCACACTTCCTGCCTGAGTTATATCAGTTTCAAAAATAGCCTATGAAAGAAGATTCAGGCTATTGGAGCAACTTCTGCTTTCAGCAAAAGTAGACTGGAAGATGGAGCTGAGTTTATACCTCCACGTGTGATTTGAGGTACCCACATGTATAAAGCTCATCCTTCTGCTGGGAGCTCTGAATGGCACCAGTGCTAATTCCCCTGGGTACCTGACAGAGATCTCCAGAGAGATGCAGAAAGAGAAACGCCATTCACTTGAGCTGGTCTTTATTCCTACACCGAAAATAAATGATGTCAAGGAAGCCTGCAGTTCAAACGTGCAGAAGTTGCTTTTGTTTTGCATCAGTTTATCCAGGTATTTCAAGCAGGCTTAGTTAAAACAATCGGTTGAGCCTCTCTGACAGCTTTGTAAGAAAGCCTTACGTGGCTAATTCTTAAATACCATCGGGCAGCAGGCTGATTGTGTCCAAGTGCACATCGCTGCCCCAGGTTGCCGATAACTTCCTGTGCTGAAACGATGACTTGAGAGCGATGTCCTCGCAGACGAGGAAGTATCATCTTCCAGCCCTGCTGGGTCTTAGAGCAAGCTGTGAGGACTCCCTTCAGCTGCCTGCCCGTGCTTAGCCAAGGTATCAGACACATTCAGGATGCGCTAAACTCGTACACCTTCTGAGTTACTGGCTGGGTTTGAGTTCAGCTGATCTAGTCGTGTCTCTGGTGCTAACAGCAACTGAATGCACTGACCTGCCAGGAATGCTGCCTGTGTAGGTGTGTAATAGATGTGCTTGGGTGTGTTTTAATCACACAGACATTGCGATGGGCACCTTTACCGCTTTCTGCAGCATCTCTCCTGTTCTCAGTGCTTGGTCGTATCGCTTTAGAAAGGGGATAATACCTTGGAAGAGCAAACATTCACGTTTCTGAACACGTAATCAATCAAAAGTACGGCAGCAGAGCCTTTGGTGGGCCAAGGTATGTACCCTTTCGAACAGAAGTAAATTCAAAATAATTCCATGAAGTCAAGTCAGGGGAGAACTTAGTCCCCCTGATAAGCAATATAATAAAATTGGCTGGATGGCTCACTGTGAACAATTCAGTGAAAATATTATCTGTTTTGTGTACCCTTCCTTTTTCTTTTCTCCATATTCCTCTTTCTCTTCCTCATCCCCTTTTTAGCCTTTTCCGCCTTGTGGTGCCACGCCAAGAAGACCCAAGGACCAGAGTGAGGCGGATGACAGAGTGAGTAGTTTGGAGAGGATAAAAACGAGCCACTGCCGGAAGTGCAGGAGATGGTAAAATCCCAATAATCCATATCGACAGCTGACATGGCTGACAGAGGAAAGGCTCATTCCTTGCGTTGCTTGGGTTCCTGAGCGCGCCCCTTTGCCTGCTCCATTGTACAATACAGCCCGGATGAAATGCAGCTGCAAGAGGGAAAAGGTGACACTGATCCTGCTCTAAACTGGAGTCAATGCTGTGCTCATGGCTGCAGTGTCTGAAAGCAAGATGTACTATTGCTGCTGCAGGACAAAGTTCATGGAATATCAAGCGCTGGTAGTCTGTGCTCAGAGTCTGTAAATGTATGGACAAATGGGTCACATCCACAGCTGGCATCTGTCTGGCTCCAGATCTGGTCCAGTAAGTTTCTAAAGAGTAGTTCACGACAGACCATTGAAAACTTCCAAAGAAAGTCCCAGGGCACATGACAGAAATGGCCAAGTGGGACAGCACAGTAGAAGAAAGAAATCCTGTGGGCTCATTTCTTTAAAGCATAGAAGTCATTAATCATTTCTATTCCTTTCCATTTGAAACAGCTGCCTGCCTGCATTTGCTAAGTAACTGCTTTCCTAACCACACAGCAACTAAGCTGTGGGCCCCAGAATGCTCATGCTTCCAGATATTAATAAACAATTTCCCTCCTTCGCTGTGTCAATGAAAGCACGTTAACATTCTTAGCATCTGGTTTTGGTAGGGAAATAAAACGCTGACGGTTCCACGCTTCATGAGTTCCTTCCCCCCCAAAAAATCTCTCTTACTGCTTTGTCTTCTCAAGTGAGGCTCCAGAAGTTCGAAAGCTTGGTGTGGGAAAAACCTCAGTGGCCTTCTACCTGTCACCTGCCCTGCAGGATGTTGCCCGTTATCACACCGGAAAATGACCTCTCCTGTGGCGCTTTGCCTGCTCATCTTCTTGTGGAACCGAGCGACACCTCCCAGCTCAGCCCGTTCCCTCCCAGGAGCCGCTGTCATCTCCGCGGGCGGCTGCAATTAGCGAGATGCCAGCCAGCAGGTGGAGACGCAATGAAAGCAATCCCGATCCACGGACAGCCTGCCTTGACATCGCATTCCCAGAGCCCCGGCCAAGCGCTCCGGCGGGCCGCAGCCAGAAAACACCGCGATTGGCTCCATGGAAAAGTTCCGCACTAAAACCTTGGATTGCTGACAGAGCATGTGACGGAGCAGCCCCGGCCGGGCTGAGGAGCTGGCCAGCCCCTCTCATGTCTCGGGGAGCCCTGGAGGCGGGGAGGCAGGGATGCTAGGGGCTGACTCTGGCCTGACCTCGGCTCATTCAGTTTGTTCAGCAGCTCGGAGCTGCCTGTCAGCCTCAGCTGTGCCGAGTGATGCGGACAGCCACACCACACACACGGCTGGGCACATCCCCTGCCGGCCTTGTGCTGCCTCGGGACCCCCAGATGCATTCCCACCTGTTTGCTGCCAAAGTGCAGCCCGGGATGGTGTGGAAACAGCTCTGCTTCCTCTGTTCCCTTCGTGACTCCTCCCCACACAGTGTTTCCTCTTTCGGAGTGGAAACACCATTGTAATGGCTATTTCTGAAATGTCCCTGCCAGGATCAGGAAGTGCGGAGGGATCCAGAAGTGTGAGGAGGGGGAAAAGGTAGCTTGGGAGTTATTTTGGGAGTGGGGAAGCTGTTTACATGAGTCTGGGAGCAAATCCAGGGATGATTCTGTGTCGTCTTCAAGCCAGTGGTTAAGTTTCTAGCTCTAATCTCTCTAGAAATGATAAGAAACCGCAGCGCTGGGTCTGCAGAATACCTGATGTGAACTGAGTGCCTTCAGTGGAAACGTGCACACGGTGGGAGCCAAGCCTAAATGCCATGCCTCAGAATGCTGGCAAACCCCTCCCTTACACCAAAAATGATTGCTCAGGCTGTGAAAGACAAATTTTAAGTGACAGGACGTGTCAGCATCCACACGGAGGTATGGAAAGAGGGAAGGAGACGGTGTGAAAAATTAGGAGAGCTTTGAAAATTGCAAAAATCACCTGCAGGCATTGTGAGAGATTTCAGTGTTTGGACACTGAAATACTGCCAAATTGTGTTCATTGTGGAGATACCTGAAAACACGGTGTCTTGTTTTACAACACTCAATCATTTGTGGTGAGTTTGCCGGAGTTTGTTATTTTTCCTTCAAATGAGAAAGGCTCTTCAAATCTTGAAAATCCAGTTTCAGCATTCTGAAAGAAACGCGTTTTGCAGCTTTTCCATCCTTTTGGATCCCTCTCCTCCCCCTCCATGCTGCCTCTTGCACTCTTGCCTTTGGAGAGCAGAGTTTAGCATGCCGCTGAGGAGATAGCCTGCATGCGAGGTCCCTCGAACATAAACACACTTCAGGAACAGATTCACCCCAGTGTGCTTCCAAATGTGGAAACCACATTCCATCTGCACTCCATCTTATCAAGTGGTCAATAGCTGGGATGTTGAATGGACATTCCTTAGAGCGAAGATTATGAAAATACACATTACTGCTCGGCAGTGATTCACCGGCTTCCAAACTCTCTCTGCCCGAGAGCAGCTGAGCTCAAAGTGGCTCAGGCTGGGGACTTTGGGAATGCTGTGCAGGAATTTGCCACGCTGAGCTGCAAAACTCTCTTCAGGTGACTTCTCTGGCGGTTAAGAAGCCCTGTGTTCATTCAACTCAGGTATCGTTCTGCCTTTGCTGTCCTTTTAAAAGTTTGTTATATCTTAATTCATAAATTATACATAATTACAAGAGGGTTTTTTTAAAAAACCTGTCTCTGATTTTTTTTCAGGTTCGCAGCACTGTGGCATCAATGGCTTCTGAGCTGTCACCCCGACAGAAACATCAGAGCCCACGTGAGCGTGCTTGTCACACAACCCTGCCTGATGATAAGGCAAGTTATCACCATTATTCTTTGACCTATTTTTTTGGCTTGTAAATGACTGGGCCTAAATTCCCAGCCAGAGACTGAAGATATTGTTTATTGATCTATTGTATAGGATTGCCTTGGAAGAGTCAGCATTTGTCTTAGGTGACTCACAGATTGCTCTGATGATGGATGTGTGCTTTGCTTTGCTCTCTCTGTCTCTCTCCTGCTGCCTGTGTACATATGTTTATATTTCCATAAATACATACATATATATATATATATATAAAAGAAATGGTTTGCTTTCATGACACACCCTCTAGAGTCTTGATTTCGTTTGAGGGTTGTTTTTTTAAAGAATCACTATCAGTCAAGCAAAAGTTACTGAGGCAGACCGAAAGAAACTACCGAAAGTATTTGAAATAAAAGACAGTTTATCATTTAGGGCAGCGGGATAAGGGTGCAGGAGAGTGCAAATTCGAGTGCTGAATCATGTGGACACGCTTTAGTATGTAACTGGTAAGCTGTTTGATCTACGTGGTGACTCAGTTCCTTGTTTATGACAGGAGGACAAAGCTTAACAGCCTTGTTAATGAACCGAAATCTATGAATCCATATGAAGGAATATGGGCTGTGGACATGCAGGTGATGGCAACTCACTCAGAACTTACCCAGTTTATCCCTCCCAGCCAGACCTTGCTGCTGGATATAATTTTGGATCCTGCCTTAAACAATATTCTGTTGAAGATCTCTTAAAATGTTGGTCTCTGTGGCACCTGTTCAAACCAAAATTAGGGCCTCGTTGGGTTGTGACAGAAGACAATGAAATTAAGCTAAAGACAGAATCCCAAATGAACAACTTTTGGGCAGAACACCCACGTAGTTGTCCCAGGACAAAATAGGTCTCTCACAGAGATGTGTTTGCACCAATCAAATACATCAGTGAAGGAATACAATTTTGTGAAGGATCAGTTTGGAAGGTATTTTGGAAGCACCTGAATTTGCTGTACAAATACTGTTCAACTGCAGGCTACGAATCCTTGAGATCTACTTCCAGAGAGCATCAGGTGCTATTTAATGCAAAATGAGGGTTTTCTTTCAATCTTAAGTTCAATTGCCCATATTTTCAGATCCCTCCACCCCATCCTCAGTTTCATGAGTCACAAGGATGCACCTCGTACCTGGATATTCATGGCAACATTTGGTTTACGTTACAAACCTCTCTTCCCACAAGTGCGTGGCGGCGTCGTGTAGAACGCACATTCCCATAATCATTTCATATGTTTCCAGCCTTAAAAATAAAGTTTATATAATGAAAATACAATATAATTATGCACGTGGGAGTTCTGGTTTGGAAGAGGTTCAGCAGAATTCTTTGATAGAACAAGCCCCCAGCCACAAAAGCTGCATGCAGTGATTTGACAGTCAAACATGTATAATCACTTACTCTAAATTAAAGGCATGGTAAGAGCAGCACACTGCAGTCCCTTCTGTCACTTTTGGCCAGCAAGTGACAAATACTGTAAAGCTAACCCAAAATGCATCCTTGGATAAACTTTGAGGAACTTTTTAAAAAGGTGCTTGGGGGTGGTGAGTTATATAAGGAAATGGGAGTGCAAAAGACCTTTTTTTTATGGGGTTATTTTGTGATACTGATTGAGCTCTCATCAGCCTGGCCCTTTTATTTTTTTTTTGCCCTGCACCAATTTCTAGTACCCGGAAATGGACAATATGAGGGTTGTCAGAGGGAAAAAATCATCTCATTGGGCAGAAAGGAGATGTCAAAATCTGTGAAGTTCAACACCTCATTGTTTAGGTGAGATTTGCCATTTGCTGTTCTTGCCAACATCTCTCCCCAAAACACATGAACCCTTTTTCACTCCACCAAAGCTGCCCCTTTTGGGCAGAAAGTCCATGGGCAAGATCCTCCACGGGTACAGCATTTTGCAGCTCCACTGAGAGCAGCAGGATGATGCTGATTTACACCAGATATGGATCTGGTTCACAGCTTGTCTCAGCCCGAATTCACAAAGCATGGAGTAATGTGAAACAAGGAAGTGACTTTTGTGAAAAGCATTTTGGAAAGGAAAACCAAAAATGATGGATGTACCACTGGGGCAGAGGGAGTGGAGCCCGCCTCAGAGAAGACCTTGTAGAGCCGCCAGCCTTCCCACAAAATGTGCTGCTGCCCTCAGAGAGGAGGGAGAGGTTTCCCCAGGACAAATGCAGCCACACCAAGCACCCTAGTAACCACTTTGTAGATATTTTTATGTACCGTCACATCAAAACCAGACAGAACTTCCAAAACATTTGAATTTGACCCATCGCTGATTAATGGAAGGAGGAGAAGGAGAACGGGTGGGAAGAATAGTCATTGTGAACTGCCATAACACTGGGCAGCAAGCCATGCTATTCAACAAATGAGACAATACATTAAAAAACAAAACTCTGTTTTCAGGGGCCTTCTATATATATCAAGAGCTTGATTCACAGACCACTGAAGTTAATGGGAATCTTTCCTGTGACTTTAACAGCTACTGGCCCTGCTATTACGAAAGAGGAGTGAATACAACTTTGCACTTACTCAGGGTCTCAAGTTGAGAAAGTTGCAAGGTTGAATAAAAGATCACCAGTTAGTTGCTGATTGAGACTGATTAATCAGAATGCACACTCATTTTTGCCCACCTGTCTGTAGTGTATTTTACTATTGGAGCCATTAGCACGAACCAGTGGTGGAGAAAAGATTTAACAGAGGACAGAAAACACACGTGATGACAAGAAAAACAGTTAATAATTCATGTTCCACCTGACATTTAAAGGTCTGGAAACAGAATTGGGTGGGGGGGGGGGGAGGGAAATCTGAAATTTTCAAATATTGGATACCTTTTTTATAGCTTCTTTCTGTTTCTTTCCCTCCGGAAGCAATTAGCTCAATCATGTTACAGACCTTGTGTCGTCAGCGACGCGAGTGACCGCGTTGCCGTCGGATGTGCGGCAGTCCTTCGTGAGGAGCAGGATCGTTCACGTCAGTAGGAGTTTGGGATGGGGAGAGTCAGTCGTCCTCTTCCTGATCCAACCACGCGAATGGAAAAGGTGACCCTCCTCCTCTTGCCATGGCTTTGTCGGAGGTCCTGCCTCCGCCAGTCTGCTGGCGGAGAAGGCAGTGTGAAGCTTTCCAAATTAGCTGTGCGAGGTTACATTCTCAGTCTGATTAGGGGAAATTAATTTCTCCTGGGGCCCGTAACAAGTTTTACCCAAGTTAGCCCATCAAGAAAGACCGAGCTGTGAGGATTCCTGGGACAACTCGCTGCTTCCACAGGCAAAGAGGTGCAGCCACCAGGGGAATGGAGAACAATACCTCATTCCCCCTTAAAGGTATTTGCCCCAGGATGTTCTTGGGGCAAACTTCTGCAAATACACAAGACAGTCATTAGATCCTTAGACCTGTTCAGCAAAGCTCTCTTGATCAAGCTTAAAGTGCTCATAAAACTCTACATTTTTCCAAATAATCTCAACCATGCACTTCCACTTTGCCAGGGGCTTCCCTGGTGTGGCTGGAATATATCCCACAGTATTGCTCTCTGACTCTGGGAATTCGAAGCTGCAGCTACACTGGTTCCACCAGATCAGCAGTAATACTTGTGTTTTCCTTCACTGATCACTTCCCTTCTCTCTTATATTTGTGACCTCATTCATAGAAAATCAATATTTAGTGTCACTAAGGATCAGGACTGAAGACATTTGCGGAGCAGAACTTTGTCAGCGAGCCAGTCACAGCTCAACAGGAACGATATTGTGGTGTTCCTACAGTGCAGGAAATGCTTGTATCACTTTTCCCCTTCCTCTCGTATGTAAATGCAAGCATTTTTAATATCCTGGACACTTCTGTTCGGTAATGTTGTCAGAAAGTGACACTGCTGACCTGAAGCGATCAGTCGACGCTGGGAAATCAAATGGCAGCAGCAAATTAAGGTGGCACTAAAGTTACTGTAAATATTGTCATTCCTCCAGTGGCAATATGTGCCAGTAAAGAAAAAAAATAATTCTCCTCATCACACTTACTGTAAATATCACAAGGATTATGTTTGTGTTTCATCCAAGAAATGCCATGTTCAGCAATTTCACTGTAGAAGACAGGAACAGTTCACATCTCATTCAATTCTACACTTCCGTACACCTGAAATACCACAGATGTAGATATTGTCACTTCTTACTCTTCATGGCAAGAAGATTTTTCTTTTATTTTGACTTTTCTGTCTTTCTAAAAGGATTTCTTTCCTGTCCTTTTTTTTTTTTTTTAATTGGAGAAGAAATGTTTAATCTGTTTAATCTCCTTGTTTGGATCCAGCGGTAGCTCCTCATCCAAAAGCCAGTGCAGAGGTGCTCACTGACTTGTTTTCTCTTACTCAGGTAAAGGTCTCAGCATGCACTGAAGTTTAAATACAAACTTTAGCTTGACTTGGGGTACTTTCCAAAGCAAAATCCTAAATTACTCCTGCTAAAAGTTTGGGGGGGGGAAAATGTAAGAAGAAGCTGAGATAATTCCTAGGAAAAGTAGATCCCTGGAGAAAGGCAAACAACCTGGCTCCCTGTTGACTTTGCCTGGGTCAAAGGGAAAAGTTGAGTCACTGGCTTCTGCTTACATTTTTTTCTTTCATCTCATTGATAGCAGGAGTATGAGTCCAGCTCTCCAAGACTTTCTGTCCCAGTTCCACCCTTTGCTCGACCGCCTTCCCAAGACCAATCCCTTTCCTCTCTTTTTTCTTACACTGCAACTTTCAGCTTTCCATGTCGAAGAGGCTCGAGCTGACTCTGTGCAGAGGTGATGGCTGGTTGAAGGAAGAGCGAAATGTTCATTTATGAAAGCACTTTGGCACACGAGTAGGTAAAAGGGTTCCAGCTCCGTTGCAGGAAAACAGGCTTTTTCATTCTTCCTGTTTTTCAGTAAGTCCTTGAAATAAATGATTTGGTATTTGGAAAATAAAGAGGCGCACACATCTCTGTTTCAAGAGCTGCCTGGGTGGGAATGGCTGCTGCTGGTGAACTTCCTTGGAAGTGTAGCAGTTTCGTGACTGTCTTATGTAATTAGGCCTTATAATTGCTAGTAATGGTCAGGGTTTCCATGCAGGAAGAAATCTTCAAGGCATCAGCAGGACTGTGGCCGAATGCCCGGTGCCTTCAAACCCAGCACGGTTCCACTGCCATGTTCCAGCAGGATCTCTGTGACTTTTCCTGGGAAGTTCGTGGGGCTGTTGGGTGTGTAACCCCTCGTGGAGGTGAGACGAGCTGCTAATCCTGAGCAACCCCACCCACACCCACTGCACACCCAGCCAGGCTGAACCTCCAGTCCTCAGCCTTCTCCATCTGCTCTGTCGATCCCTTTTGACTTATCTCTTTTTTAAAGGCAGCGATTATGCGCAAATCAAATGAGTCTGTTTCTTTAGGTCCATTAATTATTACATTCCATTTACATTTTCTGTTTACTTTTTCCCTTCTCTATGGAAGCTATTGAAGGTCTGACGATTCAGAATGCTCTGGGAACACTATGTGGCTTTCCTTCTTGTTTGCCCATTGTAACGGAGCTCATTTTTCAGTGGAGGTTTCCCATTATTTCCAGGAAAAATGTGGTCAAACCCATGTACTCCCAAACCTTTTGATCTCCTGAATCCTCTTCATATCCCAGATAAAAAAGTCAGTGATTAAGACAGAGTTCCTAAAAGGACACATAGTCAGGTTTCCCTTTGACCAAAATGGTTTCCCAGTGAATCAAACCTTTCTCAGCTCAGGGGGGGGCTCGACAATAGACCCTGAAAAGATGGATAGAGCAATTGTCCTGCTTAGTGATCCACGAAAGGAAAGGGGTCCTTGGTGAAGGGAGACCTACACTAAGTCTGACCTGACACTGCAGGAGTAAGACAATGAAAGGTCAAGGAGACTAACGAGAGGAAAAATGCAGACAATGGGTGCCACAGCCTGCACGCAGCTCCTGCCACGCAGACTATGGGGCAGCAGCGTTAACTGCCTCAGACATGTGAAGGGCAACTGAAGCGGAAAGAACTTGAAGTTTCCTTCTTAAGAATTGTGGCCCAGCATCTCCAGGATTTACCCAGGCCTCACAGAGAGGTCAAAGTGATGCAGCTAGGCCTGAGGTGAATGAAAAATAAAGATTATCTAATTGGGGAGGAGAAAAATATAGGCGTATTTTAGGCCGAACAAAAAGGGCAACTCCTCGGCAGTTGGGATCTGCGGCAAGTTCCCAAGGCATTTTGTGGGAGGAACTAGAGAAAGCTTTTGCCTAATTATTTGAAAAAAAGCCCAAACAACTTGATACTGATGTACGTGGGACTTTCAGCCATCATATTTTACTTCTGTACGAACAAAAGGTTTGTAGTTTACAGTATCTGGGGCTCGGCCGAATTTCCTTCAAGCACCCGGCAATTGTTTCTTTCTGTGTGCGAAAGAATCCTGGTCCTCGTCATCTGTCTGGAGACAAAAGGAGGAATCTCTGTGGCTTCTGCAGGCATCCCTGTCCTCAAAGGCATCTCCATTATCACTTCTTTATAGCTGGGCCTCGCCCTCCTGAAAGCCCCTTCCTCCTCAGGTCAGACCTAAGCACTGCTGTTGAATGTGTACACCAAGGAGACGCTCTTTAGTTAGCAAATAGCATTTAAAAAGCCTCATCAGAGGACTCAGGAAGAAGGTCTACCTCGACTGTATTTTTCATAATAGCTGAATGTTTTTTCCATTCTAAACCACATATTTCATCTTCTCAGCGACCAGATCTTTCGACGGCGGACGTGAGCACTGAGGTTTGTCAGAGTTATCGTTTCTGTGGCAGGAACTGACAGGTGGAATAGACATTTTCTTATCCACAAAAGCAAAATAAAGCAGCATTTTAATACTCGGCAGGTTCAGGTAAGACAACTTGCTCTTCTTCAGAACTTTGCACAAAAATTGCTCTTTCCCAACCCTGCTAAAATCAGATATGGGTGCAGAGAGAAGGAATTGGGATGGCAGTGTTGGTTAGAGGATGGCACGTGGAAGTTACAAAGCACACCTGGATTTTATTCCCAGGTCAATTGCTGGCTTGTTGTGAGATCCCAGACAAAGCCCTAGAGCTCCTTCTGCCTCATCTTCCCTGCCTGGAAATTAAATCCAGTTTCTAAAGGAACTTTTTGGACCTTGGGTTGGGGGTGCCACAGATTACTACTTTCACCTATGCGTTCTATTAGTTCTATTACCAAAGAAAGTGAAAATTTAAGAAGCATGTGCTGGGTTGGGGAATGGTGTGAATTTCAACCGGCATTAGGCAGCTAATGAAAATTACAATTGAAGAGTAAAATACTTTCCCTTATTCTGAGAGGACGGCTGAATCAAACCCAAATTCTTTCAAAAGCCATCTCAATTGGAAACTATTAGGTAATTTCTTTGGAGAGCGGAGGAGGGGGTAGGCAATATTCCTCCTACAATTACTGAGCCTTCTATAAACGAAACGATCTCTTCGCATTCCAGTGATGACCCCAGCCGTGGATGAAAGCTGAGGTTCCCATCCGACCTCTTGTTTTAAATTTCCACCTGTGTAACTCTGCGTTGTGGTCGTTAACTCTCTAGGGCCTGCAGGTGAGCACAACACCGAGAGAAAATGGAAGATGGAGTTCTCCTTTGAGGAACTTGCAGTTTATTCCCAGAGTTAACTCCATCTGCGCTGGAAGGAATTCCCCTCGGGATCAAATTCTAAAGTGGCGATGCCTGACAAATCCTGTGGGGTTACAAAAACCCAGGCAGGGAGGAAAGGAGGTATTTCTGCCGTGCTGGAGGAGTTAATTTGTCTGAAGAAAGAGAAACAAGTGCCTATGAACGGATGGTTGGGCCAAGCCAACCTGGTCCGGGGGCTCGGTCGGGGATTCAGGGTTGGACAGGAACACCAACACCTGAACCCTTGCTCTGAAGGCAGCACCCAAAGCAGGGCTGAAACCCAAGCAGGTCCCTCACGAGCAGGCACTGGTGCCAAACCCTGTCCCCTGGGCCTGGCAGAGCATTTTCCATCAGGTAGAGCCGTTCCATCCGGCCTTTTCCCGGCTGCTCAGCACGAGGGCCACAGCCCAGATCTTCTGAACTGCCACACGTACTGCAAACGTGATTCATACCTCCAAACACAAGGTAGGAGCATAACGAGGATCTGATGAATCCTGTTGTGGAAGTGCCTGGTTTTTTTTCCAGTGACTTCAGCTCGGATAGAGGAATGAAGACCAGCTAAAGTGTGGTGGAACTGCTCCCACAGCACATGCCCACTATCTCAGTTTTTCGGGTTATGTTTAGACACCTCACAAGATCTGGAAGGGGATGGTGACTCCTCTAATCGTTCTGCTGGCCAGGGTTTTGCAGCGTGTTTTTGTATTTCAGTCATGGATTAAAAAAAAAAATGAGCGACACCACACAGGTGCAATTCCCCTGTAAAAAACAAATAAATCTGGGCTCCTTTTGTGTAGCTGATAAGGACCCCTGTGAAGCTCCTTTCTGATCATCACAGGGTTTTAATTGAGTTTAATTAGCCATTAAAATAATTTCCCAAAGTTTATAGCGCATTTTCCCTTACTGGAACATTTTAAATCAAGATGATATCTTTTTCCAACTCCAACAGGGATTAATTCCAGGGGACTCAGGAGGCTGATGCACTCACACCCATCCCTTGCAGCCTTCTCACTTCCACGCAGGTAATGGGAATCACTGTGGTTTTTCCATGCAGGATGCTGGGTTGAAGGAGCAGAGCGGCGCTGAAGGTGGGTGGGATGAAGTGGGAGGCTCCACTGCCCCCAGACTGGCAGGATCGCAATTCCTTTAGAGGTTTGTGTCAAGCAATATTGTCAAGCACTTGCCAGAAGCTCAGAAATCCTTAAAATTAATGTACCAGAATTTTCTTTGTTCATTCAATATTCATTTTTCTTCTTTCCAAATTCTTCCAAGGCACATCCTGCGTGAAATGAAGAGTCACTAAATTGTTTTTTTAGAGGTAAGGAGATACAATCTTTAATATATTCCAAAATCTTGGTTTCATTTCTCACAAGGAAAGATTTTTTTGTTAATCAAAGTGGAAATTCGCTACACGGAGCCCCAAGTTGTAACATTTTATCCCAGTTGGATCTGAGAATACTGAACATGTTGCTGTATTAAGTCATAAATTTCGGCCAGATACTGCAATCAGTCTGCTCTAGACTCCTAATGATGTCAGCGTGAGTGCCATATCTAGGTCAGCTACAAAATTAGGTAATTTTTTACAGGAGATGCATTCTCTCAGAATATGTTATGATTTGCAGGGCTCCCACAAGGCCGTACCCCAAACATTTAGTGAAGTAATGTGCAGATCTAACTGCGTTTCGTCCAAAAGGGAGGAAGCAATGGCAGCCAGAGAACTGACTTTGCAGTTCTGTTCTGGTGTGCAAGGAAACCAAGAGTGCATGTTTCCCCCTAGGTGAACACAGCTCTAGTAATTGCTTCAATAACACGATGTTCTCCAGCAGCTTTTGGCCAATACCTGGCATTAATAACCCTGTCAGGATTACCCTGGTTAATGAAGAATAATTCATGCCAGTCAGACAGCCTGTGAGGTGGCCAGTGCCGTATGAACCAGCTCGGTTCTTCTCAAATATCTCCTGACACTGCGGCCCCTTTGTGAAAGGACAAGACCAAGCAGGACAGTAAAAATTGCTGTATAAAGGTTAATTACTCACATGCCTGCTCCTTCTCGCTGTTACCATTTGGTTCTCTTTCATCTCCCTGCTTGAATTTGCTGTTTTCTTTCCTCAGTTCTCAACTTGCCCCTTCACTTGGCTGGCTTTTTCACCGAGTACAGATCATCTCTCACTACTGATCCGCCATTGCTGACAACTTGTAATCCTTTAGCACCTTCCACTTACTTATTCTGGTATTTTTCCTCTGCACTAACACACAAAACGCCTCAATAACCTCTCTGAGTAAGGGGTGGCTCTGTCTGCTTTTGCATGTAGGTCAGCTCCGCTGAGCTGGGTTACAGTTCATGACTTGCCCAAGGTTACACAGGAAATGTGTGGCAGAACTCAGAATGGAAACCAGATTTCGCGCTCTCCCGCCTCAACAACGAGGTTATCCTTTCTCTTTGTGACGCTTTTGGGCAGTCCGTATGGATCTACACACATGTTTCAAATGAGTTAAATTTCCATGAACTCGGTGCTTCGGACAAAAGTGGGTGGATAAGTGACAAAGGGCTAAATTATCGGAAAATGGCAAGAGCTGCTCGGAGATTTGCATACCTGGTCACAGTGGTTGCGCACGTCAATGACTAATTGATTACATGCATAATCATAGGAACGGTGCGTGCAATTTTCTGAAAATTTAGACCCAAACTCACAGAAGGGTAACTGGAGAAAAGAAGTTAAAGGTTTAATTTGATTCACATGCCTGGTGAGCATGGGCTTGAGCCACAGAGGATGCTGTAACTGGGCTGAGGTCTGGTGTGTGCAGCTCACAGACCTCGCTGAGCACATGGTGACCCTGATAAACAGCCTTAAAATGTGTTATAATTTGCATTTTCCTTCACTGAACTGAATAGTGACTTGCCTCTCATGCCATTTAAGAAAACAGGTAGTTATGTTCACCACTCTCTTTTGAGTGATTTGTTCATCTTGTCTTTTTAAAGCAAACACTGCTATGAAGTCTGGGGGTTTTTAAGGCTCTTTTCCATTTGCCAGTGGCTTGGAAACTGAACCCCATGATGATTAGAACTTCATTAAGTAAAGGTGCTAAGAGATGAGATGCTGAGCAGTGGCACGATGAGACATCCTCAATGCGAGCATACCCTGAAGGACTCCACACAGAGCTCCACTTCCTGCTGGCCAAAATAAAAGGTATGAAATTGCATTTAGAAAACTCCAGCGATTCCTGTCCGAGGGGCAGTTTCACAGACAGCTCTTCCCCCAGCTAGAGAGTAGACAGAGTAATTGCCAAATACTCAGCTGGTGTAAATCAGGAAATGATGTGTGTGTCCCAAAACCTGGTGCTTTACACCCAGAGAGGATCTAGCCTGTAACTTCCACAGTGGCAAGAGCCCACGTTTTCATTTGCAGCATGTCTGGGACAGATAGAAATGTCTTTAAGCCTGAAGGTCCTCAGTGGTGGGTTCATGTTTTTTTGCTTTATTGACCCCGTTCCTCGCTGATTTGATAATGAGAGAAAAGTGTGCTGTTAGCAGCTCCGGAGCAACGTGCCGCAAATTTCAGGGAAATGAAAAATCTTTAACAAGAATTGAAAGGAAATCATTGATTTACGGCAGGAGCTTCAGCTAAGCGTGGATTAATTAAAAAGCAATGCAAAGATGAGCACGGGTCAAGAAATGAGCAAAGATTGAATTTTGCCAGGAGCGGGGCTGTGAGCGGACTCGGGCACGTGGGAAGGGTGGTAATAACACCTGGCCGTCTGCAGAGAGGGTGAAAGGAATCCTGTTGGCAAGCGCTGAGACGTTCCAAGTGAAACGCATCCAGCAGAGCGTCAGCAGCCGGCCTGGAGATGCCGCTCAGAGGGAAACACAGACCTCCTCTTACATCATCTCCACAGGTGTGGTTTTGTCCTATTTATAGGGCCAAGGTAATCAGGCAGCGCTCCACAGCCAACAGCTCTTGGGAGTTGTGACAGGTATCTCCTGGCACGGGGTAAGAAAACACAGAGGCAGGGATCTGTCTCCAGCTCCAGCGATGGGAGCAGCAGGGAAAGGGCAGCTCCTGGCCATCCCCAGGCCCCCGCAGCACTGCTGAGTGACGGGGCGTGTTGGTGCACACACAGAGCCCCCAGTGGGACAGACGGGGAGCAAGGAGGTGTGGATCGTGCATTCCCTCTCCAGGGAATAAAAATGTGACAGTTTTTAAAAATGTGGGTTCATTGTCATATTATAATGATGGTGGTTTCGCTTTGTGGATGAAACATGGGCTTTCTTAATTATCCAATCCATTTAATTTGTAAAGTGGAGGATTTTATGAAGGCAGATATTGTGGCTGTGCTGGTGAGGCAGAAATAATTCAGAGCCACAGTTATGAAGTGCTGTTTAGTAGTGGGTGGGTTTAGACTTTTGGTTACTGTGTGCATTTATTTCTCTTTATGGTTTCGTAATTATTTGTATTGGTAACAGGGAGTTTGCGAACACAACTCCGTCGTTGTGTTCATATGAAAGAACAATACTGTTTGCAGAACAATTATTTGGAGATTTGTTTTTTTTCCTCTAAGCTACCTTGCCATTCAAACATAAACATGTAGGCTGATTGTAGCGGGAAAACCGGGAATTACGATTATTAACTGAGGACAAGGGATTGTGTTTTACAGAGGGGGGAAGAGAGACACTGCATTCCAGCTGTTCACCCAGATGTTCGTGCACTGCCATCCTCACCTCTCCAGCAGAAATCTGTCATCCTAAGTCCCCCTGCAAGTCCAGCAAAAAATGTAATTCGTGCATTTTCAACCCTTTGTGCCCTGTTAGCTTATCCCCATGCCAGCTCCCAGCAGCTCCTGGTAGCAGCTGGAGTGGTACAACCTTTGCAGAGAAAAGGCCAGGACAAACAACTATGAGGCAAGAGATCAAAATCTCCTAAAAGGTGTAGAAGCACAAGTCCTGGTGAAAATCACTGGGATTCAAAACGCCGTCCTTTAACTGCCACGGAGAGATCCAGCTCTGGTTCCCCCAAAGAAGGACATTTTTATCCAGGCAGCACATTGCTGGAGGGGAACAGTCCTGCCCTGTGGCTCCTTCAATGAAAGTGAATTAACTTCCAGAAAGATCAGGTCTCCCTGTGCCATGTCCTGCTGCAGGCATTCTCCTTGGTGCCCTCAAAAATACCTTCCTTTAGCCATTAGTCTTTTGGAATGATGGGGAATTGCAATAACACTTCAAACAGCATCAAACTTCAGTGCTCTTCCTCTCCCTCCCACGATTGTGAAGAACCAGAATTAGGGCTCTCAGAGACCATTTTGGAGAGTATCATGGTGGTGGGAATTGAGACAAAAAAAGGAAAGGGGAACTTTTTGTGGTCAGTTTAACTCGGCTAGCAAAAAAAAAAAAGTCACTCACTGAACTCATCTTGAACATTTTCTCCTTGAGTGGAGGATCTCAGCAGTGGAAAAAAGGCACTTTTGGAAGCAGTGGAGGGAAGTTTACACAGATGGTATGAGAGAAGTGGCATTGTGCTTGGAGATGTGGTGGACCAGAGAAAAAGCTGCCCTAAATAGAAGGGACAAGATGCTGGGTTTAATTTAGAAATGCTATTGGCATTTTTCTTACTGGAATGAAGGGAGCCACGAGTCTGCAAATGAAATAACCCAAACCCTTCACCACAACCATGGAGTGTAGCAAAAGTGCAGCAGCTTGGCATTTGCAGGCTTTGATATTTCGTTCCTTTGTCTTGCCAGCTTCTGGAGTGCTCTCTCACCTATTTAGTTGCTTAAAGATAGCTTTTAAAGTACAAAATGTCAGCCTGGGCTGAGGCTGTGAAGATTTTTCCAAAATTCCAGCCATTCCTTTGGTTTAGCAACTGTAAAGCTCTTGCAAATGTTATCATTTGTGGTGGTCACAAGGAAGTGGCATTGTCCAATAAAATCCCCACCACAAGTCAAGCTACTTAGCAAGGACATAATTCAGACATTGGTTTGACAGCTTTTTTCCCTACTCCATGTGAATTGACCGAGTTCAGTCGTTTGTTAGATGCATTTGGAGCTGTTTGAGGTTTTCTAGCAGCACAAGAGAAAGTGGTCCCCAATATGCCACCCTCCTCCTCGCTTATGAACGTACGCTCTCGTAAAACTGCTGGGAGAACAGAGAAATATGGTTAGTAACTCCTTGATAAAACTGGATTAAGATTTTTGTTTTATTTATGTTAGCAATAATCATTGTGGTTTAGTGGCATTCGAAACAGCTGGAACCTTCTGTTTCAGCTGGTGTTTTGATATGTCATTTTTGCTTGGACTTTGGTCCTGATTTTCTGGTCTGTGTGAAACAGGCAAACCATTTATGTATCTCAGAGGAGTGCTTTTAATTTAGGAATTTAGAGAATTATCGAGGGCGGTTATTTTAATCTCTGCCACTCAGTCACTAAGGGCTAGGTCAGGAAGCAGATTCAGGAATATAAATTGGTACAGAAGTCAAATTCAGGTACTATTCCTGTAATCTAAAACTAAAGCCTGAAAACCTTTTTTGAAGTCTCCTCATTTTGAAGTCCTGTACATGCCCAAAGGCACCTGAAGCTTGATAAAATTCAGTGAGGAGATCACGGGTATCTCCAAATCGTCCCTTGTGGAGGAATCCAGCTGAGAAGGGAACCCTCCATGCCAATGCCACTGTCCTCTGAGCTGATTGCCCAGGGCTGAGTGAATGCCTGCATGTGCAAAGCTGAAAAACATGTAGATGGAGCATCTTTTAGCTCCAGTAAATTGGGGCTGTTGTAGGATGACCGGGGAAAAGTGTTGGGAGGGCTGCAGGGACTGCGGTGGCCGATTAGTTTAACTTTACTGGGCGTGTTACAAACCCGAGCAGCAGATTAGATGTCAAGTTTGTTGCACAATGGGATAAGTTCCCAAACTTTTCATACTGCTCCTTATCTCCCGAAGGCACCTGCCCCCTGGGCAGGGCTTCCAGGGTAATTCGAGTGTGAAAGGAAAACAGAAGAAGCTGTGGCGAGAACAGGCAACTGCCCAAACTAACCCTCTGTCTTGGCTTCCAAGGTTGCAGAGCCCAGAAAACTGCAGATTTCATAACCGAGGGTAAAATTTCTGAGGTTAGACTCTCTGGAGGTTGTTTTGCAGGGCAAAATTTCCTCTGAATCTCCAGAGGACCTGTGAAACTCTGTAAAGAGAATTAGGAGAAAAGCATGCACGACCTTATCTGGTGCTGTGCAGCAAAATATTGGCCACAGTCTGTGATTTAGAAGTTAAATTATCTGGGAAAATGGGCTCGAGGGGTGCAAGCAGTAGTAGGAGATGCTATGTATGTTATATCGTCATAAATGCAGAGTTTAATATCCATCATGTTTTGTTTTCATTTTGTTCTGTCTCTGTAATATGCTGTTGCCCACACTGTCAGAGGAAAAAAAGAGACTGAAATCTCATCTCTGTTGCTTGTGAAGGGTGTGGGAAATCCAATAATCCAAATAAATAATAATTTAAATTAAAAACCCAAAATAATGATAACGATAACAGTAACAATCATAATAACGATGTTTGGGACATTCAAAAGCAATAAGATGTTATTCCTACAAGGAAGCAGGCTGGGATTCAAGCAGATGTAGAGGTTTTCATCGAGGAATGTGGGCTGAAACACGCAGAAAGCTCTAGAACTAGAAAGAAGCAAATCTTTACTTGCTTGATGTGTTCCCTGATTATTACAGAGGATCTACGTGAAACATCGACGGCGCATTTTCAACCTGTGCGCGGCTTACATGCCGCTGGGTCCTTTCTTCCTGAGACATCCTCGGGTTAAATGGTGAACATCTTCGTCCTGAGTCGGTCAGACTCCCCCGGCTAAATGTACCTGGGGATATTTGGGCGATTAGGGAGTAGGTGGGAACGCTGCTGCCCCAGGAGGCGGCCGTGTCCCTGCCTCCAGTGCTGGGTTGCCTTCCAGGAGCCTTGCTGAGGCTGGGTCCTGAGGGAGGCTCTGCTGGAAAGGCTCAGCCCTGACCAGGCAGAGGCGAGGCTGGCATGAGAGGGAAGCAACCAAAAGGAAGCACAGGTAACATCTCTCGCCGCTGATACCCGCGTCTGTGTAAATAGTTAATAGATAACGTTTGCGGAGATAAGTTCTCCCGAACCAATAAAATTCCTTTCTTTTCGTGCCCTGCAAATGGTTTCCTTCATTCGGGTCCCCACAGCAGCTCTTGACAGCATCAGTCCTCTGCAGGGGAGTGGATCCCTCCTTGTTTGCATCTCAGGCTCGGTTCTGTCTCCCAGCCTAGAGCCCAAAATCCGCAGCGTGCGGGCCTTGGTTCCTAGAGGTGTCTCTTGTCTTTCAGGTGCAAAAGTTGCCCAAGAGTTTGTCCCCTCGAGATTTGGCTGCGGCGAGGCAAGGCAAGGCAGGGCAGGGCAGAGCCTGCGGAACGCGCTGGGCAGCGCAGAGGGAGAGGAAAAGGAATGGCTGCACAAACCTCTTCTCATGTTCGGAGCCTTAGGTCCGCTGGTAATTTATGCCTCTCCGGCCCCAAACGCAGATAATGAACATGTGTTGCGTTTGCTGTGTGAGTGCCGAGCTGTTAGAGAACAGCAGGCTGCAATAAAACTCTAGGAAAAGCCATATCCTGCTGTCGCTTCATAATGGACATGAGGCTTGACCATAGCACAATGTGGGATGTGTGGCAACTTCTGTGCAGGACTAGCTTGGAGGGACTTTTTGGATAATGCACTGAGCATCTTCAGAAAGTGAAGCTAATGAAAAAATTATCTAACCAAAGCCCCGTGAGATCCAGATTTTTCCTTCTCAGGGAACGTCCTATGGTTGAGTTTTATTTCCACCCCTAATGAAAGCAATAAAACAATCCAGAAAGCTATTGCAAAGCATGATTATGAATACAATAATTGTTGGTCAATCAAGTGGCTTGTTTGAATGAAAGCAAAATATTTAATTTAGATGTCAACTTGAAATAGTATGGAAAATAGGGGGAAATGTTTTGCAATGCAAAATTGAAAATGTCGTTTTGAAAATGCAGTAACATTCAATTTTCAGCAAGCCGATTCTTTTGCTTTTCTCTTCAAAAGGAACATTAGTCAAACTCATCACTGTGGGGCAGATGTTTTGTTTTCTTGAATTGGCAGTTTCTGAGAGTTTAAGTGTAACCGACTTGTATGTAAAATACCGAAAGAGATGTTAAAAAGGTGATGTAATCCCGAGGAATTTAAAGTGTTGCTGAGAACCCACAGTATCCAAAAATACCAGACACAATCCTACAGGTAAAGGCTTGGATTTTCTTTCTTGTCTCGGTCAGAAATATTTGCACGGACAAAATTCTAATAAGGCTCAGAAAAGGATTAAACAATTGCACTGATTTTTCCCTGGGTCTAGAACTTCTGTTTATCAGATGATATTTTTTTACCGAGGTGGAACGAGCCAGAACACTGTGCCACTTCTATTTCCACAGGCCAAGCCTAAGAAAAACCCCAAAATATTTTCTGGCCAGCTGAAATGGTATCCTAGAGGAGCAGGTGCCTGTTGGTGAGGTAAACACCGTTTTCTGGTCAAGTCCAGCTGCAGCTGTTTGGGTTTTTAGCCATTGATTTGCATGGCAGCCTGGTGTAGCACTGCTCCCTACTGCTTGGCAGCCGGAGAGAAATCAGTCCCAAGGACACCTGTGGGAAACTGCTCTTCTTGGGGCGGCAATTAAGCTCGACGGTAGCTTTTGGGAATCAATGCAAATTAAATGCAGATAACTGGCATTAATGGAGCATTTATTGGAAATAATTTAAATGGTGTTTAGTGGTGGCTTAGTTAATGGAAATTAACGACTAACTACCCGTGTGGGTACAGGCAGCAGAACTGCTGGAATGCAGCGAAAGTCAATACAGGCAGTTCCAAATGGCAGAGATAAGGAAGTGCTTATTGATATTAGTGATCTTCAATATTTTCCATTGGAACTATAATCTGATTCAGGCCACGTTACTGTGGACTTCACCCAGAGCACAGGGGAAACAAATTGTTAACGATATTATAAATGCAAAGTGTCACTAATCTGGTAACTTGCTACGCTGGGTATTGAAATAATTAATGCAGTAGATCATTCTTAATTACAGTCTTGTATTTACAGACAAACTGAAACTGAGGCTGGTATTGATTAAAAGAGGTGCCATATTGCAGACTTTTCTAACCCTGTAACTATATTGTTCTTGAATTTCATACAGTGTAGCTTGGATTTTTACATCTGATTTGAATTACTTGAATGTCTTAAAGATCTGTGTTCCAACCAGATGTGAGAAATGGCTTTGGTTTGGAAAGTTTCAAGGAAGGACCACCAAATAATGAGGGAAAAAACAACTCTCTATTATTTTCCCCCTACACCTCAGTGGAAAATATAAAAAAAATAGTATCCCAATTTATTAATACGACTTGGGATCCTGTCAGGAAAATGTTCCCTTACCTGCAAAGTTTCTTTATCTTTCTTTCCAGTCCAAGATTATATGCTGGACTTGATAAACCTCTGTAACTGAGAGAATTAAACATTTCTACACACAGTATTGCTATTTACTGTGCTTTATGCATGTTCTGTCACACAGCCAACACTTTAACCAGGCAGAATTTCTCTAGTTAAGCACCGCTGGCTTAACTACAATAATTGGCTCTACTGAGAGAATACACATAGCCCAGTTAACTGTACTAAAGCCACAGACTTCTTTTCTCTTTTTCTTGTCATTAAACTTCTGGTTATTTTTTTAACTTAGTTATTTAAAAACAAAACAAAACAAAACAAAACAAAAAAAACCAACAAACTAAAATATTCAAATTAATATGAAGACATTACCTCTTTAACAGGAAGGTTTGGATATAATTTCCTGTAAGGAATTGGGTCACGTGCTACTTCTGCACCACATTTTGTTTTGTTGTCTCTGCTTGAGGGAAGTACTTTATCTCTCAGAACTGATTTTCTCTTGCAAAGTTATGCGATGAAGATTAGAGACATTCTGGTTTCCAAAATGTTCTGCGCCATGTGGGGAAAGCCCTCTGTTCCTGTGAAATTCCCGTTGGTGACCTGGGAATGACTGCTAGAAACTGACCGCAGAAAGAGCGCGAGGAAAGCAAAGTGAAGTGGTCTGCAAAGGGTAAATAAAGGTTGGAAATTTCTTTGGAAATACTTCCAAAGCCCTGTTGAACATGTCACTGAAAAACTGAAAGAATTCCCTGGTTTGTTGTGCCATATACAGTGTTTAATAATGGCATGGATTTCAAGCCAGTGGTAAAAACAAAGGAACTGTAATAAGCAGGTTACTATTACCTCACAAAGAGACCATCTGTACTTCCCTGAGAGAAGTCCAAGGCGTACAGAGACCACGTTTCAAGCACTAAAAATGGTGGGAGAATATAATTGGCATTATTCCTTTTCATTATACCTGGTGATTTGTTCCAGGACTTGCAGTCCTGACCTTGATGTGCCATGAACAGAGCCTTCATTTAAAAGGGATTAAGGCTGGTTATGTGTGTGATAACCCACCTTGACACAAATGCTGTCTTTTAGAAGATGCCAAGTTAAGGAACACCTCCTGCCCATCCCATTGCCAATGGCTACCACGCTGCTTTGGAGAACTCCTCCTGCCACCCAGGGAAAACAGAACATCCTAAACATCCTATGGATGAGAACTCCCAGGGTACAAACCCCTCTCTTATGAAGGCCATCCACAGCGTCCCGTTATTTGGGATTGACAGATGTGACAGTGCTTTCTGCATTACTGAAGTTCTTGGGGCGATTCAGCCACCCTGAATTCCACAGTCTCACGAAGGCAGAGCTTTGGCTTGTGATTTGGGCAAGGTCCAGCTCAGAACGGTGGACTGGCCAAACTTCACACCGAGTGTGGCATCCCTGGCTCCCAAACTGGTGCTCAGCTCAGGTCAGCTCAGAATGAAAAAGCTGGAGCTGCCTGTAGGTCTGTCGAGCCCCCCAGTGCCTGAAGTGCAAACCATAAGGGCAACCAAATGCCAAGAATCCAGCCTTTTTCCTACACACAGCTCTCAAATAAACTGAGCTTCCCGGTCCTGATTGTTGCTCCTCTCTAGCAGGAAATTTGGGGAAAGATGGCCATTTCTCCACAAATTCCTTCCCACGCACCACACACACACACACACACACAGAGAGGGGGTTGTGAAATTGCACCTTTACTGCGGGTTTTGTTGCAGGCTGGGTTAAGCCCTGTTGAAAATGGTAGGTTTAACCACCGCCCTTCTCTTCGGCAGCGCTGGAGGAGACAGTTCAGCACATGTTCCTGCCCAAAACAAAGGCATATGTAAGGTTGCCCAGGAATTCCAAAGATCTGGGTGGGGAGCCTCGAGGAGTTTGTTTTGGGCAGGGATGCATGTGGGAAAGAGACAGAGCAGACTGAGCTCGGAACAGGCCGGGAGGAAGGTGGGCAGCCTGCAGGAGCCCTGCCGGGAGGAGCCCAGAGAGAGGGATTTCAGTCCCCAGGGTTTGCTGGAAGGATCTGGGGAACGTGACCAAGGAAACCTTCTCCCTTTTCCATGAGACAGGAAATGTGAGTTAGTAGTGGTCCAAAAGTGGGCAACTCTGTGTTCAGGCCCGTTCGAAGCTGTCCACAATTGTAATCGTCTCAAGTAACAAAAAATGGAATAAACATACAAGAAAGTGGAACCAGGAGATTTGCTTGCCTATGTTCCTGGAAAGCAGGGCCAGAGTACCTTGTCACTACCTCTAATTATTACAGGATTGTGAAATTCTGGTTATTTTTTAGGCCAAAAATGAGGCAACTTAAGGAAGCCCTCACAGGTCTGTTTTTATATTAATTGAAAGTCACAGTCTGAACAAGATTATTTGAGAATTCCCGGGCAATTCATTCTCTACTATGTAGACTGTGAACAGTGAATTTGGTAAATTCTGTATACATCTGGAACAAAGAGTCTGAGGCCTTCTTTAGTTAATAAATGCAAGTGAAATATTTGAGCAATCTGATAGCAAACACTGAGGCAGGCCCCAGACTGCTTATTTAAGTCACAGTTGTAACAAGAGCTCGGGAAGATTTACCTGTGGTGGGACTGCAGATGTGGTTACTCAGAGATCCTCGGTCGGGTTTTCAAACTCATGTAACTGTACTTTATTTCTGTGTATTTCAGCTGGGGCCAGCGTCCTTATCATTGCAGAAACAGGGATTTACAGCCCTTTATTCCCTTTAGCATTCACCTTGAAGGCCATGGAGCCCTCGCTCCCAGACTTGTTGATATAAAGATAATCATCTTTGAAGTGAACTTCCTAGGAACCAAGTCCTCCTCCAGCTGGAGGCAATGGAAATGCTGTTGCTGGCTTCAGTGGCAGTAAATCTCAGCTCTATCATTTTTTATGACACCTCTTCTTGCAACAGATACGTTTACTGGAGAATTCACTACTAATTGCCTGCATTTTTTTTTTCTCATATTATTAAATGTGATTTGTAATGTATGTCTCATTTTTTAACAAGAAAAAACAGCAACTTGTAGAGAGGAAGGACCGACTATGTTGAGCAAATCTCTTAAATATTGAACTTATCTCATTTGTCTTCCTTTTCATTACCCATCCATTTAAAAGGAAGGCATTTATGATGCGAGGTTTGGCAAATAGCTCATAAAAAATA
Organism: Struthidea cinerea; assembly: GCA_013397865.1. Classification (NCBI taxonomy): domain Eukaryota; kingdom Metazoa; phylum Chordata; class Aves; order Passeriformes; family Corcoracidae; genus Struthidea; species Struthidea cinerea. The sequence continues at coordinate 83,802 of VZTI01005148.1, forward strand.
AATTTTATTTTGTTGTGATGCAGAGAGAGGGGAGGGAGAAATCCCATAATTTCAGCAATTTGTTTTTCTATTTCACACTAAGTTACTACTCAGCCTGAGCTGAAATGACAGATACCCATCCCAAAAATCAAGATTACACAGTGGAAATGCCAACTGACTCCTCAGAACAGCACTGCCAGTGGCACCGCTGTTACTGGAGTGAACCCAAAGGGGTTGGGTTTTTGCTCCCAAATCAAGCATTATGTTATCACTTCTCAAGCCTCACATCATTCATTGGAAAGCAATTGTTTGATCAATTCACAGCCATCCCCACGTGTGTGGCACAGAACATTAACGTGCTGTATGTTATCTGCCCCTAGGTATCAGTCCCCGAGGTGTTGATGTTGATGGGGGATGAGGATGCTCAGCACTTCTCTAAGCCAGGGCAAATGGACACGGTGAAGGTGGTGGCTAAGGGATGTTATAAATGCACTTCGGGGTTCTGGTGTTGCAACCCAGGGCTGCCCACGTGTTGGTTTTGTGGCTCATTTCCCCCCAGAGAACCGCTGCTGATTTTGTCATGTATTAATGTTTCCGTGCCGAACTTTCCATACTATTTTTGGTTGATAATTTTTGACCGAGGGAGGAATTCTGCTTTCAGCAGAGCAGGATAAAGCACCGACCTCCACAGCACTGAATGGTTGTCCTCTCTCCCTTCCTCATCCACCAAATTTCACCCTGTGTGGGGCACTCACCAGACACCGGGAACGGAGCTCTCCCCACCTAAAGTGGAGCGTGAGACACTCTGAGCTTGGTCACTCCCATTCCCTGTGGAGATAATGGGAGGAGACAGAAACCTGTGACTCACCTTACCTCTCTCAGACATCTGGGAGAACTGAGGGCCAGCAGTGCCTCACACCGTGGTGACCAGACCAGACACTTGCTCGCACTGTGGATCTCCCTCTGCTCAGCTGAACCCCACGCCTCACTGCCTTTCTTAATATGACCTTAAGTCCAATATAACTCCACCTCGAGCCACTTTTTTGTGATTTGTACAAATTTTCACACCTTTTCTCTGCTTGTTTTGAAGGCGTTTTGATAAACGGGCGCATCACAAGATTTCAGAAAATAACTGAAGTCACCAGAGGACAAAGCCACATTCGCCACACACGAAAAGCTGTCCCTCTGGCTCTCACCAAAATGAATATTTTAGTATCAGCAGGAAGGAGTGTTCCACAGTTGGGATCTGGTGAGGTGGTTACAATCTCCTGCGTGGACTCACGCGTGATGGAGAAGGATTGTTTTGCAGACAAAAAGATGTCACGCCGCAAACAGAAACCAAAGCTCTTTTGTTACGAGATGTTAAGTGGAGTGTTTGGCACTTCTGCTTTAAATGATCTGGGCTTCCTTTAACAACTGAAATGTGAAATTAGTTTCTTCTATTCTGTCTAAGAAGCCACAGAGTCTCCTATATTGAATCCTGTCCTTCCAACTGCTTTTTTTTTAAAAAACCTTGCTTACCTGTGATTTCTGCCAGTGACTTTAAAGCAGATTCCCCACAGTTCTGAAAGCTGACAGAGCGAGATGTCACTCAGTAGGGTTGGCATAATCTAGATTTCCTTTAAGTGCTTAATTTTGCTCACTGGGCCGCCCAAAATCCTGGTGAGCACCCAAATCCAAACTTTGCAAACACAAACTTTTGCCACCAACCAAATAAATCCCTCATTCTGACTACAGAAAATTCTAACTTTCCATCTGAATTTTGGAGTCTGGGTTTCCCTCTGCTTCCTGCCTGAGAGCATTGTTACAGCAACTCCTTGCAGAGTTCCTGTCTAATTGAACCACTAGTGGCATGCATATGTGCTAAATAAAGGAATGTCATAAAAAATTTATGAGTGACTTACACTTTGAAGCAATAAAGTGTTAAAGAGTTAAAAAGAGCTTTTTTTTTTTCCTTTCCCCCCTGCCCAGGTCCTTCAGACCAGGAACTGTTTGCAATGCACAGAGCTCATTTGGGATCTGACCACTATTATTATAATTCCCTTTAGCAGCATACTATGCACACATCTTTTTCAATTTCCATGAACATTGACAGAGATCTACGCAGTGAAGTGACGTGAAACTCTCTCAGTGATTTTCAAACTATGCAACCCATAAATCATTCACCTTAACCTGGGCCCAGATTTGCATGAAGCTGGGGGTCGAGTGTCTCAAAAAGTTAATCTACCCGAAAGTCCAGCCAATCCCTGCTGGGTGTGAAGCACAGAGAGAGCTTGCAAAGGTAGGTTTTGGATGGCTCCAGGGTTTGTAATGGATGCTTTGCACAGCTGTAATGATGAGTGGGTGAGGAGAGTTAAGAATGAATCAAGTGTGGGTGGTGGAAATATTTGCTGGGCATGTCACAGCCAGGGGAGGAAGCGCAGGGGCCTCCCGGCCTCGGTGATGGGAAAGCCGTCAAGGCTCCCTGGACATGGGCCCTGCTTATTTATTTATTTCAGCTCTGACACGTTCCCTTTAGGAGAGCAAAAAAAAGGTGAAATCGATACCGTGTCTTTTGAAAGCAGGGAGCTGATTGTGGCTGAGCAGCAGAGCTCGCTTATAATCTGCTTCCAAACGTGTGGGTGCCTCTTGGGTTTCCTCAGCTATTTTATGGCCCATTTTCAAAGATTTTTGTTAAGCCAGGCCAACAGCGTCTGCATCCCCTACCACATCAGTGAAAAGTTGGACCGTGTTTCAGAGCCATGTAAATTCCTCCTATAAGAGACATTTACATTTTTACAAAGTGTAAATTTAGCAGACCACGGGGTGAATTCCTCCCTCGTCACACCACAGTTGCCACGGGGATGGGTTGACTAATAGTTTACCAGGAGCGAGCAGCAAAAAGAGCAGCACGTGTACCTGAGCATTACAAAGGTTTCTTCCAGGATTGCCGGGACTTGTTCAGATATTTGATAAGATAATTAATTCTTACCGTTCCCGTATTTTCATGAGAACTTGCCTATGAGTAAACAAAACCCCGAGCCCGGTTTGTGTTGCTTTATTGTATTATTATATGGCTCTGTAAGTGCAATAAAGCAATCTCCTGACTTCTTGACTCCTCGTGGTTGTCGTTCCTAGACAGGTTTCTTGCACACATGAAATAAACACAACAACTTTCATGTCTGAGGTCCTAGCAGTTTAAACACGGTCCAATTCTTTATTGCCAACACATTTTTTGCAGTTAGGACTTGATTGGGCTGGGAAATATTAGAAATGTGTTGACGAACACGTTGTTAAAAATACACGATGTGTAATGTTGGAGCAACACTGGATATTCGTGGTTCAGGTTGAACGGCTGTTCATGGTCTGGAGCTGTAACCACAGCTGACAAAGCAGTTCAAAAGATGTTGCCTAATAACTAAATTGCTCAAAATAGTGGCTAAAATGGTGGCTGCACTGAAGTCTGTGTCGAACTCCATCGATTTTGTAGGAGTGGAACCCTCCCTTTCACACGGAACAATGTACTCATTCAATAAGTAGGTTTTCCAAAGTGTTGGGTTGGCTTTTTGTTTTTTTTTTTTAGCCAAGCGTCTGAAAGGACAAAAAAAATCTTTAAACCAGGGCAAGAATTAGTGACACTGAAAACTGTCACGTTGGAGGCTTTAAGGAGAGGAGTGAAAATTCAGAGCCTGGCCAGGATTTCATTCTTTTTGCCCTAAAAGACTCACCCAGCAAGAATCTGTAAGTGACACTCAACCGAGAGAGCGCTCTCTGAACAGCTGATGTGAAACTTGAAAAGAGGCAACGTAACAAATGTAATGTGGGGGGGAAGTGCTTTCATTCCAGCTCAGGAACATCTGGTTTATTGCAACAATAACTACTGTAATTATATCACTGCTGGAAAAGCTGCTCTAGGTTGGGTTAAGTTTGTGGTTTCTATAATAAACACTGCTTTGGAGGAGTGGGGGTTTCAGTATTTCAGCCATGTCAGATCACGCTGAACTGAGCTGTGATTTGAGGCAAAAATAACAAAATATAGAAAACATGAAAGCATTATTTCTAACCATACATTTCTTGAGATATACTTCCTCATTATGGCAAGTGGAGGGTATGCCAGAGAAGTAAATTTTTGGATGACTGACCATATTTCACTGATAAAAACTAAAGAAGTAATTTTTTGGTCAGTTGGAGACAGGCTTATTAATACTCATCATAGTGCACATTGCTGGAATAAATGAACAATGATCCCCAAAAGGAAAGAATTCTCAATTCACTTGCAGGGAAAATGAAGGAACTTTGGTCAGACAGCAACTTAATGGCAGAGGGTCTCCTAGTAAAAATAGAGTGTGTTTTTCCAGGGATGTGCCTGTGTGATAGGACTTATTGCCCAGCCACTGTGTAACTTCCCTAGCCATTAAAAATTAAGTGTTTCAACTCCAGTACAGTGCTTTTTCCATCCAATGGAAAATTGGAGTCTACATGAAGCTTACTCCAGTAGGGTGGATACACTTGGACCTGCAATGGGCTGTGCGTTGCACACGAAGGTTTTTCTCAAAAGCTGCAAAATATAAATAAAGCATTTTGTATTCTACTCTCACAGCATACTTGTTCAAGAATGTGTCATAAATATTCTCTACATCAATACAATTTTATTTTATTGCTGATGAATAAAAAAGGGATGGCTAAACATCTTGCTGGTAGGGGGAAACAGAAATGTCATTCCACATAGATGAATTGCCATTCAAGTGCTTTGTTAGTATAGAAAGATGTGTAGATCCAAAACTGTCCTAGACATTTGAGAATTTAACAATGATGGAAAAGGAGATATTTTATTATTGCCGTTTTCTTCCTTACCTCACACCCATGATTTAAGCGTTGCTGTGTGTCCAGACTCACAAAATAGATCGAATAGAATTTGTGAGTTCTGTGTGTGCAGCATTTTAACAACTGACCCAGTGTTCCTGCATGCTCACACTGGCAAAACCTCACCTGAGCAAGAATCAACCCATTCTGCACACGCAGATGTGGGTTTGTGTGTGCAGACTTCTGTTTTATACGTGCAGATTTACCGCTACCTTTAGTTTTACCTCCTGCAGCTAAAGTCATTTCTACCAGCTCCGTGTTTGGAACTGAAATGATTCCTTTGTTTCAATACAGACAGAAACAGAATAATGCCAGAATTTCGCAGTCTCTTTTTTTGTGGTGGTTTTTTCCCTACCAGAAAAGTTCGAATTAATGGAGGGTAAATCACATCACATAAATGCGCACTGATCCTTGTTGAAGGCACACCAGTGAAAACACACTGCAGCTTTCAAAGGAAAGAAGTTGTTTCAAAGTGCCAAAAAAAGAGTAGATTTATCGTTATTTAGGATTGGCTCTCTCTGAATTCTCCAAGACATTCAGGGTCTAATGGTCATTAAACTAATCAGTCATACACGTAGTTTTTCTTTCATGAAGTTCTTTTCTATATCTTTCATGTTCTTTCTTTATATCTTTCATGTATATCCATATATAGACTACTTCTATATAAATATATGCATATATACATATATATATCTTTTTTTGAGGGGACGAGGGGAGGCGAATTAAGAGCAACCCAACTTTCTCTATGTTCATGGAAGCCTTGTTAAAAATAAAATCTCATGGACTATAAAGAGAAAATTACCTCTGCATTGAAAGTTCCTTATTTCTCACCTGTCTGTCATCTCATCACCGGTTTTAGAAGCCTGTCAAGTGGGCTGCTGAAATTTTTGTTAAAAACAAACAAACAAACAAACAAATAAATAAATATGTAGGTGGGTCCTTTGTATCATGGGTCCTTTTATAAATGCTCCTGGCTTTACTTCACAGTCTTTGACTACAGTCATTGACAAAAATGGCCAAATTCTTTGTGATTTTGTTGCAAAATTGTTAAACCTCAGAATTAAAAATGCAGGATGTCAGTCCTCACTCACCTGTACCGAGAGAACTACAGAGGAATGTACACGAGCTGGAGTGTGGAAATTTGTTTTCCAGCTCTGTAGCAAATCCAAATGGTCTGATGATGAAAGGGAGGAGGGGTGAGCCCGAGGCTTGCTCTGCACCCAGGCTAATCCCAACCCCAGCGCTTGTCCTTCAGACAGGAAAAGTCAAAAGAAAATGGTTTGCCAGCTGCTGGCAGCAGCGCTGGGCATGCCTTAACCACAGCAGCTTTCAAACACCACCTAGGACTGAGAGGAACCCTTCACCTTTCTTTTTTGGGATGCTAAGAAACCCCTGCCTGCTGAGGCACTGGATCTTGGAAGACACTGAATATTACCTGGATGTTGCTGAGTGTCCTTAGATGCCTCTCATGTCAATGAAACCAGAACCAGGCACCCATTCAAGAAGTGAAGTTCAGTTATTGCAGGCTTTTCTTTAGTCCATGTGTTGTCGGGAATTCCGGTGGTACTTCGGATTCCGTCCTGTAAAGTGACGACCTTCCCTTCTACTCTCACCTCGCCTTTTCCACATAATCCGTATCTTTCATGATTCCCTAGAAAAGGAAAAGCAAATCTGCTGTTGCTGTTGTAGTTCAAGCAGTACAACCAAAAATAAGAAAAATATCAAACAGTGGACTGAAACATGATCTAAAAAAACCAGCCCTGAAGGTATCATTTCCAATTCCCTGGCTTTTCCTCTGTTTTTGCAGTGTGTGATTAGTCCATCTAGACAGTAGAAAGATTTGGAGATGTCCCCCCTGAGCTCTAAGAGCTTATTTGGTTCAGGACTTCTCTGTTAATGTTAATATCAAATGGAAAGCTCTCTTCTCTGAGAACAAACAACACAAAATAGCCTAAAAGTGAGTTTTCAAGTGAGGCAGAGCAGAAATCCAGGCTATTTTCTGTGATATTATAAAGCTAAACGGCTGTAGGTTTCCCACCACCCATGAGAGAAGCAAGAATGAGAAATACAATGCGCACACAGAGAAGGTAAAAAAAGAAGAAAAATAATTTAATTTCCATTGCTGCAAAGATCTCATATCGTGTCTTAGACCCCTCATTTATTTTTCTGAATTGTGGTGGTGTGATTACAAGGGCTGGTGGTGCTCTGCAGACTGTATCACCCACAGAAGTGCTGAAGCTATTTCTGCATGGATGCAGGATATTTTCACATTAAGGAAACCCATGCTTTGTGGACATATTCAGAGGTATCTATTCTGACATTCAGACTTAATTCACTGCTAATAGTGCAGAAGCACTCCTAGGAACCAGGGAGACAGACTTTCAACACAATCATGAGAAAAAAAACATGGCCTGATAGCACGAAATCACCATTTAGGAACACATCTCAGAGCTGGCAGAAATTTGCTGTCACAGGAAGGCATTTTAATATTTTTTCTGTTGTGAAACAATGTTCCAGACCTGAATAATCACTTCATAGCCGCATTTTCAGACAAGTGAATGAGCTCTCAGTGCAAGATGTATCCAAAGTTGGGAAGGGGTTCTGTGTCTCATCCATAAGTAGAAATGAAGAATACTTTGCTGATATCTACTCAGACCATTAGGCTTCCCAGGCCATGCTTCTTTCCAGCAGAAATCCTTGAGGGATAGTTTATCTATGCCCTTGTTCCTTAGGTGTTCACCTCGCTGTGTTGGGCACACTAAATTTTGCTGTCCAAGGTCACTTGAAATCAAAGTTTATCTTTTCCTGGTGTTTCCCAGGACCTTCCATTCCACAGCAGTACCTGCCAATGTGCCAATTAAGGCTACATCCCCCTACCTGGCCATTTTCTCATCTTTCCCTCTTTTTCTCCTGCTCCTCCAATTCGGAAGTCTCGCTCTCTCGTAGCCTCCAGAGAAAACCCCACAGGGGAGAGTTTCCCCTTGGTCAGGGAGCTGAAATGTCCTCCCAGTGCTCTCCCCTGGTGCATCGGCCTTTCCTCCCTGGCCTGAGCTCTGCAAAGGCTGCTGCTCGCCCGGGAAGAGCTTTCCCACATCCTGAATTGTCAGGGGACCGCCTGACCGTGGTCAGTGGTTTCCGTGTGCGGACACGTAGGCGGGAAGGGGCCGCAGGACAGCGGCAGGAGGGAGGCTTGGCCCTGAGCTGGGCTTTGCGGGTGAGGAGCTGCTGACCCGCCAGGATACGGGGTCTGTGCACACAACTATCAATAAAGGCATTAAAAATAGAGAGAGGAGCGGCCTCTCAAATTGCAGCCCTCGGTTTGCAGGAGGTTTTTGCCTGTCCCGGAGTTCACCGCGCAGAGTTTGTCCTCCTGCCACATCTGCTGTGTTTGCTCAACGAGGACAGGATGCCTGACCTGGGGAATGACTCCTGCAAAAGCTTCAGGCTGTTTCCCACCTGCACTACCTCGTATAGGATCTGCTGCTGTGTTTTGAGAACCCCCCTGCCTCCATTGCTCACAAAATAAATCAGGGGTGCAGAGACACTACAGCAAATAACGAGCAATCCCCAAGCTGGGATTCAGGTACAGCTTTTCTCACAGGTGAGGTGAGCGAGTCTGGAGTTGGGATCCACCTTTCCCGGGCAGCTGTGGAACTCTGTGCTCCTGCTCCTGACAGACAGCCTGCCTCCCCCAGCAGTGGCACACAAAACCCAGTTTCCCCAGCAGCACAGCGTCACCACAGGCTGCAAGAATCAGATTTCCACAATCCTTAACTAATCAAAAAAATCAAGCAGGCTCGCAGTTTGGGATTTTTTGTTGCTGTTGTTTCTTTCTCTCTCTCTCTCTCTGTGTGTGTGTGTGTTTGTGCCAGCTGTATCCAAAGGATGGCTGGCAACACTTCCTGATTTTGTAATTGAGATGTATAAATACAGCAAGCCTGAGATAACATCTAGTAATGTAATCCTCCTGCATCCCTAGGCACTGACAGGAGCTGTTCTCAACTACCCTACAAGTTCAGACCTAAACAAGAACCCCTGGAGTGCAGCCACGCTGTACCTGCAAGCACGGGGTGCTCCGGCTTTTTAAGTTGCCAACGGGGAACCCTCAGTGCTCCTCTCCCACCAAGGCCAGCAGAGATGGGGACACAAAGCAGCACTCAGAGGTACAAAGCGCCCCAGAAGATCCAGTTCCCCGGCTGATCCAGGTTCAAATCAAGGCTATCGATATTGTCTTTTAGTCAATTCCGGAGACCCTCGGTCACAAGAGGTTAGATAAGATTAGAGAACTAAGTTTTTTTTTTTAATCTATTGAATATTAAAAATGGCCACTTCTGGCTTTTCATTCACACCATCTGTTGCTAGCAGGTTGTATTGGCAGTTTCAGGGAAGATTAATAATTGGTCCTGATTTTGGCACACCAAGAGGTTAAAAATAAATCTTTAGCCACACAGAAGAGTCCCCAGCAATTGATTTCTCTAAGATATTTTGGCAACTTGAAAAGAAAATATATGGTTTGAGCCTTCCTAGAACTATTTCTCCCAGCCACATGTGATATAAATAAAACAAACCTCAAGAATCTGGCTTAGAATATGGAATAACATTTTGCTACAGTCATTTCTGCTGTGTTTACCACAGCAAATGTTGAATTACAGGCATCACCATACATAATATTTAAATATTTCAATAATACTCAGACCTCTCAACACTCTTGTTTCTTTCCCATGTTCACAACAATTTGCCAGCAACATTTGAGAACAGAGCAGTCGTTTCAGAGCAGCCTCTTTGTGTCAAGAGCTGTGTACACACCACACAGCTGCATCTGAGATGCAGCACAACCCCTGGCTAGAGCATCCTTCTAGGGGTGCCAGAGGATTAAAACAGTCCTGAGAGGTGTGCCCGAAGGTTTCCCTGAGCCAGGGGGGTTACAGGCAGTGCTGTCAGGTCCTGTGAGGCTGAATCCCTGTCTCAATTCCCAGCAGCCACGACTGGTGGTCGGGAAGTTCCTCCTGCTGAGCCTCGGTGATGCAGACCAAGGAAGCAGAAACGTAATACGTGTCGAGGGAATGGAACTTGGCTAAAATTTCCACTTTGAGGATAACCTGCACAAAAAATAGTCCAACCCTAGAGGAGAATGAAAATTGAGGGAGAATCAAGAAGGGAGCCTGCAGGGACTTTCCATTATCTGGAGTAAAAGAATGAAGATAACCACAAAACCAGCTCAAGGATCAAAGATGATCTCTTCAAATGCAGACGCAGCTTTTTAATGCACAAATAGCAAACAAGGGACAGAGTAAAGTAAAGAAAAATAGCTGTGTAAAGTTGATAGGGATGCTAAAAAAAAGTTTCATTACTCATCAGTGACTTTTTCACTGGATCTGTGGTGCAGCACACCTGGGAACTGGACCTTTGCACAGGAGAGTGATTTTATGAACGAGTTCTTCCTACACTTACTCCTTTCATAAAGTGTTTGTCTTTCTGTCTACTGTAACCAAACTTTTCAGGAGAGTATCTGGCAAATGAATGTGAAATGCTGAACACATCTGAAAATCTGGTCATTATACGGATGCCCAGCTGGGAGCTGAGCTCTTCTGGACAGTGAGTTCCTTACAAAGTGCAGTTCCCCACAGGACAGTGGGTAATAATTCTGGATTTGAGAGCATCCATGGGAGCAGGCTGCAGCTGGGAGGAGGGAGAGAACTTAATCAGAACACTGAGACCAGTTTAAGGGTGGGGAAACTCCGACCCAGCCCAGCCGTTCCAGCCTCTGCTTCCTGGCCCTGGGTGTTCCTGGTCTTGCTGGAGCCTCCTGCCAGTTCCAGCCTTTCTCCAGTGTGGAAAACTAGCTGGGGGGGAGCTGGACCATGCAGCAGCCGAGGCCAGCAGAGGAAAGGACTGGGAGCGCTGCTGGCAGTGCAGCTGGGAGTGTGACATTTCCAGTCAGAGGCGACTGGAAATACAGGATGTCGAGCTTAATGAAGAGCGAGGGAGGAACCAGGCATGAGGGTGGGTGCTAGCAGGGATTAAGCTCCACGAAAGGTCATTCTTCGATGGAAGGGAGGGAGCAGGAATGGGAAGGCAGAATGTCTTCTGAGCAAGAAGAGGGTGTTCATGTAGTTCTTCCTTGGTTTTTATTTCCTGAGGTGTTTACATGATGCTTTGAATCTATGGGTTGGTGGGCCCAGATTCCTACAGAAAAATCAGATCTGCTCAGTCCTGCAGCTACTTTCAGCTGTTATTTTTGTTCTGCGGGTTTCATTTGAGGGTCCAAGAACTTGCTAAGCACGCCCAAATGGCCTGCATAGTGTTTTGGAGATGTGGGTGTTATCAGATTAATTTCAATTAACACCAGCCTCTCCTGTCCCAGGCTGGCTCAGGGCAAGGGGAGAACCCGGGGATCCCAGCTCCCCACCACATGGGCCAGAGTGGACGACGGATGTTTTTCCTCCCAGGAAGCAACTCAGAATCCATGTCCAGTGACAGCATGCACCATCAGATCACTCTGTGCTCAGGATAGGAAGCATTATTCATTCTTCTTTTGGGACTGCAGCAAATTCCTGCACGAAAAAACAGCCAGCTAGGAAAAGAAAAAAAAAATAGGTATGGCTGGAGTAAAGCTCAATGATTTAATTAAACATTTAGATTAACTCTCCCCAAAAGCCACGAGCAAAAACACCATGAAGCATGTGCAAAAGACATGTGGATGGACCTGCACAGCCTTTTTCACAGCCTTTTATGCAACTTTGGTACAGGCTTAGACAAAAAAGTCGTCCTGTTCTTTCCAAGCCAGCATGAAGCACAGCCAGGAAGTGTTAATCATCAGAGGGTTTTGGTAGTTGTAGTTTGGAACCCCGACTGGAGTGTTTGCTTTGTGCACTGCTAAAAAATCTAACCCGAGAATTGGCCACTATCTCGGTCAAATCGCATTTCTTTCTAAAATAGCTTTTGACTAAATTATCGCTATTATGAGAAATTTTCCTTTTCACGCCCTCACAACACAAGACAAATGCAAAGGAAACAACCCTTCCCTCTTCCCCAAGGAATTGTAGCAACATTTTTTTCAGTGAGATTTGCAGGATTTTGTATTAAAATGTATTCTGAATTGTGTTTTAATGGGGGAAAAAAGAAAAGAAATTATTATTTTTGTAACCAAAATAAAACAGATGTGAAATTTTTCTCGGAAGGTTTTTACCTTCTAGAATGAAACGGAATTTTTTCATGGGTTAGTCTGAAAAACATATTTTAAGATTTTGTGAAACAATACATGGCTTTCTCCAGTTACTGGCCATTCCCGATGGTACATCCATCCTGTAGGCTTCTGTGTTCTGGCAAACTTTGGAAATTGCCAGTTTTGGCCAAATAAACAGTATTTGTATGCATAAATAAAATTTGCTTCTACAATCAAGGTGATTCTCTGCGAAGCATTTAAGCCCTAAGTACAAATGGCTTTGTGTACTTTGTATTCCTGAAATGAATCATGGAAAACTCTCACATCGCGAGGCGCTGTTATTAAGTGCAATACAGCTACAGTTGCTATAAAAGCAAAGAAGAAACCCAAGGTGGTGAAATAAATCTTCAGCTGGGACAAATCAGCACAGCCCTATTGAACTGACACTGATTTAAACAAACAGAGATTTTTATATGGCCTGTCGGTCATTCACTATACCCAATAAACTGTGGTGGAGACAAGTGAAGCAACACGGTTTATCCCAAAATCCATGTTCTCAAGGCTCTCTTAACTTTTTGGGAAAGTTCTCCTCGATTCTGGTGGTGTAGGACTGCACCCTGTGCTGCTCAGGGGCACTTTCCTCCCGCACATTCGCATGGCAGCTCTCACTTCTGGGTGCCTGAGTAAATCTGCTCCTCTTGGCCCTAAATAACTCCACCGAAACAGATCCCTTATGATCCCTGCATGGTGTAGGCTCACAAAATCCTGGCCCAGCCTCTCCCAGGGAGGAGGATTTTATCAGTGTGGGATCTCCTCCCATGGCTGGAGGTTACCTCAAAGGTGGGTCTGCCTTAAGCACCACAAAGCAGCACCAACCCATGAGGAGGGAGACTTCAGCTCTGACTCAGGTCACAACAGGTATGTTATTCCCAGCCCGGCAAGCTTCTGTCTCAAGCATTAATTTGCTTAAAGACTGAAATTATTTTAATCACAGATGCGCCCTTTTCAGGCACGTTGCCTCTGTTTCCTTCAGGATTTTGAGGAATTTCATAGCAGTGCTCTGACATCATTGCACCCAGGCACAATGTGCACCATTGTCAGACAAAGCATGGGTTTTGCAGTTGCATGACTGTGTAGCTTTTCCTTTCTATTACCCAATGTTTTCCTTCTCTGGTTATGAATGCTCCAAATCACACACATTCTTCTGGGGAATGATGAAGGCATTCCTACTTTAGGGAAAACCAAAGCAAAGCGGGGTGGTCGTGTGTTGCCTGTTGTTGGAATCCAGAATGCAGAGAATCTCTCTCTGCCTGTTTTGAAGGATTCTACCCCCCTGGACAACGCTGTCTTCGACCTTCACCCATGGAGAAAGTTACCGACCCTTTGGGAAGAGTTAGAATCTACACGGGTGTGAACGAGGTGATAGAATGTTATGTGAGATTGTCACAAGGCAAAAATTTAGGGTCTTTGGGTTTGTTAATATAGTAAATAGAGAAAAGGTAAAAAACTTCAAAATGGAGGATTGTTGCTGTTCTCCAGGCCTTCTGTTCCTTCTTCCAGTACTCCATATTCTGCAGTAGAAGTAGTTTAAGGTGATTGGATAAAGAATTCCGCAGTTCCTGTGTACGTGACAAAGTGAGTTATGGAACATTGGTGGAAAAGTGAAAACATCTTTTGTTTTACGTTTTTATTGGATAATTCACCTTTAAAAAGACTGTCTGATCTTGATAATTTGGCTTTTTCCTGCATTCTCTGCTCTGTGCTATGTCTGGGACATGCCAGTGACTCTATTTCTGTGATAAGACTTAATCAACAACAATCTGAAAGCAGAGACTGCTGAAGGTCCCGTTCGTCTCCTGAATTCCTGGCAAAGACCTTAAAACTCTCCCACATGAGGGGAGACACTAATTAAGGCACGGAAAGTGTCAATTGGTGCCCTGTTACCTGTCCATAAAGGATGGCCAAGGCTGTGCCAGAGTGGCACAGAGCAGAGCACACAGGAGAGGTGGGGTTCTTCCAACACTCCTTCCCACTTCATGGAAGGTCAGTTCCCCTGCATGCAGTACCTGGACAGCTTGGATTAGGCACCAGCACGTTCCAGGAAATTGACACCCATCCTTATGGACTCCAGGCAGGGAAGTGTCATAACGAGGACCAAGATAAAAAAAACGAGATGGTGGATATTCGTGTGATTGACGTCCTGCCTCAGAGTTCTCACACAAAGCCCTCTCTCTCTGCCTGACATGCGGGCGCTGCATTCCCAAGGCATTCTTGCAGCCTACACCACATCCCCGAACAATAGCCAGCCTTCTTTCACTCTCCTGCCTCGTCTCTCTGAACGGCCCTCTGTTGACAGCCCAGGCTGTTCTCACTCCTGAAGAATTCAAAAAATTGAAGGATATAAGGACAGCCTGTGACTTCCAGGAGGCATCTTGGAGCATCCTATTTTTAAAATTGCGGTTTGGTGCTTCTTTCTCTGTTTTGTTTCTGTTTCAGAGGAAACCTCCAAAAATGCAGTTGCCCTGCAAATCCACCCTCAGCCCAGGGAGCTGCTCTGAATGCGGCACCACTAAGAGCTGCAAAATGCAAATACGTGGGTGACTTTCTCTCTTGGGCCATTCCAGAGCAGCCTTTCCCCTCTAGGCTTTGATGTTAATGTTGAGTGCCAAACTGCCAAGCCCTGGGCGACTGAAATGTTTGCACGAGGAGAATAGATGCATTGGGGTTTGCCTGCCTTGCCAACCAGGTCCCAAGCCTCAAATGGACAGGGCACACGTAAGGGCAAGACAGTCCAGCCTTCTCCACACTCATGCCAACTCCTGCTCCTAAGGAATGACGAGTTTGGGTCGGGTGACAAGGATAAAACAAGCAGTGAGCATCTCTCTCCTTCATCTCACGTGAGCGGCTGGCAATGAGCCAAAACTAACAGGAGCGATGAGGAATCACGGTGCTGAACTCGCTGGGATGTTATCTTTTTCCTTGGTTGGTGATGCACATCTGTATCTGTGATTTAAATCTGGCAATACATCCCAGAATCCATGAGGAGAGGAGAGGAGAGGAGAGNCATGGCATGAACACAGCACCAGAGGTGGTTGGAAAAAGGATTCCCAAATTTTCACACACAGCACCTCAGAGAGAAGGTGGCTGAAGTGTAACAGGAAAATTCCTCTATCCATTTTAATTTATCACAGGCATAAATACATAATAAATGATTTCATGAAGCATCCAGAAATAATTACAGGCTAAAATGCTAACCTTAACTAGGACAGTCAAGACAATGGAAATTTTGTTTATTGGAAAATGTTTTTCCAGAGGAAGAAGAACTGAGATTGGCTCAGTTGGTCAGAGCATGGTGCTGGTAACACCAAAGTGGATTCAATCCCCATATGGGCCATTTACTTAAGGGTTGGACTCCATGATCCTTGTGGGTCCTTTCCAGCTTGGAATACTCAGTGAACTTGCTGCCTTGCTACAACTGTGCCACTTTTCATGGCACTATCAGTCTAACAGAGACTAGAGAATGAGCAAAATCTCTCTTTATATAGTCAGCTTTTATAGTTTTCTGGTTTGGAAAAGGGAAAAAAGGACACATTTTGGTGTTTTGCCACAGAAGTCTCTCTGTTGTTGGTACCCTTGGTTCTGAGCACGTGATGGCATTTCCAGCTATTCAAGAAGCCTGATGAACCTGAAGCACTCACACAAAACTGCCACACTGCCTGCATCCTTCTTCAGGACCTCACGTCTAAGGATGCCTCAAGGAAAGCCCCTCTTTTTGAGGCCCTGTTTGTTCTTGGCTTCAGGCTTCTCTGGGTGGATCTGGCAAAGCAAGGCCAGAATGGAACATCAATGAACAAGTGTGCTGGCGTCACTGAAAAAGGAAAACAATTGGAAAATGACAATCAAAGGAAGGTGAAAGATCTAATCCCAGGGCTTCCTGCTGCAGCTGAGAGTTTATTCAGATGGCCTCCAGATAATCTAAGCCAGAGAGAGGGCACACTGCCTTATTACGGTGTTTATTCCCTCGGCTTTGTTAGCTGTCAGATGCAAGAGCAGTCTGTCCTGGATGCCCTCCCATTTCCACACATCTTCGGGTTTAGGCTTTGATTTATGGTGATGCCATGGAAGCAACATGGAATTTATAAATGAGAGATACAAATGAATGAGAAAAAGCAAGAAACTTCCATCCTCTAGCATCTTTCATGGTGTGGTTATGTAGGGTATCGTTTCCATATCAATCAAACACACTTGGTATCAGTATTTCCCATACAGCTGCGTAAAGGGACCACGGCACGCAGAAAATCAGCCCCAAATCATGTCAAGTCCTTCCTGGGAGAAGTTACCTCAGGAAGCAGCTACTTTGAGTTAGACAATTTACTGTCAAAGCAATCCTTAATGCAAGAACAAGGACAAATTTGTGCATGCGGGAACCAAAGTCTTTTAACCAAGTTAAACACCTGGCTAGCTTATCTTTGCTGCACACGAGTTGATAGCCTGTGGTATCCTCACAGCGAGAGTCAAACTCACTGGAGGGATCTCCATTGAAGGAATTTGCAGGTTCCAGCACTGCAAATCAAGGTGGTTTTTCCCCTAGAAGAGGAAAAAAACAAAAGAAAAGGACGAGGCTTACAGCAATAACAGCATCTACTGGTTAACAGGATGTGCACATTGGAGAGTTAATAGAATGTTTTCCCTGGCTCGTTCCATGACAGAGAAAATCATGGTTTTCCCAGCAGGAATCATTTGCCTTTATCCCTGCTGTAGCCTCACTGAAACCTGGGACTTGTGCTAAGAGTTTGGGATTTCTAGCTCTAAAATCAAGCTTCTTAAGAGGCAGAAAGGAAACATCTTGTTAAAGTGCAGCATTTATGGAATTACCAGGGCAGATGCACCTCCTTTGCAAGTTTAAAGAAGTTCACAGATTTGGTAAATGCTAAAATTTGAACCAGTCAGAACTGCTAGTACATTCTTGAAGTCTGTTTCTGTGTTGTCCACACAGGTGGCCAGGAAGATCGTATGCCAACACATATGTTTAAAATATACTTACTACAATATCATTTCGGATTTTAACTTTTTTGTTCTTTGCTGTTGCACTGACTTAGTTGTTTTATCCCAGGTTTTGCATTTAGTGCTTCTAAACTTCGGATCTGTCCCAAGCATCATGGCAATCCCATTACCCAAAGTGCTACAGCCTTATTTTATGACACAATTTTTATTCCAAAAGCTCTTCACAAAACCCTGGAAATCACCTTGCACAATAAATAAATCCTGGTCACTAAAATTTCCTGGAGGCAACAATTAGAGCAATTTTAATCATGTTTGCTGCTGTATTTAACTTTAGATGGGTGCCTAAGATCTTTTGTCCATTCGATTGAGCTGAGAGCATGAGGGATGCACCAGAGCAATCAGCTTTTAATGACCTGTGAGACCCAAAATGTATCTGCTCTACCAAGCTGGAGTCAAAGAAGAGAATCATAGAATCATTTAGGTCGGAAAAGCCCTATAAGATCACAGAGCTCAACCACCAACCCAGCACTGCCAAGGCCACCACTAACCCATGTCCCCAAGGGCCACATCTATATGGCTTTTAGATCCCTCTGGGGATGGTGGCTCCACCACTGCCCTGGGCAGCCTGTTCCAGTGCCTGGCCAACACTTCCACGAACAAATCTTCACTAATATCAAATCTAAACCTACCCTGGTGCAGCTTGAGGCTGTTTCCTCTTGTCCTGTCCCTGTTCCCTGGGAGCAGACCCCGACCCCCACCTGGCTGCCCGCTCCTTTCAGGGAGTTGTGGAGAGTCAGAAGGTCCCCCCTGAGCCTCCTTTTCTCCAGGCTGAGCCCCTTTCCCAGCTCCCTTGGCTGCTCCTCATCGGACTTGTGCTCCCCTCCTGCCTTGCCCACCTGATGACAAACACGGCACAGGGCTCTGGCCCATTGGTGTTCTCCTCACCCTCACAGCAAGAGCTGGCAAGTGAAAAAAAAAAAAAAAAGAAAAAAAAAAGCATTTGAGCAAGATTAATCTGCAATCATTATATATTACAAATGTATTTATTCTGTTTAGGGAGAAACTCCTGGAAGGCTCCAGATGAGACATTTCTCACGTATATTATTTAGCTTTTCCCGAGGCCCTAATGAATTGCTTTAAATTACAGACTTAGGTATTGATTAGCCTCATTCAGTTGAAATCTAGGCTTAGCAATCTATACTTGTCTATAGTTTATTTGTGATATTATTCCTAATAAAGAGCTGCAATTAATCCACATCAAGAAAAATCAATTAATACAGATTTGTATCACAAAGAAAGAAATCCTCCTCATATCTGCCCACTAATCCTGAAGCTTAGGTCTTTCTTTGCTACCAAGGAGGACAGATAAAAAATATTGATTTCACCCTATTTTTACAATTTATAGTGATACAATAATAGCACACAGAACAGATGGGGCTTATCAATTAAAACTATTTTTATACATGATGATAGATGAGGACACCCAGTGCCTTTGTCCTCTGCATTATTAATAATTATTAATATGATGGACTAGGAGTTCTGTAATAAGAATAATCACTCCAAGCGCAGCCCTCAGAGAGCTGGGCTTCACTCCAGGTATGACTGTGAATTTTGCACTGAATGAACCACAACACAATGGTTCTAGAAGGAAAATTGCAGTTATCTGCAGCTGCATGGGAAAGGAGGATTACTCT
Source organism: Struthidea cinerea (assembly GCA_013397865.1). NCBI lineage: Eukaryota > Metazoa > Chordata > Aves > Passeriformes > Corcoracidae > Struthidea > Struthidea cinerea. Next base: position 102,486 of record VZTI01005148.1, read on the forward strand.
GTGCAATTTCAGACTAATGGAACAACGTGAAGAAACGCAAGATGTTATCCAAGCTGACGTCTTTCTAATTTTGACCACTTCTATCTCCCATTTTAACTAAGTTAACATCTAACCTAATTTATCAGAAATAATAATTAAAATATCTTATCACAGCCTTCTTGCAGGAAGCGTCCCATAAACACCGCAAATCGGATTTTGCAATTTTGGAAGCCAAACTTTATCCTTGCTACGCAAAGAAGACAACAATGTGTCATTGTCCCTTCACAATTCCTACTGTAAACAGTTTATGTGATTTATTCTTTTGCATGCTAGATAATTACATATTTTATACCAGTGTATCATCAGCATGCTGTTGTTCTGACTGCCCCATAATAGAAATTGTGTATTTTCCCACTGCAGTGGATGCTATTCTTAACATACATTGGCCTCAACCAGCTAAAAATATCAGAGTTCTGCTGCCTGTGGGAAAGTTCTGCGGGAGTTATTTCTATTAAAAGTTTAATATTGGTTCTCTCCCACTTTTCATACTCTGTGTGCCACTCCCATTCAGTGCTCCCTTCTCCCCCGCGCAATTACTTACAAGTGCTTAAGTGTCACAGAGGAGGCAAATAATGCCCTAATTCACCCTAATTCTAACATTAATAGGAATGATTGGCAATGAGATTAGCACTGGGGAACACCGTTTTAAAATAAACTGTGATGACACCGTGGCAGCTACACGAAGGATTAAGGAGCCTGGATTATCACAGGTTGTGGTTGGAGGTATCAGATGACAGGGCGCCGTGTTTGCTCTCGCCGAGGACACCAGGCACTCGGGGGCTGGCTGGAGCAGCCAACTGCAATTCTTGCACTGAATCTCGGGATTACTTGGGGGGTTTTTCAGCACCTCTAAGTTTCTGACAGACAGGAGGTTCAGGAAAAAAAAAAAAAAAAAAAAACATTTTTTTGGGGAGGTTTATTTTTTTG
>VZTI01005148.1:103478-129052 GCA_013397865.1 Struthidea cinerea
GTTCAGGAAAAAAAAAAAAAAGAAAGTTTTTTGAGAGGTATTTAATTTATCTGGCAACCTGGAGCCTGTGCAGATACAAAGGAAAAGCTGTGGTTTTATAAACGTTTGCTTTTTAACCCGAATTCATATAACCCATGAAGATGCCACTAATTCAATGGCAACATTTATTTTTCTCTGCTGTTGCACATTTAAATTTCTCTCCTTGCAATGGTATTTTTGCTTTTCTTTCCCCTTTCTCCAGAAGATATCAGAAGCCTATTCAGAAATCTTAATTCATGCAATTTAACCAGTAACATCTATGTTATGTAGGTCTCTACCTACTCAGTCTGATCCCCATTTTCCTGAAATAATACTTCGATATTTCAAGATGCTTAAAAATCAACATGGTTGCATTCAAGGAAGTGAGGAAGAAGCTGAGAAACAGTAATTATTCCTTGCCTCAATGATCAGATTTTGGGAAGGGCCAAAGAAGGCACCATCATCTTCTGGCCCACAGACAACCACACGGTTTCCCCCTCGTGAGCTTGTACTGGTTTAGGTCAAAGATGATATGTTTCATTTTATAGATTTGGGAGATTCCATGTGGCTCACACAAGACAAAATTTACAGAGGAGACACAAGTCACAGCTCTGGAGAGCTTGGCCTGGCAATACAAGCCATAAGGAAATAGGTGTTGAATGTCCATATTTAAAAACACAACACGGAGGGAAGTTCAATATATTGAGTATGAAGCCACTTCACACAGCAGGATTTTGAGAAAAGGAAGTTGGGCACAGGTGTGTGTGCATTTGTCCCACAGTTCTATTTCCAATTTAGTGCATTCCGTAGAATTCCCTAAACTGATTTATATCAGAGTTTCTATTCTCTGATTTCAGAATTTCCAGCAAAACAGCACCCACCTTAATCCCCACTGTGTCATTCTAGGGAAATGCAGAAGTCACCTGCCTTAAACATCCCTATTTGGCAGCTTCCTTTTCACACAGTCATGGATGGCACTTGTCCCTTAGTGCTTCTGGAAGCTTATATCCAGTTGGTACCTACTGGCACCCCAGAAAACCTCTGAGATCCTTTAAAATTCCTGGAATGTTTTGATCTTGACTCTGATTGCAGTAGTTTGTGCCTAAAAAGCTCCTGTTAGAACTTATTAAAGTTACTCTTGGAAAGGAAAACACTGAGTGACCCCTATTAAGGATAATTATAAGATAAAGATTTTTTTTTTTTTCTGAAATAAGGCCAGTTTTATCCTTTTTATCTTACTGTATCTTAAACTGGTGAAGATCAGTATCATTCAGGTTTTCTTCTGAATATATTAAAAAATGAGCCTGGTGGGTACAGGTCTGCCTTCTCACCTCATGTTTCTCTTATTCTTCTGCAATTTTAAGCTTCTCCCTCACATGTTATGCCACAAGTTTCCTTTTCCTCACATCCAGAATGAAACCTATACAAATGGAGTATTTATTTTCCCCTCTCCACTAACCCAGAACTTCCTCTCAGCTTGTTCCCCACCTTCTCTTCTGTTTTTCTGTTTGATCTCTGGATTTATGTTCACCTCTTAACTCTGATATTTTAAATCCATCATGCTTGCATGTCATCCACGTCCTTGGGAGGGGCCTCTCCCAGACATGATGTGCTGCGTGGAGTTTAATGGGCACGTGCCCATAAACACATGGACATACGTGCTTGTCTCCTCACTTCTGCATAATGAATGATTATGATATTTTTCCAGCTGTTTCTGTGAGCTCAACGTGCCTAAATGTAATGAATATCCTGTTAATTAGACAACAACCACAACAGAACATGAGCACATTAGGACACGTGCATTAAAAAAATAATAATATTTCCTTTAAAGGCGAACTGCAAAAGGAGTCGAGGCAGGGAAATAAATCCTCTGCCCCATTTTTTATTCAGCACAGGTAACTGTTGCCTGTAAAATTCCACTCTCCACTTCCCTCATCTCTGTCTTCCCGACATTTTGAAAGCCTGTCTGCCAGCAAAAGTTTGGACAGTTTGAGCATTTCTTACGGACAGAAAGTAGAGCTATTGAAAATGACTGCACTGACCAAGGCAGATGCAGATGAGGGTTTGGGTTTCTGCAGGAGAAGGGTTGTACAGTAACATATCAGGATCCATCTGAACTAATTTAGCTGTGCTGGAAAAAATGTTGTGGACACAGAAAGCTTCAGATACAGAACAGCAACAATGAGTATATTAAAAAAAAAGAACAAAAAACAAGCTGTGATCTCTTTCAAGCTTCCATTGTAAATCATCAAGAAGCGATGAAAAGCATAAATGCAATAAAAATAATCATTTCCAGGTCACTGTTAAATGATGTGACAAATGCAGACAGGGATATCATTAACGCTGCAAACCAGAGAAGACCCACTCTGCTCATCTGTCATTTCCTTTCTCTTTACGTCCCTGTGCACTGTACCTCTTTTCCTTCTTCCTATTAACTTTCCCATCCTGTCTGCTTCCCTCACCTCTGAGCCTTCTGCAGCAGCGTGATGCTGATTTCCCATCCCACCAGGCCTCCTCAGGGAGCAAAAGCACAACAACATCTCCCTAACAAGACTCTGGCACTCCCTCTGGAAGCTTCTTCCAGAGCCTGGATGTGAACAAGCATGTGAAAATGAGGAACAATGGGAATGAAAGCCAACTCACATCTTTGGGACTTCAGAGAGACCTTGAACTGAGCGCTGAGAGCAAAGCATGGTCCTTGCCAGATCTGATCTCAGCACAAAGAGAGTAAATTCAGTGTCAGGGCTCTGAAATCCAGTAGAGCACCGGTTTCTCCTGATCCCTTGTGTGTATCTATATATCTATATATCTATACATCTAGATATCTATATATCTATATACCTATATCTCTATACATCTATATAGATATATATCTGTATTTACACACACAGACATAAATCTGTGCATGTCCCCATATCTGCTTCTACACAGGAAGTGTATCAAAATCAAAACACAGCAAAACATCAATAAAGTTTGAATTAATGATGCTGGCTTTTGAATAACTGAGTAGGATTCTTCACTTATTAAAAAAAAAATGCCTTATGCTTCAAAAATTTCCACGGCGGTCCAGAAGGATGCTGATGGATGGAGCTGTGCAGCCCTGTGTTGCGAGAGCTGAGTTAAAGGTGTTACTGGCAGCTGAGATAAATCTCAAATGCTGCTCTTTAGCCACGTTCATACAGTAGGGTACAGCCAAGAGTGTGCACACCCAGCAGGTCTGACCATCCTGCCTGCTGGCAAGAGGTGTGTGCTGTACCCACGAAGATTAACACAGACAAACCCCAGCCTGAGGGGCTGATCTGCTCTCTGGTGAGGCACTGAGAGTTCCAGCAGTGTGAAAAGAGCGCTGGGAAAGGATGTCCTTCTGCACGTTCCTAAAGGGCTGCAGAAAAGGTGGGGTCACGGAGCAGAAACTGTCCATCCCAAATCTGGAAACCCTGCCAGCCCGGCGTGGCAAGCCAGCTATGACAGAAGCTGTGGAACCATTCCTGGTGGGGTCAGGGGGACATGAGCCACATGTTTGAGCGCACAGAAATGTAATTCAGCAGTGGAAATCCCGTATTTCAGTGTGAGCAGATAATTTGCCTCCTCTCATGGATGTAAGTGGAACCAGCGCCTGAAAGGACTTGGCTCTGTAGCCTGGAAAAGGGTGATTTCTCAGATTGCATATTCGATTATTTTCTAACTGCTGACCTGCTTTGATTCTGTCACACACACTTCCTACAGTGAGAACCAGCCATTCTGCCTCCAGCCTGTCTCCACCATGGCTTCAGGGCATGTCTGTTGCCCCTGCTTTCTTCTCATGGCCACGTTTCCCATAACCCCAGCCAAAAACGGGGCTGCCTGATGCTGGGGAGCACCGTGTCCCTCTGTTTCCTGCCTGCACACCTGTCCTGGACAGTTGGAGGTGAGATCCACCCTGCAGCACTGTCTGCTTCCACCACCAGAAGAAGTGCAGTCATTAATTACAATATCCCGTGCACTTTTGCAAAAAATGATGGAAAAACTGCCACATGAACAAGGAGAAGTTAAGAGCAAGTTTGTTACTGGGGTGGGCACCTACAGTGGACACTGCAGCGGGTTTAAGGCATATTTTGAGGCGTATTCAGAAGAAAAGATGCCACTTGTTCACCACCAGTGCCTCCCACGCCATCCACACTGTACAAGGCCTCCACTGAAGCCCTGAGTTAGCACACGACGTCTGATGAGATCACAGTGTGGGGCACGCTTGGCTCTAGGCTTCACAAAGGCTCCAGCATCTCTCTGTCAACAGACAGCTGAGGGGTATTTTTGGTAAAAACTTGGGATGCAGCTCCTGACCGATGTTCCTGGCTGGCTCTGTTCAGGATAAGCACCACCACACCCTATCCCAGACACGCCTGCTGGTGTGGTCCTGGGGTTAGGTCAGCCAGGCAGACAAATGACCTACTTGTCACAGGGACTGTGATGAACGGCAGATTTGGGGTGTAAAAAAGCATCAGCCATCTTGTCACCTGCCTCTGGAGCTCTGCTTCCTTCTGTACCTCATTTCTGTACCTCACCTGGCAGGATTTAGTGCAAGAGTGGAGGTTTTTGCATGTGCCACTTCGGGGCAAGCTCGCAAATGAGCATTTCCAAGCTGCAACTCGTGGAGCTGGAGGCAGAGGGGGCTTGGCACACTTGGCACACTCACCCTCTCATTGCCATTTAGGCAATTGACGTGCATGCCATTGCATTTGAATATTTGTAACTTCACAGGCACGGGGCTGTTGGGTAATCCGTGGTGGATAATTCACTCACAGCAATTCGGCTTCCTTTGCTGCTCCCATGCATGGCACACACCCCTTTGACAACACACAAAGGAGCAAGGAATGCTTCGCCATCCAAATTTGCAGATGAGCAAGGAATGTTTCGCCATCCAAATTTTCAGATGAGCTGATCCAATGGACACAACAGCCCTCTCTCCTTTTGCCCTGTAACACACTTGCTGTTTCATATTTTTCTTCAGCTTCAACACTTACGAAACGTAACTTTTAACACTCAGGGAATAGGCTTAACCCAGGTAACAGGGGAGAGAGAAATGTTCTTGGCACAGATCAGCAGCTCCTGTACTTGGCACTGATTAGATTAACACCAGGAACCACTTTAGAGAGGGCAGTGCAATCTTTATGGCCATCACTTACTTGCTGAGAAAGCTCACATCTCCCAGTTAACGGCAGCTGAGCCAGTGATTTCTTTGATAGATGGTGATATGCACTTAAAGGAATAGATTAAGCAGCCCTTTGCCTTTCTTTGAGACATCCAGTCCCTGCTAGCAGAGGTAACACTTTTGAAAGAGCCCAGAGCCTATTTTCCAGAAGGATTTAGTCACAGACTTTCACATAAGTTTATTCATCCTGGCCTTCGGGTTGTGGTTACGCACACATTTCTCCGGGATGTGGAGTCAGCACCAGCAGGCGATGTCCACTCTGGCTCTCCCCTGCTGCTCCCACGCTCCTGCCACCCCTCCGTGCCCATGCAGAACAAAGAGGGCAGTGTAGGGGCTGCCACGAACAGCCCTGGCTGGTGGCAGCATGACTCGCTGGAGCCAAAAGCGCCACAGAGAAAAATGTCTGTGGAACCACAGCTTCAAGCACTTCTCAGCGGGGTAAATGAATGCCCATGGAGCTCCATCCTGCCACAGCGAGACTGCTACTGATTCCTGAGCTCTGGAGGTAGCCCGGGCAGATTCTCACCTCACTCTGACAGGTGTCCAGGTGCTTCAGGTGCTTCTGATACGTTTTACACTATAGCTGCTGGTTTGGGTTTGCCTCGCCCAATGGCAGAAACCGCGCCGTTCACGCTTGAAGAAGCTGAGTCCCATCAATTATCGTGTTTCAGTGAAGCAAACAAGCATGAAAGCACCTGGAGATGGACGGCCCTGGGCTAACAAATCCTGATCCCTCAAGGTCCACTGCTTTGCCGACTGCAAACACACTATCTGACCGCCATAAATCACCAACTTATTATGTAATGGCCACGCCGTTTCACAGACAAAGATGCATTTCACAGAGAGCATGGTTTTAATAAACAGGCGGCCTTTCAGTGGCTAGACTGGAATAAGCCAGGATCTCAGTCCAGTTCCTGCTGGAAAGGTAGTCACAGCACAAAAAACACGGGCACAGATGGGTGGATTGTTCATGGGCTGCAGCAGAAGCATGAATTTCTCGCCCAGGCAGGTTATGGCAGCAGTGCCATTGCCTGGGGTGGGCCAGGGGTGCCTGGCCCATGGCTGTGCCAAGGGATTGGATCCCTCGGGTTCCTCACCAGAATTCTCATGCCAAGTATGTGCACGGTTAACTTGGGACCTCTAATTAATTCCCCTCAGCGTTACCATGCAGTAAACGGAGGGCTGGCTGAGTTATGACCCACCCTCACATGTGCAAAGCATGCACTTCTGAAATGCAACGGGAAACATTCATTATTCTTGGATAGAGCTCCCTTTGAGTCCAGCAGTTACAGCAGCTGTCGTCATTTACTGCATTAGCAAGCACTATTTCTGTGAATTTATATCATCATGTCCCAGAGTTCTGTGCCAGCAATATGCTTAACCCGCTGCTGCAAAATAATCCCATCTATATTGGCCACATATTTGAGATATTATGATTAGACTTTTTTAGTGGGTGTTAGGAATTATTTTTATAAATGTAGCATGTGCGCGTGCACAAGGGTTTTTACAATCAACCCTAAAAAGGAAAGAAATATATTTTCATTCTTATATTTTGACGTGGCTCTCCCCTATCAAGCTAATAGAGCTATGCCAGCACTGTAAAATATTTCTGAAATAACCAAATACAAAGAAATAATGTAATTTAGTGCGTTTTTTTCTGAATTATGGTTTTTCCGTGTTTCCCACAGCCTGTCAAAGCTGTCATTTCAATGGAATAGGTGTTGATACCTGAGGATAGCTGATATCAGTCAGAACACGGACTGGTGTCAGTGTTTTAAGAAACGGAGGTATTAGCAAGCACCTTTACTGCACCCTGGTCTTTCCTGTAACATCATCTTCAACACATATTAAAATATACATTGAGGAAATCTCAGATTGAAACATCTTCAAATTTTAATTGTTATAATGATACCGAAACACTGGCTTTTTTTTTTTTTCCCCCAACTTAAATCTGGATAGAAAATGTACATTCCAGCAGAAACACATCTGCAGATTATTTTACAGACAAACCTGTTCTGGAAAACTAATTCTAAAATTTTATTTTATGGAGTAGAATTAGTCTTACTAATAATGATCACAAAATAGTAGAATTTAGTGCAGTTAAAAAAAAAAAAGGTATGTGGGACTGCAGCTTGAACGGGGAAATAAAACACCCATGTCGTGAGAGTATTGTTACATTTCTTACAAATCTGTTGTCATATTTGCAGAAGACATTTCAGAATGCATTTGACCATCGTTAAGGCTTGGACTCAATGACCTTAGAGGTCTTTTCCAACCTTAATGATCCTATGATTATATGATATTTTGCCAGAGAGGGTCTGAAAACTTACATTTCCTCTGCCACTGAAACCCAAAGGCGTCTGGGATGGGGTTACTATAGCTCCACACTCCAGAGTTTGAACCTGAAGATACACACAGGTGCTTTACCCAGTGAACACACTGTGGCTTATTTCCTCCTGTTCCTTCCCTCCTTCATACCTTTTAAGGATCCAATCATTTGTCAAATGGAAAGGAAGGCCCAGCTGAGCCCAAAGTGCAGCCACATCTGCTCAGATTTCCCTGTGCCCCGACACCGGTTCAGCACAAATACATTTTCCCAAAGGGCTGCCAGAGTCTTGCTCTAGCAAGCGAAATTCAGGAGCTGTAGGAATTCCTACTTCTGATCAACCTGAATTGTCTTTTTCCAGGTCTTCTTGGCTTAACCTGGATAAAGACGGGAATGCTCTCCAGCAAGCCAGGACTCACAGTCTCTACTCAAATCAGCAGAGTTGAGCTGACTTGTTGGTCCTTCTGTTTTCAGAAGGTCTGGCACCGCAGTGAGACCACATTTTCAGACTAGGAAAATTAGCCAAACTTTTCCATACATCAGCGTGCTGGGGAAATGGGGATACTTCATGAAACAGTTGCTGCCTGAGGGTGAGGAAATGAGGAACAGGGAAACCGAGCTAATTACAGCTCCCTTGCACTACTGTGTTGGTGCGTGGGCTGTAGCATCGTCCATCAGAGCTCTGCTCTAGAAGAACCATAGAATCCAAAAATGGTTTGGGTTGGAAGGGACCTTAAAGATCATCTAATTCCAACCCTCCCACCATGGGCATAAACACCTTCTACTATCTCAGGTTGCTCCAAGCCCTGTCCAAGCTGGTCTTGAACACTTCCAGAGCTGGGACGGCCACAGCTTCTCTGGGCAACCTGTGCCAGGGCCTCCCCACCCTCCCAGGGGAGGATTTCTTCCCAAAATTTAATGCTGTAGGCAGTCTCTTGCAGCTCAGGGGCAGGATGTAAAGGATGTAACACTGCATGGAGGTTGGGGCAGGTGGAGCAAAACTGGGGGGGCCTGACTCTGCCAAGACACGTTGTACTTAGCCCGACTTCCTTACAGGACACTTGGCTCCCTACCAGACTGGATCTGCCACTCAGAGCAAGTCATTGTAATAAATTCTAGACAGAGATACGACCGTCTGATTCTGTGGGACATGGAATTCAGGGAAAGTTGTGGGTGCTGAGATTAGACTTTCAGATAAAGAGATCCTAAGGGATGTTGTGCCCAGCGCTTAATATTTTCAGTGAGCCACAGCACTGAGTGTTTTGGAAAGAGTCTCAATTCATTCATGTGAGCTACAGCATCGAGTCTTTTCAAAAAGGGTCTTAATTAATTCTTATTTGGAATGGCAAGAGCCTCTGTCTACAAACTGCCTTGATGTTTTCACATTATCTGCTGCTAAAATCAAAGCAGTGTGTTGCGTCACGCTTCAGCGTTACCTGCAAGGAATAACCTGTCACTAATGCCAAAAGATAGCAATCACAGAATGAACGAATTGGGGCTATAGATACTCTCCAGTCCCTTCTTTATTCAGGTAGAAAAAGGTGTTTTGAAAATAGAGCAGGCTTTGAGAGAAGAATCTTGGTCATAACTGATTTTCAGTGCAAATCGTGAGATTTGCTTCAGCACTCTCTAGCTGCCTTGGAACTGAACATGTTTTACTGCATATTGCCCTTCCTGGAGTTATTTCTGCTGATTTAAAGGCATCCATGTGCCTTTTACTTCCCCTGCATTTGTAAGCGGGGGGGGGGGGGGCATAAATTGTTTTCAGCCCAGCCCCAAAATATTTTGGCTGTTTATCCAAAAGCACCCTGAATTTGATGTAAAAGCCACCCACATCTTCAGCACTGTGAACGTACCCACCATCCATACATTCTATCCCAAACTGAAAGTTATGCACGTTCTTGCTAACCTAGTTTTGCGTGTGCGTGTGTGCTCTTTTTTTTTCCTTTTTTTTTTAAACAATAGGCCTAAATCCATATTAATGATCCAAAAAGTGACCAGGCCTCAGCACCTTTTGTCCTCTATACATTAACCATCCAATAATCAACAGTAGCTGTCCTGTACTCTGGTGTCTTTAGCCTAATTCAGAGGGACAGATATTTATCATCACCCTTGAATTGGGTGACCCATTCTGACAGGTCGACATCCTTATTTATGTAACAATGTCATAGACAGTAGCTGCTAATGAGTGGAGTGACACAGAGGTCTGTTAGATGGAAAGGCAGAGGAAAGCCGAAAAGGGCACGAGGGGTTAATGGGACTTTTCTGTTCCAGCCTCCTGGGATGTGTAATTATGTTCTAATAAGAAATGAATGTATTGATTAGATTAGTGTGCGACTGTGTTCGTGTGCACACGTATAGTGCTGCATGCATATAGACAGTCATTGTGTGTGCCTCTGGTCCCCTCAGTGTGTGTTTGAACCCAAAGTATCTTCGTGCTGGGGCCGAAAACAAGCAGTGCACTCTCACAGCCCTCTGCTTGTCCTCAGTGTGGCAAACTCCATGTGAATCCAACTGGAGTTTATCTGAGCAAAGGCTGGATTTAACTTCAGTAAGCACCAAATAAGGGCTTTCAGGGTTAGGCCCTCACAAAAAAAAAAACGACTTCCTATTTGCATTGTTTGGGATAAACACTCACCATCACTTAAGAGAGCAGTAAAAGCAGCCAGCACATTGTAAACAGTGTCATCTGCTGAGGAGACCGTCCACCAGCCAAAGTAGGCCATGCTCATGCCTGATGGACGGCCACTTCCAGCAGCCTGCCTACAGTAGGGAGGAATCTGGCCCGGCATTCTTTCTCATCAAGCAAAATATGTTCCCTGACAGGTCAAGGAAAGCATCCTTCACACGCTCACAAAGGGCCGATTCTCCGCCGCATCCCTCCGACGTGCGTGTGTGTGATCTGAACTCGAGGGTGAATTCCCCCGATGGGAAAGACACAACAATAGGGGAAAGCAGGGCCGGCGGGGGAAGGAAAGCATGTCTGAAAATTAGAGCTGCCCAGGGCTCAGGAGCCCGGAGAATGCAGCTGAGAGCCGTGCTCTCACCACAGCCCCGCGCTGACACTAATACGGGCAGGCAGCAGAATTGTGGGTTTGGTACCTTACGCTGCACAAAATTCCAGCCATAAGCAGAGCCTTACACGTCCTGGGGACTTGGATGTGATGTCTGAGTTGGGAAGGAACAAACAGGGCTAGGCTGGCAGAAGAATAGGCTTTTTGGGTCACCACCTCAGCCCCCCGTCCCGGGGATAACGAAGGCCGTGGCCACCAGCGTGCACAGGCCTGTGACAAATTAGTACCTCCAGTTGCACGCTGAAGAAGAAATAAATTACTTTTCTAGTGACTCCCTCTAGAAAGAAGCAGCGTTATTAGGGTCTAATGGGATTTCCTTCTATCCCAGTCCTGATTAGGACCTTTGTAAAGCAAAGGGGAGGGAGGGAGAATGGAAAACTGAAGGATTCTCAAGTCTGAGGAGGGCCCACTTTACCCAACCATAACTTTTGTGAATCGTGGCTAAGATTCCAGATGTGGAACTCAGGGAAGGCTGGAGTACAAAGATGCAAGAAAAGACTTACTAGGCAAGATTTCCAAACATTTCAGAAATGTTTAAACAAAATAATATAAGAACACGCTGTAGGTTCAGTGTCACAAGAGAAGAATCTCTTGGAAATGGATTCTCATTAACCTTTTTTCCTGAAGAATGAAAGGCAGAGGGTATTAAAATACAGCACTTGCAACGTGAAGGTCAATGGACCCCTAAAGTCTGACCTTTATCTGACGGATAATGATTAAACACATTTCTTTCTAATTGCCATACTACTGCAAATTTTTCCATCTGAGCAGCACTAAGGAGGTTTGGGGTTTTTTGTTGGGTTGTTGTTTGTTTTTTTTTTTTTTTTTAAGTGTTTTGATGCAGAAAATCACTCAGGGAACATAGTTATAAAAGACAATGTATTTATATTCCATACAAGAGAGACTTACAATCCAAGCTAGACCTAACTGTGAAGGTCCCCCTTGTAAAAATTTGCCTCAAGGGTCAAAACAGAGAGTAAAAAAGCCTGGGACTGGTGATGGCTGTAGGAGTGTTATCACTGACTCCGTGAGGGATCACATGTGACATGAAAGAACTGGAGAAGGAACAACCTTGCAAAATGATGGCATTTTTTTCCAAATACAGCACGATGCTCAAGCAAGTTCAGCATCCAGGCTGAGCAACAGAAAAGCCCTCTGAAGGCAGAGGCATCGCACAGTTCAAATCCAGGTCCGAACAGCGGATGCAGGGGAGCTAATCTTTCAGCAACTGCTGACCCTTTGACTCCTAACAGTTGAGGGTTGGTTCATATTTGAACATTCACACAAAACTGATTTCCCCATTATATTGATGGGAACTTTGCAACGCAATGAATCATCGTCAGCTGGCTGATTTATTTAACAGGGCAGCTTGAGGCAGCAAACTTGGGGCAAGGTAGCCCAAACTAAGATGAAATATCCTTCCCTGTCCCATTTATTAGTGTCAGCATCAGCATAAGCTTTTCTCCTTAATGGACTGATCTTTCATTCAGGCCATAGAGGATCCTGAGAAAGTTTTCCTCGTTTCTTTATATTTTGCCAAACTTCTAAGTGGGCTCCTAAAAACTTATTGAAAGAGCATTACTCAGTCTGACACATTCCATTTATTTCAATATGGTGACAAAGAGGGAAGATCTAGTTAAAAATATTGCAATAGCCTTATGGGATACTTATGGGGGTTTTTTTAAATGTAATACATCACAATAGAATACTTTGTTTTTGTAGAAGGGCATTCTGTATTCGCCAAAAAAGCTGCTGACTTAATCATTAGTTATGATGAGAAGAGATTTAGTGCTCTCTTTCTTTACACTGTCACTGAGAACAATGTCTATGAAAAAGCCTATGCTTCCCATTATAAATCACTATAAGCTCCATGAAAATTTCTCCTCTACCCTGGGGTTTAAGGGAGCAGATACTCGGTGATGCAGCCTCCCAATAGCAGCACTTTATGCCGAGCTCCACAAGTTTGTGGAATGCTATGGTTCACCCTAAGTCCAGGCGCTACCAGTGCGTGCAGTTCCCATTGTTCAGCAATTTATGAGTGGCTACTCTTTGACAAAAAATGAAATACCTCTTCCTTTGCAGCCTGCACGTTTTTAAAACGCTTTAAAGCTGTAGCACATTACCACTTTTAGCATCACAAATATATATTACTGTTGATCATCAGACTGCCTTTGAGAAACACAATGTAGCCTCTGCTCCTTCACCCTCTCATGCTCAAGGAAAATTATTTCAGATCCTATTTAGGGTAAGTGAGGATTCAGAAATAAAGCGAATCAAAAAAGAAATGGTTCATAGGTGCTTCCTTCACTGAATGAAGAACACTGCATCACATCATCTCAAAAGGACAATTCAACCTTAAAGGTTTTGTGGAGGCAGTTCTGAGATGCATAAGCATCTCTCAAAATTATTTGTATAAAAAATACAGATTTAGAGACATAGCATTAAACATACAGGTTCGAAAGTCTTTAACCTTCTTACCTTCCTTCCCTCCTCCCCCATATCATACTCATATACACTGGCTGGATTTTATTGTATAACTTTGTAAAGAACAGAAAAAAAAGAGAAAGGTGAGTGTTCCACACATCTGTCAGCATTTTTTGTTTGTTTGTTGGCCCAAGCTGACAGCTTTTTTTGTGTTTTCTAGTTTATCAGAAGTCTATCACAATGTTTTGAAGAAAACGAGCCAAGACATTTTCCCTAGATTTTGGTGTCCTCTAATACTTAAATTCATTCTTCTGAGTTTGTTTCTTATTTACTGCTTCCCCCCTTTCTCGAAGATAATATTCCGAGAAGCAGAGTTGCTTGTTTCATCACAAGCTGTCTCAAATTTGTCCTTTACTGGGTTTAAGTCTGCGAGCCTTCTTCAAAATTCCTTTCACTGGGTTCAGTTTGAAAGGGAGGACTTTGATTCAAAGTTCTCAGCCACCCACACTGGACCTGAAAGGCCACTAGAAATAGCCCTTGTCGGCTTTGTTTCTCAGGAACCAGAATAGACACATTCCCTCTGGTCTGCCCTGAGATATGGATTTGGCTCAATAAGCACATGTCAGCTGCAGAAGCAGCCGGCTGCAGAGCAGTTTTCATGGAAACCGGGAGCCTGTGTCCTCTGAAAAGATAAAAAATTATTTCAGTCATTTATTGCTATAATTTTTAATTTATTCTAGATGAGGCTTGAGGTGGCAGTCTAAGAACAAACGCTTACTGGCCTTTGATTTCAGTTTGATGACCGGCACTACTCCTGTGAACAAAATCAATTATAAATCTGTAATGAAACGTGCCACCTACGCCTGCTGGATGTCTGCAGGACGTTTGTGCTAGAAAGCAGCAAGACAAAAGCACATGTTTTATAGGTCCTTGGCTGCAGTCGCAGCTGCCAAAGCCACACGCCGACATCAGGACTCGAATTTTCACATAGAAGCAAGACATGCCTCAGCCCTCACAGGTAAATAATGCCTGAAGACCTTACCCACCTTAATGGTTTTATGGATGTCTGAGTTTCCAAGCTGAGCCAATCCTGTCAATGGGCTGGGAACAGAGGCAGGCCTGGTGATTCCCACTGCCAGCATTCCCGGGAGGAGCCCCCCAGGAGTCACCAGCGTGGCCTCCCTCTCCCTGCCCTGGGCTTTTAGACAGACAAGACCCTGCCCAAGGAGAAAGAGTGGTTGGTTGGAACACAGTGTTTTCCGAAGAGAACCTGACATGGAAGGCAGCTCTTGTGTGCATCACTTCCCCAAAGGAGAGGTGCTGCCCAAGTACACATGCACCATGGGTTGCCAAAGCCTCAGACTATCTCAACCCGTCTGGAGTCTGAAGAGCTCGGACAAAGTACCAAATCCTCCAGTAATGACAGCAATTAGCACCTGTCATCTCCACCCTCTCCAATCCCACAACCAAGTTTAATTTACTTTGTAGATCTCTGTTCCCAACTCCAACCTATGAAACTTTTGCTTTCTAACATTCCAATGAGATCAAAAAACCTGTGGCAAAATTAAAGCTGAAATTGCAGGTACTTAAACCCATGAAAATGTAACAATTATTGCATCACCTCCTTGGCTGATCTCTCCGGAGCCACTGTGGATTCCTGTGACGGATTCCGCCATCCCGACTTACACTAATCCAGTCCCTTCCAAAAACACCCTTGTGCTTTGGTTTTGAATCCCACAGCTTCTCAGGACAAAAGGAGGCCAGTCTATTCCCACTTCCACTCTGCTGCTATCCAGGGGTCTACCCGAACTGACCACCCTGGCTTTGCTAATCTTTCCTGGGGGAGGCAGAGCCCGGAGAACAGATGGTTCTCTCAAAGGATCCTTGTCCTTCCTGCAGGTTTTCTAACTCCAAACTAGAGAGGCAAAAAGTGAACCAAATGTGACCCTGGCAATTGAGATCCTTTGCTCGTACAAGCAGGGCTATTAAAGTTGAACAGGAACATACATCATAATAATTAAAGTGGGCATGAGTTGGCTTTGAATTGCAGGAACTCTGGGTGACCACATTTCACTTTCCCTGTCATTGACTAAGATAGAATTTCCTCCTTCTCATCAAATGGCAACTCTTTTATTTATGGATTACATCTATGCCTTGGAAGGAGGTAGAGTCACTGATAAAGTTTTCCTGAAAAAAACATGCTGTATATTCTTTCAGCTCACAGATGACTGCAGTTGATCACATCTGTTTTCCAGCAGACATCAGTGTATCCAATTAGAAAGATCACAGAATATTTTAGAGGTCTTGGGATTATTTGGTCAGCCAAAAGATTTGGGCTTTGAAAAGGAACAAGAAGACAAATCTGGTATGCGCTAGTTTTCACGACAACCATGGTAAAATAGTCTCTTAAAACTCGTTACACAGATGTAATCCTTAGCATTAAACATATATATGTGTAAAAAAACAAGAGTTTGGGGGTTTTTACTGCTATGTTAAAAATTGTGGTGACTAAACAAGTTGCAGTCCTGGCTGAACTGACAGGAAAGGTTGGGGTGCTCATGATCACAAGATATTTCCAATACAAAAAGTAATGAAACTCTTCTTTTTCTTGAAAGAATGCATGAAGCCTCCAGCAAAAAAAACACATTAGCTACTTAAAAGGATGAAAATGTTATGAAAATGTAGCTCCCAGTTTTGATAAGTTGCTTAAGTTTTCACCTTCAGCTCTGATGGGACAAATGCAATGCACAGAAGAACCTTCAAACTAAAAATTGTGGGGTTTTGATCTCCATATTTCCAAAATAAAAACCTATTTTGACGCTTTCATTTTAGAATGAAAGGGAATCAAAATTCATGGAGAAATATTGATATCGAAGTAGTTAGATATCAATATAATCAACATCAGTTCTTAGTTGCCAGGTCTGAAAACATCTTTGAAGTATCTCTTGCAACTAATTTCTGGGTTTTCCACTAATGTCCACGAGGTCCTCCTGTAAATAACTTCCCAGGATCTGACAGCTGAAACCATGGGAGCGCCAACCCAAACCTACAGACTGATAGTTCAGTAGATTTAGTAGTTGTTGAGTTTTTGTGGGTTTGGGGGGAAAAAAAAAGCAAGAGAAAACAATTGGGCATTAAGGACAAAAAAAGGCTGGACACAGAGCCAGAAGGAAAAAAAAACATTATCTTGAGAAAAGCGAATTGGATGGGATTTTGAGCAAAGTGCTACCTGTGGAAAGGCCTTTGGACTTTCCACAGCCAGGATATTCTCTCTCGTTGCTTGATGCCTGCTTGATGCCTTCAGCCGAGCAACACTTCGCATGCCTAAGCAAAACAAACAGGACTATACCAGAAATTGCATTTCCTTCATTGACAAAACCCGGCAATTCTGCGGCAAATCAGGCAGCTTTAAAAGGAAACCTTCAAATTTATCGCGAGTCTTGCAGCCAAGCCTTGAACCCTGAGAACTTCTTCCTTCCCAGTGCCACAGCAGAGCCATCCAACATTACAGATCCCACACAAAGGTGACGGAGCACCCCTGCTGCGAGAGTCGAGCCCCTTCTTTGGGACTGCCAACCCAAAACACCACCAAAACCCCACTTCGCACCTGCATGGTGCCGTGCTGCAGCTTTCCTCCCACAGGGCTTCCTTCGCCTTCCACTGGTGGTGTTGGGACAGGGCTGTGAAACCCCTCAGGACAAAAGGGGTTCTGCAGGACCTCGTTATTCGTTAAATATAAATAGTTGCATTGTAGCCTTGCATGCAGTCTATTTTACTCGGGCAAGTGTGTTTTTTGTTAGACACATAAAACACAGAGTGGGTTTTAATGGCTGATCAGATCCCGTTAAAGCAAATTGCATGTTTAAATACAAAGGATGAAAGGATCTCTATTATTCTACAAATTTCTAGCAGCGCTGCACCTTAAAAGGAATTTTATAGCAAATTTGTAGCTTTGCAACCAGCTCATGAACCAGGGGGCATAAAAAGGACGTGTGTTCCAAGAGCAAATGCATTCCATATTTCAGAAATAATAAGTTCTTGCTCGAACCCAGATCTCATCAGTGCAGAGAAAGGATTTTGCACCCATGGGAAGGAGGACTTTTCTGTCTCCAGCGGAACAATTGCAATCCACACAAACATTCAAGGACAAAGATCCACACTGGGGGAAACACTGTCCCAGCAGACCTGGCCCACAGGAAGGGAAAAGACTGGAACACTCTGACAGCAATAAGGTTTGTACAAGTGAATCTTCACACAGGCAGGAAGAAAATGCTCGTGTGGTCTTGGGATTAATGAAAGCTGTAGGATTAGAAGGCGCAAGACACACAAACATCTCACAGCCTTCAACCACAGTAATATCTGAGCCTCTGTACTCGGTATGGGTATTTTTATGTATTTATATGAATAAGCAGCTCGAGCCCTAAGCAGATCACTAGGGCCAGGGCGGTGAAAGTGAGAATATGTGATGATTTGCTGGTTTTGAGAAGCCAAATGAAATCCTAGGCTTTTTAAGTGAAAATTCCTCCTTCTCTTACGTTTTATTGCTTATAGTCGTGGCTCTTGATCTCTCCCCATAGCTTTCTTTCATCTAAACAGTTTTCCTTCATGCATTGGAAGTCCTAGGTCCCCAAAGAGGGGATTCACAGCGCTAATTAGGAGAAAGAAAATTTAAAAGAATGAAAATAAATCAGAAATTGGAGGGCGGGGGGGAGGAGGGAAGCAGATTGTAAAGGCGCAAAATTTTATTCTTCCATGACAAAAGTCACATTGGTTTGAAGTTAGTGAAAGCTGTCGATGCCTTCACCAACACCTAGACCACAAACAATGGGCCACAGAGCATCTCCTGCACATTCAGCAGGGCAGTGAGTGTAGGAGAGCACTATCATGAGTTGTCTGCAACAAACCTCAAAGTCTTGAGGCAACTCCTCTTTGTTCTCATTTATGTAAACCTTTACATGCACTCGAGCCTGAGGCATTTGAGCTCTTTCAGCAGTGCACCAAGCAGTGATGCACTGAGACCTCCTGCATCTCTGCCTCTTGCAGAAAATGAAATGCAAGAGGGTGGACCTTGACGGCCGAGCAGAGGGTGGGGAGCCCTGCCATGGTGTGCGCTCCCCGGAGAACTTTGTGTCTGAGTCATGCCCTCAAAAATGTTGTCTCTTGGCAGAGATCTGCTTTATCTACTTAGGAAAACCCTGTTGTGCCAGAAAAGTAAAGCTATTTTTTGTGGCAGGGCACATGCCTGGCTTTGCAAAGGAAATGGCACCAAGGTTCCTTTTTCCTCATCCACAAGCAGCGACCCCATAAAGCTTTACGTTCATCCATAGATGATACATTCTGAATGTCAGGGAAAAAAACAAAACTCATTGAAGAAAAATGATCCAAAACACATCATGATTCCAAATAAACTTGAATAAAATAAGCAAAAAAACTTGACCATGAACTTTATGTGAAGTAAAGATGAATACTGCACAATTAGCCAAAAATTACAGAAAATGTTCTCGTTGGTTCTTCCCCACTTTTTCACTCCATCCAAGTTTCAGCTAGTGTAAAAAGAAGGA
This sequence comes from Struthidea cinerea, assembly GCA_013397865.1. NCBI lineage: Eukaryota > Metazoa > Chordata > Aves > Passeriformes > Corcoracidae > Struthidea > Struthidea cinerea. The sequence continues at coordinate 122,070 of VZTI01005148.1, forward strand.
GATTTCTATTTGCAAGCTAGAGAGATTTCCTGGGCTCAAAACCAGAGGATGTCTTCAAGACAAATACACACCTCCAAAAATCCCATCACAAGTGACAACCTACATTACTCCTTTATTTTCTATACACGGGACGTGTAGATAAAGTCTGGGTTGATTTTCTTACAACGCGTCCAAATGCTTCTGTTGTGGAAAACTCCAGGTTTCCAGGGGTGTAAAATCTCATTGTGAGATGAGAGCTGTCTCATGTTTGGAAGCCAGGAGGCTGCTGCTTTTTCTACTCCTTCCTGCCATCTGCAAGATCTCATACGGGGTAAAAACGGGAAATTACTTGAGCAAATCTTCAGCTTTCCTCAGCGTGCTTTAAATAACGTCCTCAGCCTCCTGCCTCATGATTTACATAATAAGGAGACTGGGTTGTGTTATTACATCAGTTTCATTTCTTCAGGGAAAAGGGCTCCAGATGTATTTGACTAAGTCATTAGTGCAAACATCCCATATTTGTAACAGCATTCCCTAGATCAACTGTAAAGACACGCTGTTGATTTTGGCTACAGCCTGAGGAGTGGACGGACACTGCCACTTGATCTAAGCAGCTGCCTCCTCACGACTCCCTCCAAGTTCATTGTCATGGAGAGAAGTACAAACCCCCAATGGATCCACAGCACCAGCACCGATTCACGACTCACGAAACCTGGCAGATGACTCGTCTGATAAAAATCACCGTTGTACAGCTACTCAAGGAGGAAAAGAGATTTAGCCTTCCTTAGAGAGATTGCTTCCTTTCCTCGGGGTGTTTTTCTTCGGTCATATGGGAATGGAATTACAAACAAGGACAAAGTGGGATCCTGACACCTCAGCTCTGGTGGGACACTGCTGCCAGTGGGGTTTTTGGAAGCTCTGGTGAATGAGATACTTCCTCAGGGTGAGGAAAAGTTATGAAAGCCCTTCCTATCTGACTCAAAAGCATCGGTGAAGTGTAACAATGAACAATATATGACCCAGCATAATTCTGGAAGTAAAAACACTGATTTTCCTCCATGATTTGCTGCTTGAGTCAACTCATGCAAAAACTTGACTACACCAAATTATTACTCGCTACCACATTGAGCAAGCAGAAGCTTTTTTAATTGTAGATAAAGCCTCACTGTTGATTTACTTTTGTACCCTAATATTGACAATTAGAAATGTAAAAGAAAAGCTAATTAAAAGATAGTAGTTTTAAATTGTTAGCAAATGGTTCCAAACAGGCACAACAATGCCAAAAATGTGAAAATGAGTCCTCTGAAATACTGCTGCAAAGCAGAAGAGGACACATGGCTAAGTAGATGAGCAGCTTCTAAAAGGAAATAACCTAAATAATTTATTTCTCAATAGAAGTCTTGAGAATAGGTCAGGAATTCCGGTGGATGCTGACACGTTTGTATCACATTTGTGCCACAGCCTCTATTTGCTCCCTGGATGCAACCATGACGCTGAGATTTTTCTGTAAAGTGTTGGAATTATAAATTGAGTAAGGACTGTCATGTTCCCATACAACAGACATTGTATTTTTCATTTAGAAACACTTCATTTAGAAAACGCTTTCATTTAGCACGATACAAAGATGTGTGAATATTACAAAGTACAGGTAAAGTAATGGACAAGCAATATATATATATATATATTAATATTTGACACATGCTCTCCTACAGGATTAGACCCCATTAAAAGGTAAAAAATTGCATTTATTGCTGTCTCCTGGCTTTGTCATAACTGTTCAGATCCCTGTTGCTGTGCAGGAGGTGTGGTATTTGCCCTTAATTGCATCATTTGAAAGCCTTAGAAGAGGGTATTCTAATGATTAAATCAATGTAAACCAGGTTTCAGAGCCAAAATAATCAAAAGTCTGACCAAGGCAAATGTTCTCAATAAAGTGAGCTTGCCAAACACAAGTGCTAATTAACACCTGATTCTAATTTGGTGATTGTGAAAGTGTGGCAATGAAGCCCTACGATTTTGCAAGTGGAAATAACATTGCTTTTCCCCATTGGTAGATTGCATGGATTGCCCTCGTGGCCAAAATTCCTCCTTTTGATCAGCTCTGGGTACAACCCACCAGCGCGGGAGCAGCTACGCTCAGGCTGTGCAGTACTTCCCTGGGTGAGAATATTTACCACTCCTCGGTGTTTCCCCAGCCGTAGTGGTGCTGAATGAAATTTTATCTTCCTCGTCGTCGGTTTTCACTGAAAATTTCCAAGACGAGAAAGTTCAAAACATCCCACCGACCACAAATGGCAAAAACAAGCAGCCACCTTCTCTCATGTTCCCTGTCACGATGGATTCAGATGACTGAGAGAGGAAGAATTCTCCTTCACCCAGCTTTCACACGGGGAGCTCAGGACCTCCTGCGTGCTGCGGCGAGTCTCTCGTTCAGCAAGACACTCGTAACAAAAGCAGACGTGGCAGCACGGGAGGAATTCCTGAAGTCACTGGGCAGTTGATCAGCCACCTGGGTAACTCAGGGCTTTGCCTTGTGTCCAGAGTGAGGACACACAACAGACCAACCACAACCTGGCATTAGATGGCATCTTTGTTGGCACCCCAAGCAGCCGGGACTGGCTTTGCAAACAGAACAGGACTGGAAGGACCATTTTTCCTCCTGAATTAAGCCATGAGTCTTCCCAGTACACGCAGTGAGTTTCCTCTGTGGACAACTGCAACACTTCAGACCCTGGGATCACTGATCCAGTGTCAACTCCCAAAATATTTTTTTTTTTATTCCTTAAGTGCACATTCAGCGACACTCTCGCATTTCTTTGCACATCACTACACCCGGGCATCGCACGAAATAAAGTTACTGCTGCCTCAGACCTAAAAGTTGTGGCACTTCTCACTTGTGACACGCCTGGAAAAACGTGCAATTGAACTCCATGTGCAGCACACACAAGTAATTACCAGGGTACACAATCTATGAAGCATCTTCAAAAACAAAGCGACACAAATTTAACTTCTAGCTGACTGCCGATGAATCCAGTTATAAAATCAACACCCCATGTATTTGATCTACACAACAGCTACAGTACACCATCTACTGATCTTTTTAATGGTTTACTCAGTTTACTCTGTCCCTCATTTAAAAAAAAAATTTGTAAGTGCAGGGTCTGCAGAAATATTTGAAAAGATTCGTGTTTTATTACCTCTGCAGTGCAAATGTATTTGACTGTGCGTTTAAAGCAACTGCAGCTTGTTCTTAATAAGGGTGAATTTGCACTATAAATGGCATCCCCTCTTTGGGAACAATACTTCCTTTATCTGCTTGTGCTCAAAAGCTCCTACCAGGGAAACCTAACTTATCTGTTTCATCTTAAAACTGGAGCTGCCTGTCAAGCTTTGACAATCCTCAGATTCTTTTGGAAATAGGAAGCAACCCATTGTGTTCAAATTTGCTCTTAGTGACAGCTGATCCCACAGGAGCATCTAGTTAGAAAATAATTGATAGCACTTGAAACAGAAAGGACTGCAAATCAGGTATGACAAGTTTGCATTCAACTGCAGCCCTAAAACTAATTGTCCGGTTAAGAAATCAGCTTCAAAAGGGAAAAAAAAAAAAAAACAAAAAACCAAAACAACCAAAACTTAAGGGGAAGGAAATGAGAAGTTTGTTTATTGCACACACACTTTCATTCTGACAGTATTTTCCTCTTTAAAAGGCAGGTCTGGAATAAGCAGTACATTAAAGGGATGGGCCCAAAGCAAAGCCTCCAAACCGAATACCCCGAACTTTATGACTCAAGCCCATCTGCAGTTTGTTATAAACAAGTCATAAGGCATAAATGAAAAAATCTGGATGCGGAAGGACAGGGGCTCGATCCCGCTACTATTGAAGCGAACAGAAAACCTCTTGCTGACTACAGAGGACTTTGGATCGGGCATTGAAATTCCAGAGTGATACTGGCACAGCTTCAATCGTGTGAGTGTGTGTGTGTGAGTGCGTGTGTGTGCACGCCCTTGTGCATAAATATACACACAGCCCAATATTACGGATTTTTAACCCTGACTCTTATGTCAGACTGTAACACCGGATGTCAAAAATGAAGATAACATGGGAGGAAGTTTATTTTGATGAGGAAATCCCTAAATGCTGTTGAAAATATGCTTGGAATGGTTAATTAGTATGTAGGGGCTTTGGAGGAAATGATATCTTGCAGCTTGACCATCATCTTTTTGCCAGGTTTCCCTTCAATTTATCTCTTATCTGCAGGAAACTGTCTCACAGCTTCTGAATCTGCTGTTGGCTAAAAAGAGAAAAGGGACAATGACTCATTGTTGGGCAACAGGACAAGTTCTATTTGGACTCTGAATTTCCACATTAATGTGAGTTAATGTCCTATCTACTGTACTTCAGCCCATCCAGGGGATATGCAGGGTGGGCTCTGAAACCAACCAAAAGCGAAAGTTCCTCCACCAAAACAACAAACAGTAAATGAAGAGAAGATATGATACCCAAGGGATGAAAACACTGAGTAAGAAGAAAAAAAAAAAATCTGCTATATTTTCTATGACTAAGGCATCAAAAAGGCTTTATTAATAAATTAAAGTATTGCAAATAATGGGTAAAACACCCAGGACAGGATTGCAGCAGCTGATGCCCACCGAAGTTATTGCTGGTCAGACGACACCAAGCACCTTGGCTGCTGTGACTTTTCTGTTCCAAGGGGGTATTTTCATGCACGACCGAGCATCGCAGGACTCCTTCCTCTGCAGCACTGGCTGAGGGCTGGCAGGGAAGGTCTGGTTAGACACACGTGGTGAGAGGGGCTGGTGCATCCAGCAGCCACAAACAGGGGCCGGGAAGATCACTGGAGCATCCTGGCCCCCGGCTGGAAGTTCCTATGGAAATGCCGAGCTTAAGGAAGCGCTGGGGGAGGGACGAGATGCATCAGACGATCCCCGTGCCAACACTAATGAGCACATCAATGAGAGGATTAAGAAGGGATGGGGACGTGTTTCTCCCACTCCCTCTCCTGCAGTGATTGCTCCGGTGCTCAGAGGTGTGGCTTCATTTGGGGAAGAAGCGAAAATTCAGCGGCTTCTCCAAATATTACATAAAAGGAAAGAATTACATAAAAAACACGACCTAACCGTGTAAATATTTTTTCCAGCTTCGCTGACCAAATCCCAGGCATGTCATGCGTCTTGCATTTTTTATTGCCCCAGCTCTCCCTCCCCAGTGTCGAGCTAACATCTGAAATAAGAGTACACAATCGGCATGTTAATAATCAAGGAGTCTGCTCGCTGCATTATGCAGACATCAGAGGAATTTCTTCCACTGTCTGACGAATATTATAAACAGGCCCGTTTGTGCTAACAGGGCCTTGTGTAGCAAATCCAAAAGTGACAAACCAAACAGTTTCAAGTGGTTGCATTCCATCCCCAAAAGCCCTGAGCATCGGACACCACTGGAGACCTGCATCCCGGGCTGCATGCGAGGAAAACAAAGAGGCCCACGCTCCCTCGGGCCGGAGGCTGGGTGCTGAAGCAGATGACGGTGACCAGGGTTTTTTAATTGCCAAAGTGACACTGCAAATGCAATCTGGGATTGCAGCTGGAGGGCCAGGGCTGCTGTATCAGTTACCCAGAGGGAAGGCATTTGTTCTGGAGAGAGAGAGGGAGCGAGAGTGACACTCCAGGAAGGGTTTACATCTGAGTCATCATCCCTGCCAGCATGTGCGTGTGTGTGTGTGTGTCCATCAGCTGGCTGGGCAGCAGAGCTGCTGCCAAACGCTGCAGGATCGCAGGGGAGCCCTGAGATCTGCGACCACCGTGGGCCTCCTTTGCTGCCCTGCCGAAGGAAAGGTCCCCTTCCTGTGGGCTGGGGACCAGATGGCAACTCTTGGACCTGGAAATGGTAGTAAGCATTCCAAGCATGCAGCCAAACTGCTTGAATTAACACCCAAAAGGTAAAGTTTAGGGCAAAATAGGCACAGCTCCTTCCCGTTCCTGCATAAGGTGAGTAACACTCAAAGCGGTGAGGGGCGGAGGGAATAGCAGGAAAGGAAAGAGAAGAATCACCCGAGTGTCCCATTTTCCTCCTGCTCTTTTCCCTCTCCACCTCTTCAGTCTCTCGGGAGACTGGGAATCCTCCTGGAGCACACACAGGCAGGCTGAAGGGGGAGGGGGACACCCTCCTTTCTGCAAACCATCACCATCAGAGGTGTGGAGGTCCAGGCTGCAATCCCGAGGCACGGTGAGCTCTCAGAGGAGCTCGTTTCTAGAAGAGAGAACGATGCAGGCCTGCAGGTCCCTTCATTTCACATAACTGCATAGAAAGGAAGGTCCAGACTGTTGCGAGCCAGCCACAGCCTCCTCTGTGCCCACCATCCTCACGAGGCCCGTGCTCCTCGGAGTGGAAGGGACAGCACCAGAAATGCTGGGAGAAGGAGGTTTAATCGCCCCAGCTGGAGGATGCCTACTGGCTGCTTATTTCCACCAGATCACTCGGGTTTCCAAAGCGGGGCCTGGAAACTGTGGAGGGACAGCCTTTTCTCATGAGATTTCCTGTTGGTGCTGCATCCAGTAGCACCGGAAATATCACAAGAATAGCTCTGCTTGCGGTGTTTTATTACTTCTGCTTCTGCTGCTGACCGGAATTGGGAAGTACAGGGGTGCATGGAAATGAAATATAGTGGTCAGGGGAGAGCCTGCCAAAAATTTGGAAAGGGCAACAGCAAGAAAGGTCATTCACTCAAGTCTCAGGAACTGCTTCCAGTCTGCTCCTATTTTATTCAGACACATTTACGTGGTGCTGCTTTTAGAAGTCATTCACCCAAGGCTGGCACCAGCACCCATTCAAACATGGACTGTCTGTGGTTTAGCTGGGAGTTCTGCTGCTGAGTTCCTATAGAGAAGTGGCTTCTGTTTCCTAAAATGTTTAACTGACATAATCCATCATCAGAATAGGTCCAAGCAAAAAAAAAAAAAAAACCAAAAAAAAAAAAAAAAGA
>VZTI01005148.1:135252-154188 GCA_013397865.1 Struthidea cinerea
AAAAAAAAAAAAAAAAAGACAGGGAATTATTTCTCCAGAAATAAAGAAAATTCAACAAAAAGCAGACAGAAAGTAATTTTAGAAGTATTTAAAAGACAATGCTGTCACCGTTTCCACAAAGTCAGGGACAACACCATCACTGGTTTCAGGGGAAGCAGGATGATCCCTGCTCTTGGAAAGTTTTGTTTGCTGCCTGTTCATGAAAGAAGCAAGCACCCTGTTGCACGTGGCTGTGTTGTAAAAGCAAGAACTGATTTACGCTCGTAACCTTTTCAGAGCTCAAACTCTAATGGCAGAAGTTAAACCATACAAGTATCTGAATCCAAGCAGATAATCCCACTGTTCCCGTCTCTGTTATTGCTATAAAATTATATTTGTACTATTTATGGAATGTGCAGATACAGGGGAAATGTATTTATAGCTGTTTTGACTAGTTCTACTGTGTGCTTAGAGAAGAAACCATGGAATTTGGGGTTTGGCATTTTGGACACTGGGCAAATTAGAGGGCCCCTAACTCTCTTGACTGCCATTTGCTGCTGTGTGGTTCTCAGGTCAGCCAGGCATCTCTGCTTGGAAGGGAACACGATTCTCAGCATCAGCCATGTCCTCTTCAGCTAATTATCCGTAAAGTGGACAGCCAGCTTCTCTCCCTGGGCTGCAGGAAATGCTGACTTGAGTCACACTCTGGAAAAGCTCTGGCATCTCTGAATCAGGAGAAACTTTGTATTGATTTTACTGCTTCTGTTTAAGTCAATTCTTTACACTTGGAATGAAAAAGCATTTGTAGCTTCTGTCAGGAAGAAATAAGATAGCAAAATCCTTTCACTGTGCCTATAAATTAAACTTCTACTTTCCTACTGCCTTGGAAATCAGCTTTAGGCATTTTGGTACGAAGTAATTATGTCAGCCACAGATTCTTCCATTTTTTTATGTTACATTCAGTACGACATAAAGTATTTAATATTTGTTAAAGCTCAGAGAATACTGCACAGCCTGTTGGTTTGGTGAAGATTTACAAATGTGGGATCCTGGCTCTTCCAGTGACCATGAGGAATCTGTTTGCTACTTTAACCACTCTTCCCCTGGAAAAAGGACACAGCTGGCTGCTGCAGGGAGCAGGGCTTTTGAGACCTGGAGAATTTTAAAATGCGTTTTCTGCCCCTGCTCATGCCCTTCCAATGAAATCCTACACATCCAAAAAGGCCTATGAGCACAGTCCAAGAAAAACTACCTAAGCAGAAAACCCTAAGCAACGGGTTTTCTTTTGCTTTAAGAATTAAGTGTCACTCAACAAAGCCCACTGGTGGGATGGGAACATCTCAGACATTCCTGGCTGCGGGGATGTCATACCACGATCTCCAGATAGCCTTTCCCTCCACCACATGACTGCAGTGATAAGCAGAGTCAGATGAGACCGCTGAGCCCATCGAGGCGCCTGCTCCTGCTGAAAGGGAGCGGGGTGTCCCCCCCAGCCCAGCGTGGATGGACCTGTGTGCCCCTGGCGCTGGCACCAGCGCTCGTCTGATCCCTTTGGGAGCTAACTCAGCTCTCCCAGGCACCACAGGGGGGAAAAAAAGCAATTAAAAGAAGATGTTGAGGTGTTTGCTGGCATAGGGGAGCTGAATCAGCTTGCTAAGGGGTCATAGGAGTGCCAGGCCTGGCCCGGGTGCTGTGTCCTGCCCTGGAAGGGGAGAGCATGGCTTTGCCTCTTTCACTGGCAGCAAACTCTTCTTCAGCCACCTACACATGACTCAATCCAAAGATTTTTGTCCACTGGGACAAATAAAAGGCCATTTTTTAGTGTAATTACACTCATTTTCTCTCAACATATCCTTCCCAGCGTTTCCCACTCTTGCAGTATTATGGCCTCATTGGAGGGAAGAGAGAATATTTTCTCCAGTAGTTCAGAATTCTTCCTTTCTGAGCAGGAAGAAGAAGAATCATCATAAACCAGCGTTGCACTCAGTAATGGACCACACTAGTTTTATCACCCTCATTTCCTTGTACATCCTGGTAGCGCTTTAGAAAATCCGATCGAGAATCAGGCAACACATTAAACAAACACATAATAAACAGCCAGCCCATGCCACCAGGGACTTTGTCTGCTCGGGGTTTTATATAGCCTTCCAATTGGAATATTTTGGATGAATCTAGACGTTGCAAAAGGAAGCATCTGAAGCAATAAGTAAAGGAGGCTGTGTTGGAAAATGCCATGATTGCATTTAAATAAATTGGCCTAGTTAGATTAAATGAACGGCCTTTAAAGAAAGTAATTCTTCCTCCATTCTGTGCAGAGGTTCTGTCACAGACCACCAGTATTCAAAGTAAAGAGCCTGTGAGAAACAGCTGGATCGAGTGAAAAATCAAGAAACAGCCCGATACGCAGTCAAGCCCATTTAATTACGCTTCCTAATTATATTTCCCATGATAATCACATACAGTATTTAAATGCAGCATGCCATTTCCTGTTCAGAGTGATTAAAAACACCCTCGTGATTGGCGAGAAGATGCCGGTAGAACCTGGGGACGTTTCAGATGCTGCCGATAAGCCGCGGCTCCCTCGCAGACGGGAAAAAGCGCCGGGATCCGAGAGCAGCCGTGGGCAGCGCGACCGCACGGCCCCTCCGGGCTGCGGAGCTGCTGCTCACCTGAGGAAAGGCTCCCAGACAAATCCCTCCGAGTATCTGTCGCATCTGCCCTCGGGGGTCAGGGTATTTAAATCTGGGTGCTTCGAGTTCAGCGTCTCGCTGCTGATTAGCGCATCTAAGGGATGCTCGCGGAGCACCCGAGGCTCCCGGGAGGCAGGAGGCAGAAATCCCTCTCCTTCTCCCTCTCGCTGCCGTGCTGGCCGTCGCTGTTCGCAATTCCAGCAGCGCCCGGGTCCTCGCAGGTATCGTACTCCATACCTGCATCAGAGAAGGAGGAAGCTGGAGGGGAAAAGGAAAAGCCGGCGGCAGAGAAATACGGTTTGGGGGAAATGATGCTGCTTTGGGAAGGGATCGTGTCCCACGGCAGCAGTGGGCAGAGAGACCTGAGGCCTCTGCGAGCTGCTCTCAGGGAATCATGGAGTGGTTTGTGCTGGAAGGATAATTTAGTTCCAACCCCTTCCACTGTCCCAGGTTGCTCCAAGCCCTGTCCAACCTGGCCTTGGATGTGGATGATGAAAAGCTTTGGTAGAGAAATCTTTCAGCTTTCTGCAGCGTTCTGTGAGAACTTTGCAGTTCTCACAGAAGCTGTGAAAAACACTGCTATGGGTTTTTGTAAACTAACTCGTTATCTTGCACCTGGGTTTGTTATGCAGGATTGTTATGGTTCTGGCTTTCTGATATTTTGGAATAAGTGTTTTAGAGCTTGACCAACCCCCTCAAGGGGTGGATGGCCGAGCACCCAACTGTCTTATGCCATTCAACACACTCTTTGTGATCCCTGTTATAAAAGATGAATTAATTAATTAATAAAGATCAGAACTGCTTCCCTTCTGAACTTGTGGTGCCATTCCTCGCCGTTAGTGCCGCTCACAGCGACACTTGGACACTTCCAGGGATGGGGCAGCCGCAGCTTCTCTGGGCAGCCTGTTCCAGTCCCTCCAAGTCTTATTTCTTTGGTGTATCCAGGAGTTTGTAGGACTGACACGTCTGGCCTCAGGGAGAGAACAGGAGGAGAATCCCTCATGTGGATGTCATCATGTGGATGTCACTTCTGGAGAGATTTGGACTTCCCAAGTCTGAGCCCTCCCCCAGGACAGACAAAAAATCCTTTGAATAAATTTTCAGCTTTTGTGTTGCTAAATTCACACACACCAGATTTTTTTGCCTAGACATGAAATATTTGTCATTGATAAGAAGGCATGGCATTTAGTTTATAGGCATGTTCTCCTGGACAATCCCAAAAGGGAAGCATTGCTTCTTGAAATGCTGCAAAGGAAAATGCTTCCAGGAGTTGGCCTTTGAACTAAGTTTCTGCTTCATTTAACTGCTGAATTTGACAGCAGTAGAGCTCCTAATTTCTTTATGGAATGAAATGCTTTCACTTCTGATCAACACGGGCTAAATGTATTTGCAACACCGCAGGATACTCCCTGGAAGAGTTATTAATGTTGCATTAGACCTAAATAAGCTGAATATTGTATGGATTTCTGGGGACAACTACTGATCATGTTTTAGTTAGGCAGAACACAATGGGAATATTGAACTGTTGCTGTTACTGTGGATGCAGCTACAACCTCAAGATCCAGAACAGAAATATCAGCCCCTCAAGTCTCGAGAATGTTTCTTACCAAAACCAGCATCTAAAATTAGCGAGGACGACCTCAAGTCAGACTCTGAGCCGCCCCGCTGGATCGAGCACATTTAACAGGAGTAATCAGACAGGGGCAGCATTTCAATTATCCGGTACTCAGCTTATTACGTGTAGAGGTGGAATCGAAACACTTATTAATGTTCATTTTGTCAATAAAAGAAAACACAATTTGTGAGATAAAACAGCACAGGCAGATGGAAACTTCTGTGTGTGGAAGGAATACAGCAATTTATCCATCCACTGCTAAAGGCTCCAGGCAAGATATTTAGCAAACATCGACTGAAAGTGAATGGGCAGTAGCTTTTAACAATTTCTCTATTTTCACCATTCTTGCAATTTTAAGTGCTCTTGATAAAGCAGCACAACAAGAGACAGCTAATCTGTTATGCCATCGTAATTCCTGTATGAAGGCAGTGTTTACTAATCCTGAATAATTCCAGATTTACACCACTCTGATTGAGACCAGCATCTGGCCCAGAAACATTATACAAGGCAAGTATTTACATCTGGGAGCACATAAGTACCAGAAACACCAGAACCTTTGATTTTTCAAAAACCCCTATCATTCAAACTGATTAAGACATGTGTCTCAATTTACTGGTTTGAGGTTTTCCAGTTACATTCCCTAACTCTCCCTCTCTTCTCTGTTACTCCTTCCTGCCTCCCTCGCTCCTCCTGAGTGAGAAAAAACGCCTTTTAGGCCTTTCAAAACAGTTTAAACTCAGACCTAAAGCTCCATTCCCATCTCAATCCCATGAACCAAGCTGCTTGCACTGTTTCAGCAGTTAATTAACAATGAATGCCTGCCTTTGGAGACTGGGTGAAGCAGGGTGGGGATAAAAGATGAAGAAGGCTGAGGACAGACATAACAAGAATGGGGAGGGAGCAAAGTGGGTGGCTTATCAAATTCCACAAATACCAGACGTGGAGAGGTGTTGATTTGTTGCTGGGAAAACCCTGTTTGTTTACGGAGTTTAATCACCTGTTTTATGTTTGTTGTTTGAAACATGTGGGAGACAATGGGATTGTTTGCCCGCAGTGCACTGGAACAGGGTACAGTAAGAGTTGTACGCAGGAATTTTAAGTCACTGGTATGTGTAAATTAGGAGAGCTCAGATCATTAACAGCTCAGGCTCCTGCTCGGGCTGTGCGAAGGAGGCACCAAAGAATGTGCCCAAGGTTGACAGTCAGGGAAAAAAATGTCTCGTTTGTGATCCATAAAATAAACATAATTCTTTGAGGTGAGGTGAAGAAGCTTGGAAAACAATGCATCCCACATAATATCTGTCAGCAAGGCACTGCCTGTCACATAGCTTGGGCTTCTTCTGCTTGTGCTGTGTCTCTTCTTTTTTCCTTTTTCTTTTTGAAGCAGCAGCCAGGCCGAGTGGGCAAGACCAGAGCTCTGCATCACTCTAAAAGAAACATCGATTGGCATCCTGTTTCTGAGCAGCTCCACTGCTTGGGCTGCGTGTAGAAGATATTTTTGCATCCTTTGTGCCCTCCCCAGAGGACAGGATTAGTGTGCCCCATGCACAAACTGTGCTGCTGGGCTGCAAAAGGACTCTCTTAGTTTAATATTTAATCACATCTGGTCCAACTCTTCTTGGCAAAAGCACAGCCTTGACAAGGCGGCCCAGCAACTCGTCCAGCCAAATCTCAGCTTCTGTCCCTCTGAGCTCTGTTGCAATTCAGCTTCCTCCCCAATTGTTCAGGGATGCTGCTGCCCCTCTCCAGAAAGGCAAACACACAGAGAAGCACTTTTCTCTCTCTGTTTTCACCATAAACATCTGTAAAGTCTCTCCATTATCTTTCTTCAACTCTTCCTCAGATAAAATGCTCACAAATAACCCCGTGAAAAAGGAACTGTAACTTCATCTAACACTGATGGCTTGAAACAGCTTTTTTTTTGTTTATGTATAAACATTTCTCACCTAGAGCTCAACTTGGAACCTCTGAAGGGACAGGAACCCTCTCTATGTGCAGCTGCTAACACAGATATTTCCTTCTCCACGTGTAGATAACATGGCAATAAAACAAAACAAAACAAAACAAAACAAATACATATAAAATACAAGATTTTCTAAGAATCTCAGCTTTCATTCACCATTGAAAGGAAACTATTTAGCCTCAGTGTTGCCATGAAAAACATTGCCATTCTGGTCCACATTCACTGAAAGGCTCTGAAATGAGAGAAAACTCAACATCCATTCTTTTTAATTTTTCTAAATATTGAATTGGTAAGTCAACCCCCTTATTCTACACAGTCTCTGTCATGAAATTTGCATGTCTGGGGGTGGCTGTACTAGATTAATTCAAACAAAAATACAACACAGCCCCTCTATGGGACAAGGTCTTAAAAAGTTCACACGATTCACAAACTGTTTCCAATTCCTAGGGCAAATAAGTGCTTATTATTTTGTTAAAAGGGGAGGAAAACAACATCAGCATCACTTAAATAGTGTGGCCCGTGTTGTTGACACGTTCTGGTCACAGCCATGGTTTTTGTGAAGTCAGAGTGATTAATGGTGGAGGCTACAGGCTGTCCCCTGAGCTCTGCGTGTGTGTCCGTGTGGGCAGGGTCAGAGGCATCACACTTAAAAATAGTGGGGTTTGTGAACCTAAATTTTAACCCCCCGCCTTGGGTTTAAGCACTGTAAACTTCATGAGATGTTTTTCAGAAACTGGAATCCAAATCAGGTTTTTTTCCAACTTTGCAAATATTCGATTTTTAAATTTTTTTTTTTAAATTTTCTCTATTGCTACTATTATTTCTTTTCACCGACACTTGCAGAGATCACAGACTTTGGGACGAAACCAGTGTGAGGGTTTTCTGACCTGGGCACAAGGCAGGAATGGGGTTTTTCCACGGGCAAAAGGTTCCACATGAAGTGAAATTTTACTCCTACACGGCCTCCAAACCAGGCAGCAGGGCAGAGTCACCACTCCTTGGAGACAGCTCTTTGTCTTTATTCTGGCTGCACGGGGGTGACAAAGCTGATGTTTGGATTTCATACAACATCTTCTCAATTTAAAACCAGTGTGATGCTCAGAGCCTTCTCAATTTAAAACCAGTGTGATGCTCAGAGTCTTGGCCTTACAGCTCTGGTCTATAAATGGCTCCCGGGACATTATCAAAGGCATAAAAATGATGTGGGAGTCTAAATTCTATTTTTCCAAAGGGATTTACACATATATTAGGAATGTACGAACTTAGCGGACTTAGGCAATAAATCTAATTGGTTTCACAGAATCACAGAGTCACCACGTTGGAAGAGACCTTCATGATCATCGAGTCCAACCCATGCCCCAACACCTCAACTAAACTAAACCATGGCACTGAGGGCCACATCCAATCTCTTTTTAAACACATCTAGGGATGGTGATTCCACCACCTCCCCAGGCAGATCATTCCAATATTTTATCACTCTTTCTGTAAAAAACTTATTCCTAATATCCAACCCATATTTTCCTTGGCGCAGCTTAAGACTGTGTCCTCTTGTTCTGCCAGTTGTTGCCTGGAAAAAGAGACCAACCCCCACCTGACTACAGCCACCTTTCAGGGAGTTGTAGAGAGTGATGAGGTCGCCTTTGAGTCTCCTTTTCTCCAGGCTAAACAACCCCAGTTGCCTCAGACGTTCCTCACAGGGCTTGTGTGTTTCACGGAGGTTCCCAGGTAGCTTTGATATTTTCAGAATGCAGCCCTTTGTCCGATGGGCTGAATCATTTCTCTTTTCCCTCATTATCACAGTGAAGTGCGTCTTGACTATCTGCCGTCATCTGAAACGTGCTAGAACTCAATCAGCAGAAATAGAACAGTGGCACTCACAGCTGATGTCTAACTTGCTTTTTCCTCCCACTGGAATAATATTTCTGTATTTTTTTTCTGTGAGTTACAAAAGAAGCCGGGTTCACCTCGAGAATGAATTCTCCTGCCTGTGGTGCAAGTCCAGTGGGACCACATAATGTTTGCTTTCTTTTGTCACATCTTCTCTGACTCCTAAAGCTCTGCAAGAGAAGACCATGCTCTAAGAACTCCAGCTCTGTTTTCCTGAAGCTCAGCTCAGTTGTAACAATGTCTTGAGGTTGATTATAACACCTTTTGGTAATTCAGACCAACCCTTTTTTGCTGAAACTCTTAAGACCAGCATCAGCTGGGGCTGACTGTGGTGTGGCTTCCCTGAATCAAAGTTTTGCTCTATGTGCACCAACATGAAGTTATTAAAAGTCAGTGGTGAGTGACACGAGGGTGTGACTCCATGGGACAAACGATGTCCTCCTGAGATCAGCCAACTTCTGCTTTGTGGATGCTGAAAAGCTTTGGTAGAGAAATCTTTCAGCTTTCTGCAGCATTCTGTGAGAACTATGCAGTTCTCACAGAGGCTGTGAAAAACACTGCTATGGGTTTTTGTAAACTAACTCTTTATCTTGCACCTGGGTTTGTTATGCAAGATTGTTATGGTTCTAGCTTTCTGATATTTTGGAATAAGTGTCTTAGAGCTTGACCAATCCCCTCAAGGGGTGGATGGCCGAGCACCCAATTGTCTTATGCCATTCAACACACTCTTTGCGATCCCTGTTATAAAAGAATGATTATAATTAATTAAACTACTACTGCTTTCCTCCTGAACTTGTCGTGCCATTCCTCGCCGGTAGTGCCGCTCCCAGCGACGCTGCTTCAGCGTGTTCTCCTTCAGGTGGGGCTGGACCTGTCAGGAGCACCCAGAGAGAAAGATTCCATTGGGATTCCAAGGCCTCTGCTGTCAAACACGTGGAGAAGGTGGCCCCTTTCTGAAGCACTTGTCTTCATGCAGCCCCCCCGAGCCGTGAGCCATTCGTGCCCCACAGGCAGAAGGAGAGCAGGACCCAGCCGCAATTTTGGCTTTAGGGAGAAATGCTCGCTCCCCTTCTCTGGAGGAGCTGAGCTGCTGCCCGCAATTAAGGCTCTGAAAAGCAATTCCCCGTTCTCTAGAGAGCATAACCTCTTGCCACCAGTAATTAAACCTCCCTGGTGGCTGTGGTTTTGCCAGCACAGCCCTCCAGCGCTGTGTTCCTGCTCCTCGTCCCTCGCTCCAGGCTTGCACTGCTCCCTCTGCTCCACCCGTGCAGCCATGGACGCATCTGTGCAATGAACTGGAGCAGGGAATAAGTCCAGCTCAAAAATAGCCTGGCAGAGAAACACTTAGTTTTTTATGTGTCTTCCTCCAAATTGGATCAAATTCCTGATCCGTTTCGCAGCAGAGCCACAAACCAACACTCCAGGAGAACCGAGGGGCCCGTGCGCTGCAGGAGGGAAGATGAAACAAGCAGTAGGAAAAGGCTGGAAAGGGAATACCAGAAGCCAGAATTGGTGTTGAAGACTTAATCTTGTGAAACCACAGCCTCACTCTTCCAGCCAGGAAAAAGTCAGCAGCTGCTGACCGGCACTGTTTTTTCTAACACTTCAGAGCCCCCTTTGAACTCTTTCGTGGCCCTGGGGGGATTGTAGCCCACAGTCAGGGAAACTCTGCCCTGGGCTGGCCATTCAGTTTGAGTGCACTGGGACCAACTTTCCAAGGAACAGAAATTTCCCCAGCTGCTGGCACACACAGACTGTCTGCTGGGGAACATGCCTCTTTCCACCCACCCTGGTGAGAAATCACGAGAATCCTGATGGGGAAAAATGTGAGAGGTCAAATATAGCTCTGGTTAGAAAATCATCTTCCCCCACAACATGTCTTGAAAAGAAGAGCTCAAAAAAAACCATACTTTCCTTAGCAGATTTATAGCAAAACATCAGTTTCGAGCACATTGTAATGGCAAAATATTGCACTCATAAAAATAAATCATTTCTTAAGAAAAACTTTCAATTTTAAAAGTGTTGGCCAGCCATATTTAAAACAGCACTGAAAAACAGAGATCTTGTTTTGAATTGTTTGCCAGTAATGTACAAAAACTTCCTGAGATTCATGAGGAAATGGAATGATCTATGACTCACAGGGAAAACATGAATTCTTCTTTTTATTTTAGAGTATAAATGCAAAGATCTGTGTATGAACAAGGAGCTAAACAAATGTTTGGGTTGTTAGTAGCAGATATTTTATCCACTTTGAAACCTGAATACCGCTTTTCTGAAGGAAAACAGACCCTGCTGCAGGACAGAGTCTCAAATTATCGATAGGAATATTCATACACATCCAGTTGCTGGGGCAAAGAGACAGGCAAAAATGAATGCCAGATTCTTGGAAAGCCTTGCATATTTTACAGCAGAAATTAAAGCCATGCTGTTGAAGGAGCATTGTTTAATAATATTCTTTCTTTCTTTCTGCCACCCTGTGTTCTTTTAGCTCTTTTGTTATTCAGTGCTCGCATTCAGGACAGATATTTAAGTGTGTGCATAACACCAAGCAAATGTCTCAGTGCTATCGACTTTAAAGTTCTAAAGTTAAGGTCATATTTTAGTGGTTTCCTGAGCAGGATTTACATATTTTTTTTTTCCTTGAGCCGTGACCTTTAGCTTGAAGCTTTTTGAGACTTTTTGTTATGGTAGTGCTGATCTTGATTTAGACCTATAAAACAAATGGTAGGTTCACATTAGTCAAAGGTTTTCCCCTCCAGGATGTGCCATGCCTCAGTACAAGTAAATGAAAAAAAACAGTTAATTTTTCTAAATTAATTTCACATCTTTTCTGAAGTAACATCATTAGCTATTTGTTCTCAAGAGTTTTTCTGTTTCTCCAGGCATTCTCTTTCTGAAAATGAGGATTTTATTCGATTTCTTCCCACGAACATTTAAGAAAACATTTCAACTCAAACTGGATGGCACTGGACCCCAACTTGAAGTGACCAGAGTTCCTCTGGACTGGACTCAGTGTCAAAAAAACAAGGCTTCTATCCCAAAAGAAAGACTCGGATTTGGCCAATTCCACCGTACATTATTTTAGGCAATGCCCAAAACATCATAGTTTGCAAAGAAAATGTCCTTCATCTCTCCAAGGACTCCAGCAAGCACTCTGTAGTCTTCCAGTGGTCCATGAGCCACAGTTTGGGACACTAGAGGGTGGCCTGGTTTATCTGACTCTGTCGATCTACTCCGATTGAGGGGGGAAATGTGCCATTAGTTAGATTAGCTTAATGCAGCTCTTACAGCTAATTTACTGAGCAAATTTCCCTTTGTGTCTGTTTCATTTTCTCTTCTGTCGTTTCCTTTTTTTTCCTTCCAAGCCCTCACTCTGTGAGAAAAGGCGAGATCTCCAGCGAGGAGAAGAGGGAACCCGTTAAATACCTCATCATCTCCGAGGTCTGTGTTGATTTAGACTTCCAGCCAGAGGAATGGAGTTCAGTTCCTCTCTGACACTGCAGATAACCCCGGCACATCCATCTCAAATTGTCAGCTCAAGACAAATTACCTTCTCTCCAGGATACTCTCTTTCACTGATTACCTGCTACTCAAATTAAATGCCGTCTGACTTCTGAGAGTCTTTTGTTTGTCAGATTCCACTGGATTATGCAAAAAACGATGGGGGGAGAATCTGGTGTGTTTGAAGTCTTGAGAACAGAGTGCACAGGCCCTGCTTCCTCATCCAGCTTTGGAGGAAGAGCTCGGGCTTTTCCTAATCTGTTTGCCACCCCACTGTATAGTAAACTTCACTGTCAATAAGAAAGATAAAACCTGAAAGCCTTCTGAATAATGCCTTAAAGCAATAGGACGCTGTGAAATCCTCCTGTTTGGTGGCAAACATTTCACACAACCAAATTTTTAAAAGCCCGGGTTTTAGTTCATTTAAATATTTCACTTAATTCCTTTGTTTTAATGTGTGAAAGAAAAAAAGTGTCAGGAAGTACTTCAAAGGAGGAACAAGTAACTGCAATCACGTTTACTTAAAATTTTCTCTCAAAGACTTTTGGACTTTTTGCTTCATTCAACTGTAATTGTCTGGCCTACTATTTTCCATTTATTCACCTCAGGCTGTTTTATGTGTTTAGGGTGGGTTTTTTTTTTTTTTTTTTTTTGTTGTTTTTTGTTAAAGCTTTCCCATTCTCCAAAATTAGATAAGAGGGGGGAAACAAACAACATTTAGATGTTTTGCAGAGAAGCACTTTCAAGAAACTCGCACTTGAGAGAGAGGATTTAATTATACAGATCAGGGGCTGCCTTTTGCCCTCGGTGTTGAGATTTTGCTCCGCACTGGTGAACTTATAAATTCTTGGGAGCTTGGAGTCTGCCCTGTGCTCTGACAACACCACAAGAAGCACACGGGTGACGGCTTCAGCTACTCAGCAGGTCCTGAGTGTGCCATGTGCCCTGTCCTGGCAGGGGTGTAGGGACTCAGAAGCCTTTGGGGTTGCTCAGGAGGTCCCGTGGGGCTGTTGCTGGGGGCTGCTGGGAACAGGAGCAGAGAAGGAGCTGGTCTGTGTTTGCTTGGGCAGAGCCCTGCCAGGTGGACAGCAGGCTCCTCAGCCAAGCCTTTGGAGCTCCATCCTCAGTGGGCGATTTCACACAGAAAGCTGCATTTCAAAGCCCAGCAGGTTGAAATTAGAACCTCTCAAGTGGGGAGCCCTGTTGGCAGGAGACTGGGAAGTCATTAAGTCCCCTGGTGAGGCAGCACCCCAAGAAAAAGTGCAATCCTAAGTGTACTCCAAGACAAGACCGCTGCATGAAACCAAATCAAAGAGTAAAATTTAAGCCCTGTGATACAATTTTTAAATTTTTTTTTCGAACAACAGTTTTGGAAATGATGTTAAACCATGCATGCCATTTCTGTATGACGCAGCTCATCATGAGACAATCTCCAATTCAGCAGACACGATCTCCTTGTTGAGATATTTCTCCTCATAGAAATAGAGTTCTTAGCGTTGGTTGATTGAAGGTGCAAATGAATCTTTTTCGTTCTGAGGTTATTACAGAAAAGCAGAGATGCACCAATCTGTGCCAATAACCTGCCTACAGAGGCACCACATTCATTTAGTCCACTCCCTGTCTTTTTTTTTTTGCTTCCTGGTATGCTGAAATGTTTTCCTTAAACGTAGCTTTGAAGATTTCCACTTTGTTAGAGAAGGAAAGCTCCTGGTGGTAACATCTCTGGAGACGGGACAGTGATTGATAGCCACACCTTGCCCATGCCAAACTGATAGAGCTTCAGACAACTGGGGAGAAGAAGAATGGCTCTGCAGAGGGCACGGGGGGGTTTTATTTCACATAAATCCAGCAGCAGCTCTGACAGGCCCGCCCATCACCCTGCTCTGACTCCCAGAGCCCCTCAGCACACCCCAACTCGCTTGTATCCTTCCTCTGGCTTCGTGAATTCCTTCCTGCTGAGTGGCACAGCTTGGACAGGATGGACAGAGAGCATCCTCACCCAAATCAGAGCTCTGCTCATTGGCCAGAGAGCTCTCCCGGGAGGTAGGACATGAGCCGTGAGTCCCCTGGGGCAGAGGAAGAAACTGAACCCTGACCTTCTCTACGCAGAGATCAGGAGCCATGGGTCCCCTGCATGTCCCATGTCATGGATTTCCCAGGGCTGTTGTGGCTTTGGATGTCCAGCCTCCTGCTAACCCAGTCCTCCCAAACAGCCCCTTTGCCTCTGCATTCAGTCTCACACCCCCGGGTCCCTTCTGGCCACGGAGAGCTGACATTCCTGGTGTCCCTTCCGAGCTCCTCCTTGCTGCCCTGCTCGTTTGCTCCCACCGGCAGGAAAAGGGGGGAGCAAAACAGGCATTCCCCTGGAAACTGCTTTGCTCTAAGTGCTGAACTCTTGGTCCTTCCACAGACCTCCTTCCCACCTTGGGCATTTTGCTGCTGCAGATGTCCTTTCCGTGGCAAAGGCAGAATTGTCTTCGTTTAAGTTTTCTCTGAGGGTGGGACACTGACTGGAAAACCACGGGAAGCTGGAATCCTACCCTGGTTAAATCGACAGCAGGAGTATTTAAGGATTCCCTGGCTACATAATAAACATGGAAACAGGCTGGGACACCAGCTGGAACCCAGCTATCCCTCCTGGCAGGCTTCGGGGGATGCAGGCTCTGCCTTCTGCGGGAGGGGCTGGCTCCGTGTTTCCAAGCGCAGCTATTCCAAGTGTGGCTCTTCCAGACTCAGTGAAAACGGCTCTCGTGGGCCAGATGTGTTTGTTCAGGAGGCAGAGTTTGAAGGTGCTCAAGGAAGGTATGGCCATGGTACAGGAAGTGACAAGAGGAAGGACAAAGAGAAAAGGGCCTTTTGAGCCAGATGCAGTTGGAAAGAATTTTCCACGAATGTAATTCCGAAGGATTTGGAGAGAGTAAGCACCCAAAGACATTCCATCCCTTGGACCTTTCACAACTAGATAGCGATCAAGCATTCTGCAGAGATCAATCCTGCACTGGCATGAATATGCCTGGATGACCTCAGGAGTCCTTTGCTCCTTTAATTGCAAGGACTTGTCACAATAAAAAAGACAACAGTGTTGTGCATGATAAAAGGGGCATTTGCAACTAAAAGGAGTATTTCCACATTAAGAAACTCCTTGGGTATCCAACCACGGTAAATATTTAAAACTGCACTGCTGTGAGAAAGAGCAAAGGAGATAGTGGCAAAAAAAAGAAAAAGGAGAGAGAAGCAAGGTTTCAAAGGCAAAGTTCTCCTCTGTGTGTGAGCTTGCTAGCTAACACTGCCCGGCACTAATGAACTGGTTTGCAAACTTGCTGCTGAAATTCATGCCCAGCCATCAGAATGAGAGAAAATGCTTGAAATGAATTTAATTGCCATTTAAATCCGGCGGCTGTTTGTTCAGTGAATCTCTTGTAGGCTGTGTTTGCTCGGACAGCTTAGAACATTGGGTCCAAGCTCTAAACACAAGCCAGATATTTCCATTTCTAGTAGGAGGGAAAAAAAGTCAGTATTACTGGGCAGCTCTGAACTCTACAGTGAAAGCACCTTTTTTTTTCTCCCCTAGAAAAACAAACCAACTGTATTTACATAAAATAAAAAAATATGAGTCTAAGTGCGGGCAAGATGTATGTGAAGCACTTGGGCAGCGGCTCCCAGCAGTGCAGGAAATGCAGATTAATCCCACATTCTGCTGTGTTTAGCCCACTGATCCACATTTCCACCTCCAGTGAAGGTCTCAGAGTAAATTCCCATTCAGATTTCCCTCAGAAGGCCGCGGGAGTTGTTCACTTCAATGCTGAAAGAAATGACTGCAAAATCAAATTCGGCTCAGGAGACAGGACTGTGCAAAACAAAGGAAACTCTTCTGTTTCCCCTAAACCCAACCACTGCATTTAGCATCTGATTTCAAAAGCTGTGGAGATACGCTTTGGACTTTTGCAAAATGCCACAGAAAAGGGTTTTTTTCTTCTTTCTGAAAACTCTGCTTTTGCTCTGTGCTTGTGTCTGGTCATTTCTTTGACATACGAAGACCAGGTCTATGAACTCAAGCAGCTTGAGCAGCTGTTTAAAGTTAAGCATAAAGCTATGAATATTTATTTTGAAGTACTATTCCACAGCATAATGAAATCAGAGTCCCCCAAACTCAGTAGCAGGCAACTGACTGTATTCCAGTTCTGCCAAAAATACTAGCATTTTGGGATTTGGGAGAAAACAAAATCGTGAAAAAGCACATTTTCTTTCTGCTGTCTGAAATGAAATGATGCAGTGTTTTTCCAGCCATATCTCATCCACTAGATAAGTTCCTAAGTTCGAGGTTTGTCTAGCTCCAAATAAAAAAATCACAGCACAGAGAGGGAAACCCTCAGCTTTGCCTTTGTCAGGGTTTGCTCCTGTCCTGTGGGGAGACACAGTCAGTGAGGACGAGTATTGCTTAGTCAGACACTTCCACTGACATTCCTTGTTTCTTTTGAGTTTGCTGACCACTTTGTAGGAGAATCATTGTCCAAATCATCATCCCAGCCTTTCCTTTCTCTGCACTCAAAGCTTTACATTTCTCCTGGTTTTCCTTAGCTTTCTTTTTTTTTAAAAAAAATGATTGTTTCTCTCTTTATACTTCTCAGGTTGTGCAGAGGATCCAGCAAAGTTTTCACATCTGCCCAGCTGAAGGCATTGTTTTGGCCATATTATTTCTGCCATATCTCACTTTTCCCTGGTTCAGTTTTCCCCAAAGGACCAACAAGAGGAATCCAGCAAACAATTCTTAAGTGAAAATTGTTCAGGTATCATGTCTACCAACATGTTGTCATATTCCAATAAGAAACCCCATTTCTTCATAACAGCAGTTAGAAAATTATTAAATAATGACTCACATTAACAGGTAGCAGGACAAATCCTAATTTCCTGTTTGTAATCAATGCATGCAGTAAATTTAATTAATAAACATTGATTTTGATTGGTCATGGATGTCACACAACTAGAGAATAGATTTTCCCCTGGCTATTTATCTGAAAGTGATTTTTTAAACAGAGACGTGTCTTGCCCAAGATTGTACCCAAGGTGTGAGAAAAGAACTGAAGCAGCAGAAGCCTCTGGTCCTGCACTCCCTGGATTTCTGTTATTCCACTGAAATCCATTGGAAAGACCTGGTGATCTGGCAGGGGCCAGAGGTGATAATTTTTCTAGCATTTGGGGTAGAGTTTGTTTGTGTTTCTAGCCATAACTGGTTGAGGAATGTCCCCTCTTGCAAATACTCTGTTTTCTGGCTTGCTTATGTCCTTATAAATTTGGCCCCAAACATTTTATTTCAATGAGAAGTGGGAGGGTTGCAGGTGGTTTGTAACCCAGGATTTAGAAAAAAATGAATCATGGTTATGTCAAGCGAGAGGATAATAATGCCAAAGGTGTGGCAGAGGTGGGTTGCTCAACTGTTCAAATATCTGGGCTATCGAAGTACTCCAGGGAAAATCCATGCCACAAATAAGGTCAGCACACACTTTCCCAGTGGTCTGCAGATGAAATAAAGGGACTGCTTGAAGGTGGAATTAAAATCAGAACGTCCACTAACAGAACGATGTGGTGGCTGTCACTTTGACAGTGACAGAAGACCACCTCTGATGGCCTCGCTTAATTTGAAACAAGCGACTTTCAAGGAAAAGAAATAACCTCGAAGGAAACGTAAGGCAGAACAACTTCCTTTAGGTCGGTCTGACATTGTTGCCCTACTTGTGAGAAAACATTCCCAGCAAGGAATGGACTTGCTGGTCTTGTGAGGGTTCATAGTCAAAACAAACAGAGGAGAAACTGTGGGTAATGGACAACCGTGAGCACTCTTGTCTGTCCTACAGGAAGTCCTTCATCTTTATCCAATTGTTCTTTACACAAAAAGATGGATAAAAACGCTGTTGGCATTACCTTTGCTAATGCACCCAGGTTCTTCCGAGGAATACAAACCTAGAAGGCTGTTTTATCAGCTGTCTTCAGGGGTTAGCATTATCCTTAGGCTGACCTGAGGGGTTTGAGGAGGCTGCTCTCAACACCGCAGAATGATTTATCACGGTAAGAGGCGGAAAATTTATAGTTAACATCATATTTTGAAGCAGCGCTTTGCTTTTCTCAAGGCTCGCACACTGTGAAGTGTAAAAGGGGCTAGAATGACTCCAAAGCGGGTGCTGGTCTCTGCTAACAATGCCAGTGGAAATTAGATTGCGGGAGTACATGAGAAAGGGACAAACACTCCATCCCCGCACGCTGCAGCCTGGCAGAAAAGAAGTCACTGACATTCCAAAGGAGGCCGAGTTAATCAGTAACACACCTGATTAGCGTCCCACAACTCCGCAACAAAGATCTTTTCTCCCGCTGCTCACCTCCCTCGGAGGATGCGGTGAGACACAGCGGTGCTGCCCCTTGGCCCTCAGCATCCCTCCGCGGCACAGGGGACAAGCGGTGGGACGCTGGGCATGGCAAGAGACAGCTCTGCGGTGGGGGTTTAATTTGGAAACTGCCGTCTGCGGTGTCCACACGGACACGTCTCATCATCAGAGATAAAGGGTCATTGCGACCACCCTTTTTTAGAATGCCAATTAAACGTCGCCCGCAGACTCCTTTGAGAATCGCGGGTGTGTTCCCCATCTCCGTTCGGCAGGGTTGCTCGGGTGTGTGACCTGAGTGTGGGGCATTTCCGAACCCTTCAGCCTCAGCGAGTCCTGCGGGGCACAAGACTTTCCTGCGAGGCAAGAAAAGGGCAATTTACACTCCTCCCTGGAAAAGGTCCCCATCACTGTTTCTCCCCCTCTGCCACCCCCGACCTCACAGGCTCTCACCGAAATCTGCATGAAAGTGTTAGAGAAACGAAGGAAATCCACGGTGACTTGGGATTGCCCAGCAGGAGCAACCCATGGATGGGAGAGGAATTTCCTCTTTCCCGAGGTCTCCTGGAGCTTATATCTGCCTGGGAGAAGAGGGAGGAAAACTTTCCCCCATCCTGAGCGGCGATGAACGTTTGATCTGCGCAATTCCAAGTCACACACACGTGAAGCAATTTCGATTTTCTCCAACAGCACCACGTTTCCCTGAAAGGAGGTGAAAACATAACTACAAATTCAGCGCTTCTAGCTTGTGGAAGGGAGGGGTGGACCAGATATTTGCAGTCGTTGCAAAGTGCTTGCAGATCCCTAGATGACAGACCTTCAGTTTTAGCTATTTTTGGCCGCCTCTGTAACCTTTTTGCCTTTCCCAGGTACTTCCCAGCACCTTGTAGCTATTAGGCGAGCAAAGCAAAAAAAAAAAAAAAAAAA
>VZTI01005148.1:154256-177169 GCA_013397865.1 Struthidea cinerea
AAAAGCAAAAAAAAAAAAAAAAAAAGAAAAAGAGTTTAAAGGACAACAATTTAATCCTTTCCAGCGCATGTATCTGTCTCATTAAAGCATTCTCCTGGAGCGGTGTAATGATACATCAAATGGAATCCATTTCAAGGTAAAATGAGTGCTGCTGATGGCTAACACACTGCTCCCGAGGCCTGGCTTAGACCCCAGTCCTAGTGCAGCCTAGCACTGAAGTAGATTAAATATCAGCTCGGGTCACGTTCTCATGGCCCAGGCACAAGTGCCAACATTCTTCCAATTATTCAAGGCCAAAGAAAGAGCAACCTGCCTGACAGAGCTGTGACACAGCTTGATTAGATTTAGCTTAGAAGCCTGCCGAAAAGGATACTGTGGTATTTAACTCAGATGGAGAAAGGAATGGCCTCTCTGTTTAAATGAACTGAGGAGGGGGGAGGAAGAAAAGAAAAAAAAGAAAAACAGTAAAAAAAAAAAAAAGGGGCAAAAAAAAAGAAGCGGAATATATTTCTGTAATGAGGGAGAGCATGTTTTAAATTTAAAACTATTGTTTCTCCATAATACAGCCAGCATGTTCCACGTGTATAAACCAGTTTAATTATAAAAGGTGGGTTTGTCCACCCTTTATTTAAATAATAGCTCTTTGCAGTCTGCACAGAAATCTTTCAGACCAAATAATTTTATCTTCCAGTTAGTGTAAATCACCTTGGATAAAAAAGGGCTCAAGCTGGCAAACAGGACAGAAAAGCATGGACAGAAACTGAGTAAACACTGGCATTTCAAACAGAAGTGGTAACAGGAGTTTGGGTAGGAGAACACACAACTCCAAAGATCAAAATATCCGAGTGATTTGGCCGCGACTTTAAAGTCTGGGGAAAAAGGCAACGGCGTGTTCTGTGATTCAGCCCTGAGCTTCACATCTAATCTGACTGACAGGAATTCCAGGAGCGCAGTAAGGCTGTGATGCTGATTTCGCACGGAGCAGGGGCCAGAAGAATGCTGCTGCTCCATCTCCTGACATTCCTTGGAGGCCTGCTGTCCAAGCATTAGTCAGAGCTCAAAAGACCCTTTTATTAGGGCAAATTGACACATTTTCCCATTGAAATTTAATCTAATTTTTAAAAAGAAAAGGAGNCCCCAACCCCATTCACCCATCACACTCCCTCGTGTCTCTTCTGGAGGATTTGGGAAACACTTTTCACCCTGGCTATTTGATGAGGCATTGCTGTGTTCCAGAATAGGATTAGTGTGCTCATTCTGGAGATTTGTGCAGGGCAAGGTTATTTTTAGGTGCCTACTGCTGTTGGAGAAGAAGCAGAGCGTGGACGATTCAATAAAAATATCAAGGGACTGCTTGTAATCACTTACACATATTCTTTGCAGAGATCCTGGCTGAGAAGACAATAATTCATGCACCTGGTATTTAGGACTCAGTATTTAAGACTCTCTACCCACCTAATTTGCACTATAATTTAACTCTATTGGTGTAGTTGACTTGTCCTGTCCAGAAAGAGAAAAGATAAAATGTGTTCTGTAAGATTGGAGCTTATTAGCAATCCCACAAACATCAACCTCGTGACTCTGGTTAGAGGAAAAAGAAAAGAAAAAAATATTACAGGGGTCCAGAATTGTTACACCAAGGTATAAAGTACACAGGGACCAGAGGAAATAAAATAATATGTGAATATTGATGTAAACCCCAGTCTCTAAATTCTGATATCGACATTCCGGAATGCTGCTCAATCAATTGAATGCTGGCATGAGAAAAATATCTGTGTGACAAGAGATTAATGAAATTTTCAGTCGAGTGCTTTTAAAATCATATATGAAACTTTACAGCCAAAATAATTAAGGTTTTGTGTTGAACACTTTTTCAAATACTGGTTTTATTTGGAAAATTTAAATTATTTCTCTCACAGTTTACCAAGACAGGATACTTTTAATTTTTATTTTGTATAAGAGTTTCACTTGGATCTTCAGTTACATTCTATTAAAAAAAAAAAAATTGAATCCTCCAAATGAGATGTCTCATTCAGTCTGAAATGCATTTCCCCTCCCATTTCTTGCTTGTAAGCTGATTTCATTCCCCCCCCAGTTCCTTCCTCTCCCTCTTTCCCCACTTTTGGTTCTTACAGAAAATGTATTTGCACAGCTGTACTCATAAAGCACATATATTTAGATTTTATTAGCATTATGCTGGCACGAAAATTCTATTTAAAGTAGCTTTTTAAGTTTTAGGTTATTCTAAACAGGTATTTAACCACCAGCAAAGGGGCAGAAATCCTACTAGGTCCTTGTGTAGTAAATGCCCATGCATTCTCTTCCTAATTCCTAAATGGTTTGATCGACTTGGATACAGAGTTTTTCACCCTCTACCATATCTCTCTCTGTCTAAAGGCTCCCGTGTACTTTTCAAAAATATTCTGAATTTTGGCTTTTTTATTGTTCTCTCTCTCTCTTTTTGACACCACACAAATCCCCCCTTCCCCAGTTTTACCTGGCTCAGTGGACTTTCATAATTCATTTACATTTTGGGCTGAAACCTAATAAAGGTTTTCCTTTTGAAATAAGACGGTCCAGACAGTTGAAAATAGATGGCATTGGACCTGGAATCAGAGCCACTGCATTTAAAAACAGAGCCTGGAAGGACCTGGGTTTTTTCGGTTTTTTGGGTTTTTTTTTGGTCTGGAAATGGGAAAAGAAAGTTCATCCTCAGCATTCTGTATCAGTCTCTTCATTGTGAGAGGGTTACTGTGACCCACGTAGGTTTTAATCTCCCTCCTCTTTGCCTTTTCAGGCTTTTAAGAAGAAGCTAATTTTGGCCCTCTGACTACAGGAATTTTTTTTTTTTTTTTTTTACACAGGAGTCATGTGGAATGTGACACTAACTGAGCATCCCCTTGGGAGAAGCAAACACCTCGCACCTCCCGCGCAGCCACAGGGAGCAGAGGGGCACCCGTTTGGGGAGCAGAGGTTTGTTCTGGAGGTGCAGGGTCCCTGTGCCCTTCCAGGCTGCCTGTGAAGGGAGCAGCCCCACTGGTACAACCCATTTTCTCCTCCTCATTCGAGCAGAAGAGCCCCTAAGTCTTGACATTCTGCCCTTGGCAAAATAAAATCCCCTGCCTGCCTCTGCCTTGTCCCAGGGCCACTGGACTAATTTTTAACAAGGGAAACGTTTCTGAAATGAATGAGTCGCAGAAAGAGCATCCTGTTCTTCCATCTGCTGCTCCTGCTGGCACGTGGCTCTCTGAAGGAAACAAATCCATATAAAACTTGCGTGTCATGTTACGAGTTGGAGGAATTATCAACTGCCTTAGAGATATCCCCCCACTTCCACAAGCAGTTGTTTTACCTATAAATTGAAAAATAAAAAGCAGGTCCTGCAGACATAAATAATCCACTCTGACCAAATGGGATGATTCAGATGAAAATGGGTCGCCTAATCAAGGCCTTCATTTTCCACGTGGCACCCTGATACGTATTTCAACTCGTCCAACAAACTGGAGAAACCTCAGTGGAACCTTGGGCATCCTGGCCCAATCAGGTACCGTGTGTAGCCCTGAAATAAAAGTAATTTCATGTCCACTCCTGCTCCTGGCAGTAGCAGTTGTATAAACAATTATTTCAGGTAGATTTATTTTAATTTGCTGCTGTAGCACAGGGGTTATCTGGTGCCTAAATCCTCAACTTTCTTCCTGGTCTCCAGAGGTCCAGCCAACTGCATTTGAAAGATCAGGGAATTGGTAGGGATGGATATAAACCTGCATCTGGTTGATGTAAATTGTAACTCAGGCTTCCAAAAAATCTGCTCGTATTCTTCAGAGGGGAAAAAACAAAATGGATCTGAAGTTCTGATTGGTTGCAATTTTAGCAGAAATTTAAATTTCTAGTTTTAAATGCAAACTTTCCCAAATGTCATGGCTACAGACTATCGCTGTTTTAGACCTCTTCCTAATTCTAATGATTTATTGAGGTACCCAGGGAAACAAGAATCAGCAAAAGGAAAGATTACACAAGGCCCCTGCCACACCTGCTGGCAAATGGTTGAAACACTTGTAAAATTATAACAAAAATGTGAGAAATCAAAACGGCCAAAAGCTGATAGAGAACAGCTCCACTGGCAGGAGTTGCAACCACTGGATCCATCCTCCCAGCTCCCTTTTGGCCTCAGAATGGTCATTACCCTAGAGGAACAGCCAGTTTTCTGGAGTTTTCTGTTTGCCCACTGCACACCCACTTCATGCCCAGCTACGTTAAGCTCATGAAGGGTCTCTTCAAGCTGGCTTTAAACTGTAAAAAAAATTTGGGGGATGAAATGCATCAGATGGAAGAATACTGAGCTGTTGAAGCTGTAGGGACGGAAACTTGCCAGCATGAATGCAGTCCCAGGAAAGATGCAGTGGCGTGTTTTGTCTCAGGGGAGGGGCAGTGGTCATCGTGGCAGCTGACGACAGCCCTTTGAGCCCTGGCATTTGCCACAGCACAGAAGAAATCTGAGTGGCATGTTTGCAATACAGAAAAATGTTTAAAAGGAGCCTCAGACCAAGAAGTTGACTGGTTTGGTGGCTTTGCTGCAGATATGCAGGCAAATGACTTGAAGGGAGCATGTGCTCTGCTGCCGTGTTTCTCCTGCTTACAGTCACTGGGAGCTGTCCTGGTGGTCAGGGGATGGATTTGTGGATTTTAGCTTTAGAAAATCCTGACATAAAATTCACAGGAAGATGGTTGCAAGAGCTGATGTAGCACTGTTCGCTTCTGCATCACACCACTGTTCCAACATCAAAGACATTTAAAGCTCTTAAAATTAAGAATTTGACTGAGCAGTGTTGTGTTGGGTGAACTTAAACCCCCATGAGTTAAGTAAGACTTCCGTGGTAGAAGTCCTTTCTTCACCCCTACTTCTTATCTGTTTAAAACAGAATTGAAGTAATGCTATGAATTAGTCTTTGAAAGAGTAAATTACCTTTACAATGACAGGAAGGCAGTATAATAATAATAATAATAATAATAATAATAATAATAATGAAATAATAAAAAATAAGGTCCAGATCACGACATCACGACAATCTTACATCTCTGAGGAAAATTCACAGTCACATTTCTAAAGTCAATGCAACTACATCTGCTGAAAGAAAGTCTCCAAGGAAAAAGGAGTTGGAAGTCTGGCCTGAAACCATCTTAGTGACAGAAGCAGTGCTACAGTAACACAGCCCCCTGCCGTACCCTCACTTACCTTGTGGTGATGCTTTACCCGTGAGGATCCCAATACCTTCAGTGCTATGGAATAAAGAACCACTGGATAAGGGCATCCAGATCTCACCCAGTGCAGACAGTGAGGTGAAAAAGTGGATGTTTGACAGAAATGTCCCCACCCACACACTCTGCTCTCATTTTTTCGACTCTTTGAGTGCTATGGTTCGGGGAAGCATGTCCAGGAAAGATCACATTATGTGCTGAAGGATTGAGGTCAGTGGCACCTGAGGCAGGGCTGGCTTCCATCAGGACCTTGCCCACATTTCTGTCTCTCAGTGCAGAATTTCAGGTCATGGAGTGGCTCCCACAGGAGTAGTTCCATCCTCTCATGGAACTGTCCTACACAGAATTACAGAATCCTTAGGGTTGGGAGGGACCTCTGGAAATTTTCCAGGCCAACCCCTCTGCCAAGGCAAGTTACACAGGAATACGTCCAGGTGGGTTTGGAATATCTGCAGAAACACTTCAGGTCGATGTGGCCCAGCACTGTCACCTGAAAGAAGCCCTTCTGTCCTTCCCCACCTGCTCATTCCTTCTCCTGAGCATCATTTCTTCATCCTGGCACCAGCCAGTGCGGAGGCAAAACAGATTAGGAAACTTGATCTGCCTGAAAACAAACCTGGCAGGGAAACAAAGTCAAAATTTGTCCACTTTCAGCCAAATTGACTCTCCAAATCATTTCACTGTGTAGCCACTGAACCAGTCGTGCTCTGCCAGCTTAAGAGATGAAGTGCTATTGGGTGGGAGCAGCCCAGGGGAGAGGAAAGGATGACAAAATTCTTATCATGTGGTTGCAGTGATGAAAAGCTACTTTCCCCCTTCTGCAGAGTTCCGAGTTGTACCCCCAGGGCATTGCCAGTGTTCCAGGAACTGAGCTTCCCCAGTATGTGAAATAATCTCTGCTGGTGATGGTGATGGAAGAAGAGAGTATAAATCAGATGAGGAAATTCTGCCAACCTCACCTGGCTTTGTTGTTTCCAGATGCAACGTTCTTTGATATACATTGTGTTTAGCCACGCTTCTTCAGAAACTTCTTCACAGTTGCCTGCATTTTTCTGTGGCTGGAGGGGTCTCACAGCTCCCTTCCAATCTTCACAGTTCAACCTCTTTCCCTTTGAAATCTGTCACTACCATTTCTTGTGTCTGTCCTCCAGCATTTCAGTGCATTGACCACCTGGCTCTCTCACACTCATTTCAGAGCTGCTAAGCAGCAGCGGAATTCCCTAGAAGGGATTTGAGCTGGAGAAATGCCAAGAGTCATAGCAATAAAATAAAAATAACAACAAAAACAACAGGCTATTATAGATGTTCAACACCATTCAGGATCAGATTCTTAGTGTATGAACTATGGCGAGTTTGGGGAGCCGCCTGCACAGTCTAAAGCCACCCTACAAAAACTGTGTGCAATGCAATAAAATGGTTATTCTTATTAGCTGATGTAACAGCACAGGGATCTCTGCCAAGAGCTATGGACCTTACATGCGGGCCTTTGATAAATATCTTTGTATGCACTTGGTATTAACAAAAGCATTACCATCTGTTTACCTTGCACTAATACACATCACATTTTTGCACAAATCCTGGCTTGTATTGCCTAAGCCAAAGCTGGGCACTGCATCCATCAGAAAGGGTGACAAAGGTTTAAATCAAGCGGGCCGTGTTTCAGCACGTTGTTCGTAAAACTAGGTCATGGGATAAATCTGCTGTTGGAACACAGCTTCATACTAATTTTCCCAGTAAGATGCATCATAAATATTAACTGTCCTGAGCACATACACACAGGCTCATGGCCTTGGCTCCAGGCCCTTCACATGGAAGCTGGGGAACGAGCACTGACTTAAGGTAGTGAGAATGTGAGGAACTCCAAATTATCATCAATAACAGAGACTTTGCTGCCTCCAGCTTTTCCAGCCAAGCAGTAACATGGGAGCTGAGCACCACAGGGCCTGGTCCTGACACCTTAGGTTTTTACTTTTGTATTTTTCAAGTTCTGTACTATTCAGTGTGTAGCTCTGAGGTTTCTTGTAGCCTGTTGATTTCTGCTCTCTCATGCTGGGTAGACACAACAAAGCCTCTCCAGGCCTGCTTTCCAAGGACATCCAGACCGTCCTAGGCCCAAAATGTGTAAACCAAAGACTCTAAAGGGGGGCCAAGCTTGGGGAAATTACATCATTAACTGAAGCTTTAATTGGAGACTTCACCCTGATATGTAAATGAACCAAACCTATAAAAGTGTGAAGAACCCGTGACCTGCTGTCCATCTCGGGGTCCATCCTGGCAGTGGCCTCTGGCTCCCCAGGGGTACCTTTGAAGGCCTTTCAAATAAATACCCACCTTTATTCCCTTATTCTGTCCAGTCTCTGTGTCTAGGAGGACGGATAAGGCATCAGTCCTGCAACACCCCTCTGGTGGGAGCAGCATTTATGTGAGGCCCAGGACTTGCCTTCGTGTGCTGCCCCCTCAGCAGCCCCGAGCCGAGCGTTCCCTTCACAAACTCACGCAGACTTGTGCCTCTTTCCTATTTTCTACCACCGATGTGGGCTAAGGCCCCCCGTCCTCCCCCAAACACTCCCCATTGTCCTATTATCTCCCAGCACAGCTTCCAGCTCGCCTGGTGATACCAGGAGCAGGTACCCCTGCACACAGCGAGGCTGCAGCGCCACGGGAACTTCCAGAAACAATAGTGTAGCAATATCTAATTATTTACAGCGGCGGCGCAAAGAAGGAGATTAAGATTATTTGTGATCATGGGTACGCATCCTTCTTTCCATTCTCATGGTATTTCCTGCCCGAGTGAAAGGAGGAAGAACCAGAAATCCACTGAGAATGTCTGTCTCTAAATTTTTTTTCAGCCTCAAGAAGTATAGCCAATAATAACAGTATTCAGAGTGCTTTTCCCTGATAATTTTCAATGTGCCTCACAAAGAGGGATAAGAATAATGATCCTTATTTTATAGACTATAACACGACCAACAAAAGAGCCAAGAAAGGAACCCAGATAGCTTGCCCTTTCCTCTGGGCTTTGCTATTGTTCAAGGATTAGGACCCACATTCAGGATAACACCTCAACCACATGCCTGACTTCAAGCATTTGCTTAAGTCGCATTGATTTAAGCACATGCTTAAAATTAGGCATATTCTTAAATATGTTCCCTAACCGGGGCTTAAATAACCATCCAGTCTTCTGGGTGCATATTCAGATAAGACCAGATTTTATTTAAACTCAGGAGGAGGAGGAAGAGCAGACTGGGTGCCGCTGTTTTGCCCTGAAGTCATCCTGGTAGAGGTCCCCATATTGCAGTTCAAAACCGTACAGTGTTCTTAGTTATTGCCAAGAAAGTAAGCAAAGTTAGTGGCATCCCACCAGAAGGAAAAAATGATGATGCCAAATGTCACCCAAATTGACTGAACTTTCAAAATCACCATCATTTCCCAACGTTGCTTTCCCAGATTTCCCTGTGGGAATTACGAAACCTTGCTGCTGAAAGAAGAGAGGCGGCAAAAGAAGTCTCAGCACAGGGCCAACTCCACCTGTGCCTCTGTGAAGCAGAGAAACCTCTTGCTTAGAACAACAACAAGTGTATTGCTATCATCCCACTGTGACAGTGTTTATCTGAAGTAGCGTAACAAATTCTTTATGTTTACCTACACTTAATAATTCTCCTCTTCTGTTGCCTAATTTTGCTCTAAACGTACCTTACTTGCTATTGATCTAACAGCCAGATATTTCTACATCTGTCTTGATGAAGTACTTACAGAGGACTTTTATTGAGAATGGGTGAAATGCCTGAATTTGTAACTTCCAAAACCATTTCACACAGAAAAATCTTTCTCCCCGTTTACTGTCCCGGAACTTTTAGTCTGGGACACTCCAGTTTAAGGAAGCGATGACTCTGACCAAGCCACTGCTTTACACACTGCCCATATGGAAAGAAAAGAATGTTTTGCAACAAGCACCTTTCATATGTGCGCTCAAACCTTTGTTGAGGGGCATATTTCAAATTCCCATTGAACTTACAGATTGAAGCTTGGGGGGAAGGTAGTTTGCCATCTCACTCGCTCCCTTGCTGTCAGACACCTTATTGTGTTTACGAGTGTCCATTCTGCCATGGAGGAAGAAAAGGGCTTGGGGGATCTTTTTGTCTCAGTTTAGCAGCCCAAATGGACTGGAGTTGTAATTTAATGGATCCAAAATGAGACGAGGTCAGAGGCAAATTAATGAAACATGGCCCTGAGAGTAAGCTGACGCTAGGGCATAGAGCAAACATGCATACATGTTTATAAATGATATGATGTATAACTCTTATTATATTAGTCAGAGATATTAATAATAAGTAAATACAAGAAAACAAAATGAGATGAAGACACAGTCACCATACAAAGCAGAGACACTCCACCCCCGGGAAGTTTCTCATTGTCTGCCACCAATTCCATTACATTCTCTGACTCACATGGGAGGTTTTTCTGGTCTTTCAGATAGTGACTTCTCTGGGCTTTTCATAGTCAATATATTGTGCTCTCTAAAGGTCACCACTGAGGTCCAAACACTCTGGCAGAGTGTTACTGGCAAAGAAAAAGATTTCCAGCTCTGAGACCAAGCCAAATTTATGGTGAAAACTTTACTTGGCTCTTAACTGACCACAGAAGTAATCAAGGGTTAAATCTTCTGTCTTATTTGGAAGACTTACAACTGGTGTAAAGGGAGGGACATTTAATTTATCAGCTGCAGAATAAATAGTGAGTTGGAGTGCTCCATTAAAGACAGATCGAGGTTTTCAAACCTGATTCTTTTCCTTGGTGAAAACATCCCTTTTATATGATATGCATGACTTGGATATCATGAGAGATATCACAACTATTGCCAGCGTGAATGCGGAAAATAATGGTGTCAAAACCATCTCTGATGTAATAATGCAACAACAAGGTGGATGTAATGTGGTCATCACCATGGTGATGCCTGCGGTGTGTTGGCCCCATAACATGAGAAAGTTCCTTTTTTTTCCCTCTTCTTTGCATATAGACAGACAGCGTGAAGTGAGATATAATGGAAGACCATGTGTAGGGCATCTAAATGAGTACTGAGACATTTCCTTTTGCTCTTAAGTGAGAAAAATTCTAGTTGTCGAGACCTTTTTGTAGAGACTTTGGATCAGCCGGTACATATGGCTGCGCCTCCTTGAATAGTGCGGCTGAAATCATGGGAAATATTCACCACTGGAAAGTTAGATCCAGGTTTAAATCTTCTGCTGCCTTTATAAAGACGTGATTGGAAAATGTTTTGTCAATAGTGAAGTCAGAGTAGGATGGTCCAACCAAATAAATGGGCAGGAGTATATTCACCCATGGTGAGAAATGGCAGAAAGTTTTTAGCCAGATCCACAGCTTGAGAAATTCCAATACCTGCAATAGAGCCACGCTGATTCCTACCAATTAAAGAGCTGGCCCTTTATTTTCTTTTTGATATGTTTTCCCCTAACACATATACAATACTTTCCCAAAGGTAAAAGCTGCTTCAAAGCATTTTTGGAGGAACATTAAAGAAAAGGAAGTTGTAACACTGACTGCCATTATTTTATCTAGGACTCTACCGCAATTAAAAAGAATATAAAATGCTGTTGCTGCCCTGGACACTTACTTTTGGATTTTTAGCCTTGGATAAACACAGGCTCCGACTCCTTGTGTCAGAGCAAGGGCCTCCACACATTGTCCCTGCATTACGCTTTTTGATCCTGTTAAAAAATGTTACCCTGTGCAGCTCCACGCATCAAAGGAACGCTTGTACACACTGGGATCTGTTTCAGCCCTTAGGCAACGAGACCAAAAGACCCTTCTCATAAATTCTAATTCAAAAGTTTTTGGTTATCAAGAGGAAGTTTCCAATTGCTCTCTCACATGTGGGAAAATATGTAAGCTACTGAGAGGACCTTTTGTCTGCGGCTTTAATGGGGGCAATTTGCGAGGGGGAGTGCAAAGGTTCTAATATGCAGTGTGCACAGACAGTAAGCAGGCACATACTCGGTATTTAATGAAGTTCCATGAATCATTAGCCATGCAATAACCATTGGGTTCTATAAATCACCTGCAAAGATTTCTTGGGCTTTTTTCAGGCCAGTAAGTTGAGCGGCAGAGTGGAGCACCTCAAGGAGACCAGGAAGCAGGAGGAGGAAGGAAAAGAAAAAGATAAAAGCAGGGCACACGATGTATTATCTCTTAGCTGGCCTGCCAACCCAAAATTAAATCCTGTTGGTTTAACTTGTTGACTCTACAGGAAAACAAGGCAATAAAATGAAACTTGTCCTAATAAAACCCACTATGATTTGCAAGAGGAAAATGTGGATGGAAGATCACATGTATTTCAGACATCTGAACTGGAAAATATTGAGGAATTGTTCAATTTTCTTTTTTTTTTTCTTTTTATTTTGTCTTTTTATTTATTACTTCATTCTACTGATGAAACATCCCTTCGAGAATTCCTTTCCTTTAAAAACATCAAATCCTGTCTTTACAGCTAAAAAAAATTTTGATTCTTTCCAATTAGTAAAACAGTAAATGTTATTTGCAAGACAGACTCTAAAGTGGAGTTTTTTTCATACTGCAGAACATTCTAGTAACATATAGCTCTGTACCTAACTTGAAAAGACCAAATTTTTGCTGTAATTATGCAGGATACAGACTTTATATTGTGTGATTAAAAGGCAGAATGGCCACGATCCTCTGCTGAAAAATCCAAAATTCATTTTAGCTGGTCAGGAGGCCAGACAGCAGATTCTGTCCGTTGCTCAAGTCCCTGCTAAATCTCCCTGAAGCAGACCAGTGACGTCTCACTCCTTCCATACTCACATATATTCTGATATACCACACCGTAAAAAGTCCCTAGGTTAATTTATTTTTATTTTCACTCTCAGAAAGGCACAGAAAGAGATCACGCCAGCACTGGCAATGCCATGCATTAGGACAAAGAACAAAAAAATCATATTTGGGACTGATGTTGTGTCTTGTTCACCTCAGAAAACTTTAAAACTAGGAGCCAAAACTACCCAATTCCCACCCAGTGGAAGGACATTGGGAATAACATTTTGCCATGTCTCTTTCCTTTGCTCATCAGTGAAAGTCAGAGCCTAAGCCCCTCAGTCCAACACCCCACAGCATTCCCCAGCTAATAGGAGAAATTAAAAACGAGGGACAACTCTGCAGCTACAGCTGAACTCCCGCATTTTGGCTGCATTTTCCCCTCTCACTCCCACTTGGAGACGGGTTATAAAATGCAAATGGCAGCAATCAGTCCCCGAGGTGGCATCCTGCCTGCCTGGCCCGCAGCGTGCTGGTGGCTGAGATGAAAGGAGGTGGCAGCGCGCTGTTAATGCATTTACCTTTAAATACCACCCCTGCCCGCCAGTATATCCCAGGGTTTCCAGCCAGTCCCTAATGATCATTTGTCCCCATCGCCATAAAAGCACCACACAGCACACTGGCCTGTCCCTGCCCGAGAGAGGCCCCCAGCACTAAAACAGCAGGGAATTTGCAGGTAAAGAATCCAAATAAATTAGCGAAGCAGCTTGTCCGGAGCGCCTGCCTGCCTGGGCCGTGCCAGCATCCAGACTTTGTTTCAGCTTCCCATCCAATCCATCATGTCAGGAACCAGAGCAGGGCTAAAGCAGGGAGAGATGGGAACTGGAAGACAAAACTGAGAGCAGGGAGGCTAAAAGAGTGATGCTGCCATAACCATCTTGAGACACAGCGCAGGACATAAAAGAGCCTTTTATTGTGACTCTTCTCCATCCTGAAAGTGATATGGCCAGCAATAAAACAACAAACCCACCAGTGTGATTCCTGAGCTGAGAGCGATGTAAGAAGCTTGGTTTGAAAGAACAATCACCCAATTTTAATTCACACAAGATATTTCAAGTTAAAATGTAAAAATAGCATAGCAATGCCCACAAACACTTTTAATGGTGCAGCTGCAAAGAACTGATTGCTATGCAAACTCAATTTTTTTACAGTTTTAAGTAGCTATAATTCATCAACACTATTGCTATTTTTCCATTTTTAAGTTTATTCCCTGAAAATGATGCCCATTGAGTATAGAAAGCTCTCTTCTTAGGCAGCTTTTAAAGTTGATATTCAAAGCTGAACTTTAACCTGAGGGAAATAACTATTTCATTGACTCTGGGATGGTGGGGAGGGAAGGAAGGTCTGAAAGGAGGGGAAATATTTGAGAGGAGCAGCATCACACAAATTGAAACTTTGCAGTATTTTCACACGAATTTGGATGAAAAATATTCAGCAGCTTTATCCAGTCCTAGCTCAGTCCGCAATTCAGTCAGTCTTGTCCTGTGATAATCCCTTCTCCTTTCACTGAAAGAAGAAGCACTTAATCACTTAGTGCAGATAGATTGCCAGGAGGTTTAATTAAAACAACTTATTTTAAGTGATCTTAAACAAGAGGTAAATGTATTTATTGTTCTAACATTTGGAGTGGGATAGGGGAGAGAGGAGGAATAACAACCTCTTGGTACTCGGTGTCAGGTTGCTCCTTTTATGAGCCATACGGTAGTGATTAGGAAGCTTAGTCCCTAAAAGTTTGCGGTCCAGCTCTGAAGCACACTGTCGGGATTGTTTTCCCGTGTTTCCGAGGCTCTGCTCCCCAACACCAACGCAGAAGGCAGCAGTGGGCTGCATGTGAAAATGCTCACGGCCAAAGACATCAGCAGGGCAACGTCAGTTCTGTGCAGGGAGCTTCCTCGTCCTGCTCTCCCGCCGGAAGGTGTGTGGGCTCTTCCATGGCTTTCTAGATTCATGACCTGAGGTAATATCCCCACATCCAAACACTTCCTGCTGCCAAGGGAATTCTGATCCTTCTCCAAACGTCTTCAGTCGTTATTTACAACTTGCAAGCGGGTATAGAACAGAACAGGGCGTTTTTTCTGTTAAAACACAGAAAAGCAGAACTCACAAGTCCAACTAGCAGCTATGTCTTGAGATACAAAGAAATAAGATGATCCCTATTACACTCAGAGTTATATATATATGTAAAAGAGGATTTTTTTCCCCGTTTCCAGGCTAAGAAGTCATGATTTCTTAACTTAAGTCCATTTATTGCAAGTATTCCAGTGCAATGCCTTGGACCTTTTAAGTGATGTATTCGTGTTGGGAAATGAATGAAGGGATATACACAGCTTCCTCTTTGGGAGAACTTCAGCTGGGATGGTTGGATGAAACATAGGCCTCAAAACAGCCACTTGAAAGATTCCTACCGATTTCACTGGGTTTCGCCTTGTTAACTCATCTGGATGCTTCACTTACTGCCTGTTCTACTGTGATAATCCTTGCAGAGGAATGGAGGAACTCCAGTTCGTAGCACTTAATAGCACGGCAACACCAGTAGCTGGAGCTAGATTCAGTGTCTGAGTCAGTTAAACCTTAATTTAAACACTTAACCGCTGTGTATTTTGAGTGTGGGCCAAGCCTTGTTCATGCTGAAATTATACGACACGAGCTGCGCTAAGATGTCAGCTCGAGCTGCGCGCTGGAGTGCAGCGGGGCGTGAAGACAGCCTGGGCTTGTGCTGGTCCTTAGCCCGAGCTCAGCTTCGTGCCTGCCTGGGGACACCAGTCCCTGTGGCCAGCACTGGGCAAACGAGCCAGCAGTGGGGCCAGTGGGTCAGCAGGGCGTGTAAGGCCACCCCGATCCCGCTGCCGGTGTCTGCCGGGCACTGAGTATGGGGCCTGCTGTGCTCCACCAGGATGTCTGTCCCGGGTCTTCCCCGGACTAGCCACCCTTCCTGTACAGCTCCCTGTGGGATCCACAGGCTGCCAGCGTGGCAGCAAATGGCCGTGGAGGGAGAAACCGCAGCAGCGGCCGAGGGCACACCCCACTGCCCAGGTGGCAACGTGGGGCCATCCCGAGGAGACCCCGAGCGGGGACACCGGCTTGACACGATCCCCCACGTACTGCCGTTTTCGCGTGAATCCAGGATAAAAGGGGCACTTCAGACCTGGGAGAAGTTAAAGGTTCGTATTAAAAATTGACTGTCTGGCTTGAAAATTATGGAGCTTGACAGATGGAGGATGAAAGGCTGCAACAGAAGAAAAACATAGGCCACCACCCTTGACACCGCTGACCACCCCGTTGCTGACAGCGTCTTCCCACAGCCCCGCTCCCTAAAGCACTTCCCACTTTAAGGAAATGTATCAGAACACAGGAGTTTATCTGCCCTGACCTCTACCCCCGAACTGAACCCTCTTTCATGTTAATTCTCTTCACAAAACCCACCGCATGTAAGGTCCCTGCGGTGCTCTGGCTTATTTGGTTCTCATTATTTGGTGGTGGTGGTGGTTGTTGCTGTTATCCTACAGCAGTTAAGCCCTGATCAAGAAATTCTGGAAGCACATTAAATATGATGTCAGGCTTGCTGCTTTCCACGGGTTTAAGGTGGCGAGCACAAGCCACGTGCTCTTATTAAGAGAAGCTTTCAAGAAATAAGAACAGATGAGAATTTTATATCGAAACATTTTAAGACAAAAGAACAAACTTCTGTAACAGGGAGATTGACAAGATTCCTCTCCTATATTTGGGTGGCACCTTTCCACAGTTACAGCTTAACAGTTCAGAAACCAAAAGTTTCAGGGCCTGATCCTCTGGTACAAATATCACAAATCATAATCCGTCTATTCAGCTTAGACTCCCCAAAACAAAGCAGGCATTAGGGAAATGAGCTGAAATGAGGGAAATATTATATTCACACAGATAGTAATAGCTGGGATCACTTTTTCCAGCAGACCACAAGGACTCTGATGATGACATGTTTTAACCCCTTTCCATTCTTTGGCTGAACAAAATAAGGTTCTGAACAAGACCCCAAAACTTTATAAGGCAACTTAAGGAGGATGCTGCAGTGTAATTTAAAGATCATCGAGCAGTTCTCCTGACAGTATAAGTGAGGTCACAGCACAGCTGAAGAAAATTCATTCTTAAATATGAATGAATGAATGCTTATAAGACCTTTTTTTTTTTCTCTTTTTCCCCAGAGCTGAATTTCTGCAGATGATTTTCCTCTGTTGCTGGCACTTCGAAGACACACGCTAACATGGGAGATGAGGGGAGGGACCCTCACACTGAACAGGAAGAGCTGAAATTGTAATTAAGATACCAGATTGTAACACAGGAAAGGAGAATGTCATTCCTGGCTTTGCCCTAGTTTTCTGTGTGACCTGGAGCTGCTCCTCAAAGGGACTGGGAGCAGTAGCTGGCACCGTGGGAAGAAGCCACAAGCAGGGCGACCTGCACAGAGCCTGGGCTGAATTAAACAACTCAGTGTTCTTGAAATAGCCTGGGGGCCACTGGCAATTGTGATGTGCTGGACAGGGAAGCATTTTAAATCCGAATTTTGGGGGGGATGGGGGGGTGGGGGTCTAGAAATCCCTGTCCAAGCTGCACTGAACAGATGTCAGACCAGGATGTTTGCCCAAAACCCTCTCCCAAATATATACAGCTACATTTCTTCCTATCAAAAACCAAAACAAACAAAGCGTAAAGCAAGCAATAACAGAAAACAGAGCAGAGTTTACTCTCACAGTCCAGACAGATGATATGGCTGAGCTAATCTAAAGCATCCCTTCTGCCAGAAGGGGACAATTCTCCCTTTACTCCTTCCTCCTTATTTCCTCCTGCTCCAGTCCCTCCCCTCTGCTGCTGTGTCAGCTCTAAAGCTCATTTGACGGGACAGTGAGAGCCTCAAATCACAAACCCA
Source organism: Struthidea cinerea (assembly GCA_013397865.1). Taxonomy (NCBI): domain Eukaryota; kingdom Metazoa; phylum Chordata; class Aves; order Passeriformes; family Corcoracidae; genus Struthidea; species Struthidea cinerea. The sequence continues at coordinate 171,259 of VZTI01005148.1, forward strand.
ATGAAAAACTGACCCATCAAAATACAGTTTTCCAGAAGATTAGTGGGTTAAATTGCCTCAGCATGTGGTCAGAGGAAAGCAGGACCTGCATGAGGCAGTGACTAGGGATCAGGGCTGGAGAGGGAGGGAGCACTTGGCTGTTGGAGAAGGTAACCTGTGCCTCTGGCTCAGGATATGCAACCCAGATTTTATTCTCACCTTTAATTCATGTTTTCTTCAGGCACAGGAGCACATACAGGGGAACAAGGCTTTTATTTTTACTTTTATCCCATGCTTTTATTTTTACTGCATTTCCTTCCAGCCCCAATGCCAACACACCATTGTCACTCTCCAACTTCCCTGTCCTAACCAAGTTGTCACACTGCACACGGGAACATCAGTGGTTTTAAGTGCAGGAGATAATAAAAACGAGGCACCAGGGGCAGGAGTAGCTGTCACTGACACTGAGCTGCGAGACCAGTCCCTCCTCATGACACAACGCCATGGTTTATATTTCTCTCAGGAACTGACAGAGAGGCTGAGGACCTCATCTTTCCCATCACAGATGTGTCCAAGCTGATGATCAAAACCACATCTCGAATCTCTCTCAGTCTCTGCTGGAGTGGAGAGAGAACTTCTTCCTGTTATCTGACAATTGTGTCTTTTCCAGGCCTTGCTGTAGGGACTGGAACTCCAGCGCGTGCCCCCTCTCCTTCCCCCTCCGCTCCTGAATAAATGCCATCACCTCAAGGTTGCATCCAACTCCCATTTGAAACACATCTCCTGCTTCCCAAATTAAAGATCAGCTCAGTGGGCTGAAGGGACTCAAACTCTCTAAGCAGTTTAAGTCTGTCTGCAGCTAAATGGGGATTTTGAGAACCTAAGGTTCCAGCTCGTGGAGGGGACAGAGCCTTTAGGCACCTGGGCTGCCCACCCTGTCAATCTCCCACTTTGTTAGACAACAGAGGAGGAATCTGACCCCTTTGTTTCTCGAAGCAATTATTGTCACTGTGATTTTACACCGCAGAAGGACACGGTGCCTGAGGAACAATGATCACACGTGCAAAAGGGTGTTTTTTTCTTTCAGGGGGCAGCACAAAAAAAAGTATTGCTCTCCAGCACAACATAGAATTTGGGCACAGGACCACCGGGGTGATGGAGCTGTTTTTCCTCTCCATTCATCCATTTTTAAATCCATAAGTTGCTATAAAATGAACAGATGCTATTAACACTTCAGTGGATTTGTGAGGAAACTGTGATTCATCCTCAGCAGCAAGTTAATATAAACACATGAGATTGCCTTCAATCTGCTTCCCAAGCCCTAAGAGGCCTCACAGAGCCAAAAAATAGAGATTTTTTGCAGAAGATTCTTCTGGTTGCACACCCAGAATAATTGTCTAATTTAATCATGGATGCTTGTAGCTGAATACCAAACGTGCCTTTTGCTATGGTATTTGCTGTGGAATAGATGTGAAATAATTGCACCAGGTAGGAATGAAGGTGGAATCCTTCTATCACTGAAGCCTGGAAGATGGTTTTATGTCTATATTCAGAGAAATAACTGAAGCACAAGCTTGGCCCATGTCAGTGAAAGAATGACATAAATGACCAGAAATCTCCTGAACTCCAAACACAAGACAGTTTTATCACCCCCATTCTCTAAACTGTAAAAACCATTGGAAAAAAAAAAGTAGAAGCTGTTGTTCAGCTGGGCACTGGAACAAGAGGATCTTTTCTAAACCATTTCAACTTCTGTAATCATTCTAATGCCTAATTTATGCTCTGTGAAGGTGAACAGAGAGGGCACAGGTGGTTTATTTGTGGTCAAAGCCTAGGATATCGCATCAGTTTAGTTTAATCCTGGCACTACAAAGTTTCCTGCACGGCCCTGGTGAAATGCCACATTATGGCTCAGCCCCCTACCCCTGAAAATGAGCTTAATAACATCATTTACTCTCTCCATTGCGCTGTTCAGATTATTCATGAATTTTTCAGAGTAAGAAAACATCTGCCATATGGCAGCAGGCACCAAAGAGCCCTCTCTTTAACTGCAGTCTCTGGGCTTTTCTATGGCACCGATAATTCTGACTTAGAATAGCTGTTTTGGGGCAGGGTAATCGTTCTGCCACAGCGATTTACCAGGAGAGGAGACAACTGGTCCAAAAAAGCAGCTGAATGAAAAGCCATTTTTTGGTGGATTCGAGGAGATGCTGTTTGAAAAAGTCATTTTTAGAGATCTGCTGGATGCTGGGGCCAAAACCAAAAGAAAAAGTTTCTAAAAGAGGTGATAGCGTGGTGGCTGAGGCATTCCTCTGTGATGGTGGAAAACAGAGGGAAACTCGAGTCACCCATTCCCTAAGTAACTGGTCCTACAAGCACCAGGTCATTTTCCAGCACCTTTTTACCTTTTTCAGTGAAAAAATCCAAACCACCTTGATTCTGGCCTGCTAAAGAATGGCATACTTCCTGAAGCTTTAAATCCTTGGCAGGACAGAAAAACACCTCTTAATTACAACTACAACTCCCTAACACAGTCCAAGCTGAAAATCCCTTGTGTTTGTGCCTGGCCACTGGAAATATCACAGGTATGAAAAAATTTCATGCAATTATGTGATTCGGGGCACTTCCCAGACTTTTGCTCTTTTCTCTTAATTGTCAGGTTCTGTTCAAATACACGAAGTCTGTAGCTCTTTCCTTTGTGTGAATAGCTTTCTCAATCCCTACACAACTTAATATTCTGTTGCCCTATTAAGCTAGCCATGCAGAAAACGGTTTCTAGCCAAATAATAGGAATAGCAAACGTATGAACTCTATACCTCAATGAGGTGTTAACTTCAAAGCCTTGTTATTTGGGAGTTGGGGCCATTTAAATGCTGACATTATTAGGCAAGGAAGTCTAAGAAACAAGCACTCAGTGGGAGTCAAAGATCTTTTTAAAAAGCATTTTCTTTATGCTCATCACACCCCAATTCACTTAGGATGGGCTCCTGTTCTATGCCTACACGTTTCCTAATTAAGACTTCTTTCCTTGCCACAATGTTTAGGTTGGAAGGAATCTGAGGCTCTCCGTGTACCCCCTTCATGATTGGCGTATTTTGTTCTTTCCCCTCTCCCCTCTCCCTGGTTGTAATTACATTACAGTGGCTCATCTCTCCATCAAAGGATGGGTAAGTGGTCCCTTTATAAACCTGCTCGGAGCAGCTGTTGGCCAGTCAGGGAACACTGAGGCCTGACCAGAGCTACACTCTCCCCAAAGGGCTTATCTATATTGTGCCGCATTGAATGCGACGTGAATCGGCGTAGAAGAGAACAAATAGCATTCAGCACATGTCAGCTAAGTGCAGTTTTTGCCTGGCCTCATCAGTGTTCAATCATGATTAGCTGACATGCACAGTTTATTGTGGTCTTCACCAGCCAACATATTGTGACCAGTATTGCGTCAATTACTCAGTTACCCAAAACTGCATTCGGACATGATTAAATCCTCCCATTTGTATGGCTTTGTGGAGGCTCAGCAACACAAACTTGGCTCTTTGGGACCTGGGCAGCCAAGGCTCACATCTAGGTTTGGGCCTGACAAGATGCAAAGCCTCTGGACTATCCACTCAGTGACAGCAAGGCACGGCCGCAACACGCGCAGGGATCTCAGACTGGCTGCAAACCGGGTCTGAGTGCTCAAAACAGTGAGCTCAGAGCCCCACAGGCTTCAGCTGGCAAAGAGGCAAATAATTGCCACTGGTTTCAAGCAGGGAATACTATTCGTGTCTTACCCAAAGCCCAAGGTGTTGCAGGTTTCCTGCTGCCAAAGCCACGTTCGCTCCGCAGAGCATCCTGCAATGCCACCCCTGACTGCAGCATGGGGCAGCCCAGGGGGGAAGGCGCCAACTGAGGCACTGCCTGAAACTGTCTCAGTCCTGCTGAGAGAAAAAGTGGGATTGATATTCCGAACACTGTGAAATAATACTCCTTTATTCCTCAGTCTCCTGCATCGCTAGCATTTAAATCAGGTCTGCGCCGATGCGCTGAGTGAGCCCCACACTTGCAGCAGCAGCAGCAGCTCCACACAGACTCCTCCTCAGGCCTCGTTGGAGCTGCCCATTCATGCACACGAGATCAGCTCCGTGTTTGCCCCATCCAAGCCTAATTCCAGCTTTGGTTCCTAAAGAAATACACCCTTGGCAAAACACTCTGCTGATACTAAGGGGCTCGGAATTTTCTGTATGCTCAGTATCTTTCTGTAACTCAACATCCACATCCCACTCACCAACAATAGCCCAGGTTTTTTTCACTTTTCTGAATTCTTTCTAGAAATCATGTGGCACCAGGTGAATGGCAGAGATCATAATGTATATTTTTCTGGCCCAAATCACTTGCAGGGATTTCACAGAGGCATAGTAGGCAGTCGATGCCTTTTCAGCTGGAGTCCCCGTTCTACTTTTCCACCCAATAACGACATAGCCAATGTATGTATTGCCCATTTTTTTTTCCCAGAAAGGAAAATGTCCTATGGGCCCTTCTGCTTCTGCTGAGCTTGTGTGCTGTGGGGTCGGTGGAAGATCACCTCTTCTAGTGGTGCCTGCTCCTCCTAGTGCAAAGACACGTGGTTTGGGAACAAAAGGCATTATTCAGCCCCTGGGAGCAGAACAGTGGCATCTATGTTTTACAGACTATTTGAAGCCTGAGATTTTTAGGGGTCAGCAGCCTCCCCAACCCCTGTGCTCATTTTGCTGGCACCCCTTGGGCAGGACAGCTACAACAAGAACAGTCTTTCTGAAACCTGGGGATCCTCAGGCTCCCAGAACTGGCAGCTACTGTGTGCAGGGAAATTCTAAGTCATGTACAGTTGAGGCCACAGCTGGTGTGAAATGTATTTACCGTAAGCACCCCGACCACACTGAGGCAATGTTTAAAAGCTACAACGTTTTCAACTAAAACACCATGAATCAGTCATCTGCTCTCTACATTTTTTCCTTTCTAACACAGCAGATCGCTGAAATATTCATGCATACATTTTCTTTCCTAATCTTCCTCTTCCTCCCAGCCTGAATCTGAGGAGCAGGAAAGTGTAACGGGCAAACCCAGAAATATTTGTTGTGCTTGGATGTCTGGCCATAGCTCCCAGTTGTGGCATCGCTGGATGATTCCAGGCAAAGAGGAGCAAGCTTTGCTCACCGAAGTCAAAATCTGGCACCAATTCTGCTTTTGCTTATTTTGGTATAAAGCAGGAATTTCTCCTCTTTAGTCGGCAGAGTTGTACCACAAGGGTAAATTAGAGGGGAGGCAACTCAGCGTGTAATAAACAGGAGTGAGAAAAGAGAACCCTGCGGGAGGCGAATATGGATTGGGTAACTTGAGAAAAATAAAATAACCTCGGGGGATAAACCGAAGCTATTTTGCTAAAAAAAAAAAAAAACAAACCAAAAAAAAACCAAAAAAGACCAAAACTGCCCTTACTTGGTCCAGGAGTATCAGGTTTAAAGCCTGATAAATTCAACAAACTTTTGAATCACCAGGTAAGGAGAGCAACAAGATTTTCCTGCCAGTGTGCTGAGCAACTCCATCCACCTCTGTCATTGCCATTCCTGTGCCTGATCCAGGCAGGATCCCTAGAACCTGTGCATGGATAAGGTACCAGTTGACCCAACAGTTTTGGAAAGTAGTAGACATTAGGAAAAGAGCCATGGGGAGAACTGAAAAGTACAAAATTGGGAAAAGTGCACTATCAACCTGACAAGGAGAAGGTTAGGGGAAAATAAATGTGGGAAACAGAAAATTCAGTAGGCAGATCATCAACGTAACGGCCATAGGTGTTCCTGGAATTCAAACTGAAACAACACTGGACTAAAAAGACAGGCCTACATTCCAATTATTAAGTATTAGGTCCTGCCTCCTCCCCTCAGTATTGACAGCTGGGATATTATATTAATTATAT
>VZTI01005148.1:177198-214499 GCA_013397865.1 Struthidea cinerea
TATATTATATTAATTATATTATATACATTATTAATAAACTAATTATATACTTATGTTAATTTAATTATATATTAACTTTAAAAATAATTATATATTAATTATTAATATAATTAATTAATATATTATATTATATTATATTATATATTCATTCTATTATATTATATATATTTTATTGTGACTCAGGTTGCCTCTTTTTGATCAGGGTTATGCTCATGTTTCTACTTTAGATATTGTCAACTTCCCAGCTGTTCTAGTGGAAATGCTAAAATCAGCATATTTCTCCTAAATATTTCTGACAGGAGCTGATCCAAGGAAGTTCTGTAGTTTGCACTACAAAGTGGGTAGCAAAGGTGAGCACGAAGTGTCATCACATGGAGGATTTCTGGGTTTATAAACCATTGTTTGATTATTCCCATTTTAGAGAGGAGCCACTGAGGCAAAGGGAGTGGTCTTGTCCTATGGCTGTACATGGAGGCTCCAAGGAGGTCCTCGTTAAGCACATCACCCTTGAGACTCCGCTGATGCTTTGTCATCAGCTCAGGCTTCCTCCCAAAAGATGGAGGTGTTTAACCAGCCGGCTGGGGTCTGACTGCACTCATTTGAGCTCTGTTCTGGGAGGTGCCTGCCCCTGCAGCCAGAGCACAACACCCCTCCGTGCCACCGTGAACACCTTGGCACCGCTGTGGTAATTTACCTGAGGACTGATTTTAATAAGGGGCACCTTTTCAGGGTTACAATTGCACCCAAACCATGAGCTGTGTAGCCAGGCTCGCTGGGAGAGTCAAATCAGTGAAAGAAAAAATGAATTAAGGATAGGCCTGGCCTTAGTTTTAGGGGCTGTCTCATCCTGGTTTTAACTGATTTTTCCCCCCTGCAGAGTCCTATCCCCAGCAGTGCCTCCTGTTGTCAAGGGCTGCACTGAACTGCACTATCAGCAAACCTTCGAGCCTTGCAGAGGGAAAAGAGAACATGAATTAGCTGAAATAAAAGACCTCGGCCAGATTGCTTTGTTGGATAAAGCACCTTTGTTGTAAGAATGTGGGAAAGGAGAGTCCAACCACAGCTCATCCAGATTCCTTAGACACACACGCCCAGTGATATGTATTTGTGAATATTTTCCACATTTATATCTGCTAACCAAAGTAACCAGTTTTTACTTGTTTAATTACTGCCGAAGAAAGAGGAACTGTCAGTGCTTTAAGAGTTATGCCAAAGCACGGGGTGGGTTCTCTCTGATTCATGTGCTGCATGGCTACAGAAACCAAGACCCAGCATCAGGAATGCCAAGCAGTTAAAAAAGCAGCAGTCCAGCTCTGTGGCGTATTTTTAATCTAACTCCCTCGTTAAATTAATGTTATTCCTAACTTTCCCAGCAATTTAGCAGCATATCAGGCATTTCATCAAAACGCAAGGAAACAGGAAGACCTTTGGGGGGTAAAGGTATGGGACCTAACAGACTGTGCCATGCTAATGAGGTTTTACTCCTCTTATTTTCCAAGGGAAGGAAAGTCATCCCAGCTCTGACTCTCTCTTCAGCTTCATTGGTACATGGCATTACCACAGGAAGTAGATTAAATAAATAAATATGATTTTTTTTTTGCCAAAGTGGAAAAAAAATCCCCTGTGCTTTGCACACAGAAAGGCATGGAGGTGACCTATGTGAAACCTTTCTGAAAAGCACCACCACTGTTAAAAACCCAGAATCCTCATCGTCCAGAAAATTTTCAAGAAACTTGGCAGATTTTGGTCTTTCCATTCCCAGTGAAGATACAAGTTTGTGGAAGAGTAAGCTGAGGATGCCACCTACCTCCTCTATATATCCAAAAACTGGTCCTAAATGTCACAGGAAGAGAGGGAGATGATACACAGCAAGAAAGAAAATTTGGGGTAGTATTCCATGGACATTTGAATGGATCAGAATCAGGATGGAAAATGTGCTCTAATAAAGCTCCGTGACATTATTACCATAATGACATCTGCACCTGGCTTTGGGAGGGTTTACACCAGGTCACAAGGAGACACACAGGGAAGCAGACACTTCTGGATGTGCAGGAATGCAGTGTTCAGCCTTGAAGTGAACTTGCAGGGTGATCCTGAACCCTTCCAGAGGCCTGGAATTTCTGCCCATCCATCTCGTTCCCGTGCTTCTTATCTCTGTCTGTTATTAAACAACAGGGTTTAACCTCCTTGCTCAGTCTTTCCATCTGCAAATTGCAAAGAGCAATATTCACCTTCCTTGCAGAAAAGAATTTTGAGATTAGAGAGATGAGGGTGCTGCCTCTGACCATGGAAAAATCCCAGACAGATGCACAAAACAAAGCCAAGACTTTGATGTAGGGTGGCCACTACTCCATGAACTGTGGAATGAAGGAATGGTGGGCAGGAAAAGAAAGACACTTCTCCTGGGACCTACAAAAGTAGCTGTCTAAACCCGGAGATTTCACATCTAGAGCCACACATTTGATACCCCTTTATAAGCCCTCCTGCAATTTACTTGTCACGGTATCCACGACAGGTAAATTAACTTAATTACAACCATCACACACTTGAGAAAGCTGGGACACAGCAAAGAAGCAGCTCATTGTCACCACCGGCCCTACAGCCCAGACCTTTCTGATGGGTAAAATCACTCGTCAGAAAACACCAACTCAAGTTTTAGTTTCCTAACACAGGATTCAACCCAGCACCCTGAGACTGGCCAAGTGTCCCTGAGGTTATTCAGAGGTAAACCAGGCTTTGTTTTATTTGTTTTGAGTGAAATTACACTGCTGAAACGGTGTTGAAGAGAGAAGGGTTTAATTCTACCAATCTTGCACCTTGCGAGTTCAAGCAGCCCGTCTAGACAGTGTATTTTATGCTGTGCTCACATGTATATACAGGAACAGTTGAAGCAAGAAGCCTCCTATCCATGATTTGAGCAGGAAAAAGAAGGATACTGTTCCCCTGGACCCAATTATCCCAGGTCTTCCCTTTCCATGTCCAGTTGAGAGGCCAAATGATGTTGTCACAGTTGTGCTCACAGCCAGTAAGCGGCTGTGTCCAGCACAATATGATTCATTTCTACAGTGAGCGCAGTTTTTGGGGGCTGCATTACTCACTGTTCAGGAGACAAGTGAAAAATTCATGGTCAGGGAATATACAGCAACGTGTGAAGGCACAGAGAAACCAGCATGAGAGAAGCAAAACAAGTTTTGAAAGTGGCTTTTGCTTAATAGCAGCTCCCACCCAATAGAAAAACTGGACTGTCAGTGGTGAGGAACGATAAGGGAAAACTTGCATCACCAGAAAGGTTGTCCCAGAGAAAACTGCTGTCTAGGGAAGTGCAGAGGAGAATCCAGTCCTTTTTCTGCCCTGAGCATATCAGGTTTTGAGGATTTTGTGCAAGGCTTGAAGCAATTTCCAATGCTAAATGCTAACAAGGCTTTCAGATAGTCCTGGGATGTCGGGATGTAAAGACCGAACGAGATCCGTTTACACAAGCAAAATGGATATTTAAATAGAAAGCAGCCACCATCAAAAATGTTTTTAAAAATGCTGTTTTGGTTAATGCAACATACTGTACTTCTGCCAACAAAGGCAGTTTCTGATCAGGACATGCCGTGCTTTCCTCTGGAGATTTTGCAGGCAGGGTGGTCTTCCATGAGGGACGGAAAAGGGCTTAGTTAACATTACACATCCTTCATATATGCAGGCTGGTAAATGTAAGGCATTGCAGCTGTGCAGTTTGTCACCAAAAACCAAGCTGAAAGGAGTCCAAATGCAGGAGACCGACGGGAATATGACCTGGTCACCCTCAACACCTTTGATTCTCCCCTTACATGATAAAGCAACTTTTCCTGCATTCGTGCAGCCTTGGTCTTTAGAGAGAGTGGTCAGATGGCAAAGGCAGGGAACAAAAAGGGACAGTGCAAAAATACCCTAATAAGTGATTTATCACTTTCCCATAGACCACAAAAGAAGCCCGCAGTCCCATTATGCTACATTATGTTTATTTTGATAGGAAAAAGCTTTGGCACTGGGAGAAGACTGCACTTTGTGCCACAGAGATCTAAATCCATTCTGAAGGCAGGGGCTGCTCTAAAGACCTCGGCTTCCCCTGTCTTTACAGATGCCTGTAGAAATCACCTCTGTGCAAAGGAGGGGTGTAGCTGGCAAATCCAGTGGATTTCAGTGGGATAACATATTGCTTCTATTTAAGAAAGCATCCTCGACCAGTGGATGTTTAAACCCAGTGAGACCTGAGCACAGGCTTAAAGCTAAACATATGCTGAAGTCTCTTCCTGAAACAGATACACGTGAGGAAACACTGATCAGCTGGAATATGGGATTCATTCTCTGGTTCACCCCCTCTTTTCCTCCTAGAATTTCTAGGGTCCGAAATGCAAAGAATCCATCCAAGCTAATAGGGAGACGTTTATGCAGTTATATGTGCGTAGCAGGTACAAAGAACCCATTTTAATACCATAAACATGATGGTCACCTCCCAGCTTAAACAATTTACTAAGATCATTTGTTTTTATACTGACCTATCTTTAAAAATTTGCAACTTGGAAATTCCGTGTCTCTCTTTGAAGCAAAGTGACCAAGCCGTACTATCTCACAGGTACTAATTCCAAGAAAATATGACACATTCCGGGCCTTAATTAATGCCTCCCCGGATGGGGGAGAGTTTTAGCGTCTTTGCCAGGAATTCAGGAGACGAACGGGAACTTCAGCAGTCTCTGCTCTCAGAGAGTTGTTTATTAAGTCTTATCACAGAAATAGAGTCACTGGCATGACCCAGACACAGCACAGAGCAGAGAATGCAGGAGAAGCCCGAATTATCAAGATTAGACAGTCTTTTTAAAGGTGAATTATCCAATAAAAACGTAAAACAAAAGATGTTTTCACTTTTCCACCAATGTTCCATAACTCACTCTGTCACGTACACAGGAACTGCGGAATTCTTTATCCAATCACCTTAAACTACTTCTGCTGCAGAATATGGAGGAATAGAAGAAGGAACAAAAGGCCTGGAGAACAACAGCAATCCTCCATTTTGAAGTTTTTTACTTTTTATCTATTTACTATATTAACAAACCCAAAAACCCTAAATTTTCACCTTGTGACAATCTCACATAACATTCTATCACCTCGTTCACACCAGTGTAGATTCTAACTCTTCCCAAAGGGTCGGTAACTTTCTCCATGGGCAAAGGTCAAAAACAGTGTTGTCCAGGGGGGTAGAATCCTTCAAAACAGGCAGAGAGATACTCTCTGCATTCTGGATTCCAACAAAAATAGCTATTATATCTATCATCCATATCATTAATGTTGTTGTTATTATTATTAGCAGTGTTTTCCATCCTGTGCCAAGCAAGCATTTGAAACAGGGCATGGATATAAGATTATCACACCATTAGAACCATTCTCCTTTACTTCTGTTATTGAGATTAGAAAGACTTGGGAAACCTGTTTATCGGATTTCTTAAATTCCAAAGGTTTTAGCTGTAAAAATTCAGCTCCGGCAAAAAGGAATCATTTAGGAAAAGATGCCATCATTTTTCCTAATCTCAGCCAAAGCTTATTCTGAAAGAATTTCCACTGAAATAAATGGGATTGTTCACAATGTCGAGTCTATTCAGCATACATACAAGCGAAAGAATGCTGCACGCAATTTTGAGGCATTCTCCTACTCCCTAATTCCCAAGTTACAGTATGCTCAGGAAGGCCACTTCAGTTTTCAGGCTCACAGCTTGGAGTGCTGCTCCAAAAACATATTCCCAGCTGAGATGGGATCTCCAGCAAGTGGGATCAGCACATGACTGAGCACCTCTGAGAGCACAGTTGGATGGCACAGTAGCCACGGCTACTTCCAGCTAGGAGTTTGTGACCCATCACACTCCTGCAGGGGCTGTGTCTCCATCCCTCTTCCCTTCCACTTCCTCGGATTTGCCACATCTTTTGGCAGAACCTCCTTCCAGCTGCAGGCTTTAGAGGATGAGTGAAGTGGTTGGGATGGACGGGAAGGGTAACCTGAATCAGCAGCAGCTGAGGCAGCCCATCTGCCCACGCACAGAACCTGGGCAGCAGTGCTGGAAATCTCCTGGGTGGGATCCAGCCGAGGGCATCTTCAAAGCTGCTGCTCCCAGACATCAGCAGCCATGAGGAGGAGGAGCACACAGCCCCTTCCCAAACTGGGATGATCCCGTTTAAGGCTGAGGCATCCCTGCAATGTGTAGTCACAAACATAGAGGAAGAGAAAGGATTTACAGTTTGTACACAACAGTGGGACCGTCAGTAGGGTCATAAACCAAGTGCTCATCAGTTACACCATGACTTTGCTCACTTAGTTCTACCTAATTCAGGTCCTTCATGGCAGCCTTTGAGACATGATGAAATCTCCTTTTCTAGCTCCCATTCACCCCAACTCCATGAGATACATACCAAGCTCATCCCACAGTGACCTCCACAATCCACACACAGCTCTTTGCACCTCGGGCTGCTCTTTCAGATCTGTCAGCTCATTACTCTGCCAGGTGGCTATTCTGCACACAGGACAGAAAAGCCCAAAATCTTGTCCCTGCATGAGAGTAACCTGCTTTTAGACCTTTATCAGGCATTATATTTATACCAGACAGCCTGCTTGATGCCACAAACCATGAAAATCTATCTTGAATTTCTTCATAAAACACCTAAGTTGCTGGGGGCTGTACTGAGCAATCGGTCTGAAAATTCTGAAATTAAACTATTTCAAAGTTTATGTTACAAAAATAACAGGTGGTGATAGCAGCTTTGGAAGATTAGAGCAACGAGGCACAGCTACAACCTGCTCACCTGGGGCAGTCTTGATGAAGCGCTCATGTAAGCACAAGGACACTCAAAAAGAACACGTTCATTACAATTTCCCAAGGGAAAATTCTCAAACCGCTACGGAAAACGCCAAGATTTTGGGATACGCATCCAAAACGTAAGATGGAGAATATGAAGAGCTGTTACTGTGTGGAAAAGTTGTGCTTGGAAATGCTTGGGATTCTACAAGCCCCAACCAGGTATTCATGAAAACAGAGGAGGAACTTGAAGGAAGAGGAAAGTCGTGCTTCACAACAGGTCCCTGGTACTTAATAAACCATTAGCTGTTGAGATATATACATCTCACGTACATATTCACATATTTCAAAAGCCATAGATATTTACCATGCAGGCCTTTGCTGGTTTCTTTTTTTTTTTTTTTCCCATAATGCTATTTCAGAAAGCTAAATTCAATAAGTTTCTGCAATAAAATTTTCCCCTCTGGGCTGTATATTGAAAAGAGCAAAAGAATTCAGAGGTCTGACTCTCTGACTTCCTGAGACTGATGTCATTACTAAATGAATGAACTAATTTTGTGATGAAAATCATTCTTAGAAGAAAAATATCAAAATATTAATATCTCCCTACTTTTTAGTAGGAATGGATGACGTTAAATTTCTGCTGCATTAACTGCTCTGAAATACTGATGTAAATTGATAAAACCAACCCAAACTGATCTGATCTGGTTCCCCCTTTTTTTTTTTTTCTAGAGGGTGGAAAATTTTGTTTTGCTTTTTTCCTGACTCATGAAAGACACCAGACAGTGATGTGGATGATGTGGTGAAAGCTCTGAAGAAAAAATCTACTTAAGTCAAGGAATAGGGGAAGTGGTCACTCTGCGAGGTCATTTTCCTGTGAGACTCTGTGACAGCTGGAGAAAATTAACCAAAATATCTGCATTCCAGAGAGGTATAAAAAGAAGAAAGAAAGGGAGGGGAGGGGGGTCAAATGTCTTGTGGAAACCTGTAGGAACGGCAATGGCATTTTCTATATGGGCTCGCTCAATCTGGTTTCCTGACGAAATTCTACAAAAATAGGAGGAGATTTTTAAGGTCTCAGAGGGTAGTCAGGCAGACAGCTCCCTTAAAAGTCAGCAGGACATTCATTAAACTTGAACAGATTAGCTGCATTGGGTCTTTTCTCTGATGCTGGCACAGGGACCACACAGAAATCCTATTCCTAACGCTTTATTACCGTTTAAAGCTTTACAGATCAGTCACACTCCCAGAGTGGAAGAGCTTGGAAGACAGCAATAATACCAAGGTAATCAGATGGATTCTTTGGTTTCCATGTTTATATTTCAAGGAAATAGCCAGTGAATGCCAAATTTGCTTCTACACTATTTCTGATTCTCCAGCATTGCTTTTGCTTTGCAATCAAGTCAAACTAAAATTAAAAACTGATTTGTATTCCCTTTAAAAATCTCACAGGTTTTTGTGTCGTATTTCTCCCAGGCCAGAACCAAACCTGAACTTTAAAGCCTGCATCCTGTCAAAAATTAGTGTATTTTTGTGAAACATTCTGACTCGGCCAAATTGAATATTAATTGAAACCATACCTTCCTACCTTCAGAGCACTTCCATCCCCACGGATCCTCTGGTCATTTCAGACTACCCTGCAAAGAAAAAGAACAGTAAACAAAGTCTCTTTGAGGTGAAGCAGCTCGCTGCTGTAATTTCAAGCAATGAAATCAATTCATGCATGAGGGATTCTGACTTAACAAAACTCTGCCCAAGCACCTCTGCAGACCCAGGCTCAGGCACTCCCTCAGTGGGAGCAAGACAGACAGAAGGACACAGGCAGGAGTCAAAAGATGACATCCATAAGCAGAAGCAAATTAAAGGGACTCAAAAGCAGAATTGCGATGTTTTTCCAGAGTCCCAGGCATTACAGTTGAGGTGAGGGTTTCAAAACAACACAGCTCTCATTTGGGTAACTAAATTTTACAGACCAGTCCATATCTGTGACCTCCCACTGCAAGATACAGAGCTGGATTTCCCTCTGAAAATCCATCTACCTCTTGAGCTTTTTTGGGAAGCTGAGCCTTTCCAACAGCCCTGTGCTAAAATCACAAGAGCCTTTCTAGAATTGCTGAAAAAAGGCAGAAATGCTAAATATCTCAAAGAATTTTGAGACATTGCAACCTGTACCAGCTTATCTACAAGGGGAGAAGCAACTACTTCACATCAGCAGCAAGGCTGTGCGTTGTGGTGAGATCTGGATTCCCCTCTCACTGCTGGTTTCACATTCATTACACCCAGGATGAAATAGCGTGACTTTCAGTTAGCAAAAGCAGAATCTGCAGAGAAAGTTGCAGAAGGATTTCACGTGGCCTCCAAAACCTAACTCAGCGACGCTAAATCCTTTCCATTGCAAAACACCACCAGTGTCTTTTCCTCATAGCTGGACCACTTTGTTTGAAGTCTCTGTCCACAGTTATCACAATGTCACTGCTCTTCACTTAACCCGATTTTCTCAGGCAGTTTATCTGTTTCGTGGAGCGAAAAGAAAACAGTGTCTGATTAGGGAAGACGGATTTGTTTGCTTTTGTTTTCTAAAAATTTATTTTGATTTGCCCATTCTCTCTTTTCCTTTATCCTTCCGATGATAAATAGCTGTGAGGGAAATAAGAGAGCTCCAAAAGGAGAAAAAAACAAAAGGATGTGGAAATTTGCATTACTAACTCCATTTAATGCTAACCTCATGTTGTGTTTGGAAGCTGATGTAGATTTCGTCCAGGTAGCTACAAAAATTTCCCTGACTATTTAGAGAACAGGTAATGCTTTAAAACAAGCATAAAATGGTCCAAAATCACACCTAAATCTGAACTTAACCAATTCAAAACTCAGTTAACTCTAAAACCTGTTGAATTAACTTCCTTTTTAAGGAAGTGTTTCATTCTTGCACTTCTTGTTTAATTTTTAAATGGCCCAAAAGCAGAAGTTCGAAATGCCACATGAAGCCTTGCTTTCATAAGATTGCTGCTTGAGCTTTACCTCAGTGGGATTCAGAAAATTCCAGATAAACAATTTAGCTTGCTGTCTGAACCAAAATGCTGAACTTTTGAGGATTACTCAACCCCATATCTTTACCAGACACCTTTTTTTACCTATTAGTGCCTCTAAGCCATCATAAAACCTCTCCCCACGCTGGGGATTTTCTTGACCTGGTCACGGCTGTGTTTATTCCTGCTGTGGAAGTGGCAAGTTTGCCAGAGCAGCTTTCCTGGGTGCTTTGACCACTTATTGCTGTTCATGAGGAAGGAGAAGGGAAGTAGTTCATGAGAAACTTCCTGGTACTTGTCGTATTTCTCTCTCAGTACTTTTCCGTGGTTAATTTGATTAATTTTTAAAAGGGAAATATTGAAATGCATTCATTGACATCCTATTATCTGTGGTTGTTTACATATAGAGGACAAATCCTCTCCACTCGAAGCCAAAATAAACAGGTCTTGTTTTTGGAACAGGCAAGTTCCAAACTGTCCGGGGGTGTTGGATTTTTCACCACAGGCTGCAGAGCTCTTTTATGCCTATTCCTACACCCCAGGTATGCTTTTTTTTGCAAAGATGCTGTGTTTCCTAGAGAACCTTCAGGCACAGTTAGTAGCTTTCAGCCTCGACTGAAGCAATGTCAGCTCAGCAACCTTTCACTTCCACATTCTTCATTAATCAAGAGAAGAAAGACCTGACAACATTAAAAGAAGATATTTGGCCTATTTCTCTACCTTGACTGTGAGACCGAAAAGCACTGTAAAAGGCTGGGTGATCTGACTTCTTAACCTAACTCAAGGAGCTGTTTTCAAATTAGCTCATTTTAATGAGAGGATGAAGTATGCAAAAGCCCTTCACACCTTTCCACTAAGATGTGCAGTATCCTCATAGCAGATAATTGCAAGTACAAAAAGATATGAAATCCTTTTTTAAAAAGTCACAGAATCATTCACTAACCAGTCTCCTAATTCTTCACTGAATTCTGTGTTTGAAAATTGACCGAGTCTTTCTCAATAAACAAAAATAATTTGTAGAGAATTAGATATAGATATAGATATAGATATAGATATAGATATAGATATACATACCAAAATTGGTAATAGTGTCCTATTCAGGAAAAACCCAACAATTTTATACTTCAAATTAATATGTTTATAACTAAATATATCAATCTGAGAACATGTATTTGACAGAAGCATGAAGAGTAATGTTGAACATCTATTAATCTGTGAATCTCTCTGCAGCAGAGCTGAAAACCAAAATAAACGTACAAATGAAAGTTACAAGTGCTTATCATACGGGGTGATGTTCTGGTATTTGCTTTCAGGTAAGAACATTCCTCATCATAAACTTATTTCTCCTGGATTATCGTTTGAAAAAGAGATGAGAAGCTTTTGATTATTTTCTGCTATTAGGAAGGTGACTAGATTATACAACTATTTTTGTTCCATGGATCAATCTCCATTGCTTTGCGTACAGGGTAGACTTAAAATGTTACCATTAGCAATTTACCCCCCTTGCTGGCCGTAAACGACTTTCCAGGTTCAAATCAGTGGACTGTAAAACTGCTGACTTCACTGCTGGAGCACTACAGAAGAGAAGAACCTGGATGAGACAGAGCAAGTCCTAAATGCCTTCCATAATTAACAAACATGGCAAGACAAGTTATGAAAAACAAAGGAAGACTGGACAGATTTACGCTTGAAGTCTGGTACTTTTGAAGGTCTGTCCGACTACAAAAGTCTCTTTTGATCTGCATTAACTGAAAGCACTTAAAATTCAATCACACGTTTACAGCCACACGTCTAAAACTGACTCCTAACCTTGCATCTATCTGTACCTCACTGGCCAGGCAGGAACAGCTTTCTTCTGCCTCCAGCCTGCCGAGGATACAAGTCTAAAGACAGATATATTTGCTTCTAGCTGGAGAGTTTCCTGGTTGTGGCCTCAGAATTCCCTGAACTCAATCCTGAGGAGCACCCACAACAATGATCATCCCGTATCTCTGGCAGATGTATTTGGTTCTAGCTGGAGAGTTTCCTGGTTGTGGCCTCAGAATTCCCTGAACTCAATCCTGAGGAGCACCCACAACAATGATCATCCCGTATCTCTGGCAGATGTATTTGGTTCTAGCTGGAGAGTTTCCTGGTTGTGGCCTCAGAATTCCCTGAACTCAGTCCCGAGGAGCATCCACAGTGAGGATCATCCCGTATCTCTGGCAGCTCACGGCAACAACCGCCTGTGGAAGTCACAAGGCTGCTACGGATGAAGAGACTCAATCCTGGTTTGGTTTCTCAGGGTACAAAGGGAACAGGATTCAGCTGGGCATGGCACACTGCTTCCCCAGCTGCTCTGGGATGGAGAGAACAGCACCTCCCTCGTTTTTTTGGGGAGCCAGGAGATGGAGTGCACAGTTTGCAGTGGCACTGGTCAGCAAAACGAAACCACCACGGGTGTGCCTGTAGGGGGATGCAGCCAGCCTCGCCTTTGGCCAGTTAAAGGAAGGAAGAATAAGGAATCAAGAAGCCACATTTGCTCCCAAGGTGGCTCTGGGATTGAAACCTGCAGTGCAAACCTTAAATCCCACCAGACAACAGGACTCCATCTCACGTGACAGGGACAGGTCAGAGAACCGCCTGCCCAGATCCGCTAATCTGCACCAACACTGACTGCAGGAGCAACATTCAAGCCCAGCTTTGAATCTTTTCACCAGTCAAGCCGCTTGTGTGTGTTATATTCAAGATTCATGGAGCCCTACCCTTTTAGACTCCCCCCTGCCCCAAAACATTGAGAGGTAAACAAATTCTGCTTGAATATTTCACTGCGTTATGTATGAGGAGAGCTCTGCTAAAGGGCTTGCACTATTGTACTGTCTTGACTAATAGTTTGTGTGACATGCACAAGGAAGACCAGATATTTGCAAATTTAAGGGTTTTGGGGTTTTTTTTTGCACATGGACAGCTTGTAAAACCCATTAACATGAATTGTGTCTGAGCTGATGAGGAAAAAAGAAAACACCGAATCCAGACCTTCAATATTTTATTGGTGTTTCTGAACTTTTATTAGCTGTACTTTCTTCCATAAAATCAATTTAATAAGGGGTGCGGTGTTTTGGTAATGCATCAAAAGCAGTTCTTCTCTTCAAAGGGCATCTTTTTCACTCAATCTCTTCTCTAAAGACAGTGACATTAGTTTTGTAAATTAATAAACAGGCCAGCATCTGAGGACTGCATGAAGCCTCCATCACCCCTTATTGTGCTTTCTCTTCTGACCCCACTTTCCAGTGCAGGGCCCTCATCTCGACAACAATACCCTGAAAGCCTGTGTGGCACTCTGGGATCACACTTGAAAAGGCCTTTGGCTGAGGCTGGCTTTCAAGGAGGGGGGACAATTGGCAAGAGGCCTGTGGCTATTCATGCAGAACAGGCAGTGAAAAATGCCTGAAGTCAGATTCAGGGGTGGGCAATGCCCAAAAAAGAAAGCCCACATAACATGAATGGCTGCTGCTAGGAGACTAAAACCAAAGGCATGCCACTAGCAGGCCTCCATGTGCCGACATCAATGGGTTCATCCTATCCCTATTAGGGGCCTAAAATGATGGAGAAACATGAGAAGGGACTATAAGCAGGAAAGGAAAATAATACCAAAGTACACAACGGTCAATGCTTATATTGTTATACTAAACACTCCGGAGAAGGAAATAATATTTTCGATGTTCAGCACCTTTTCTGCTGGCAGGGGTGGCGTGGGTTGCAAAATCTGATAGGCAAAATAGCCACCATGGCACGTTTTCTTGCGGGAAGAAAGCCACGCACTTCGGTAATTAGTTATTTCTCATGCCCATAATTAAGCATGATTATAAAAACATATTGGAAAAGCCAGACCTGAGTTAGAATGGCTCCAGACCTGGTGCTGGAGCAGCTCCAGTCCCCTGGCTGTGCACACACAAGTCCAGTTCGGTTCCAAACCCAGCAGTGCTGGTGGGAGGGAAACAGGAGGTCTACACATTTATTAAGGGAAACCACTATAATGCACCACAAAAGCATTTCAGTGGCATACAAATCACCCAAACCTCAACTGTGCTCAGGGTTAGGAAGCCTGAGAGGTGCTGTCTGCCGTGTCTCCAGTCCAAAAAAGCCCATCATGAAGAATTTACGTTGCTTTAAGTCACCAGGTAGCACTGTTTTTTCCTCTCATAAAGTACAGCTGACCCCCCATATTTACACCCTTACATTTCACACTGGGAAGCACGGGCTGATGATCTCTTTTGAAAGAAAGGAGACTGTCCATACCCCCATTAATTTCAGCAGCATTCTGAAAATGACACACCAGTTTCTGTAGGAACAACCCATCCTCTCTAAAATCCTTTCCACTTCGGTACAGATGTTGGCTCTTGGCTAGCAAAAACCCTGAAAAAATGAATTACAATGTCTAGTCATGTTTGGACCAGTTTCTAGGCATGATCTCAGCTCTTAAAAAATGACCATATTATTTAGTTTATGAGTAATAACGTCTGACTAAAAAAGGTATAAAATACAATGTGATACTGTAATCAAGTGATTTACTTCAAGGGGTGATGTTTATCATTTGATGTGGAAGAAACCTCCCCTTCTTGCTTTTCCAATTATCTATTCCTGAAATCTGAATTTCCAATCCTTTCTAGGTTTCCTAACAACCTCTCTCCTTCCTGCACTCAGAGGTAACACGGTCCAGCTGCCGAAAGGAAAGTAAGACCCTCATTATTGCTGTACTCTGCCCGACGTAAGGGGTAGGAAGAAAATAGCAACTCCCCGCCAGAAGAGGGAAGAGCAGTGGGAGTCAGCCTCGGATTTCCCTCATCTGGTTGCTGGTTTGGGTGCATAACTGGGTGGGCAAGTGGTGGATGTGATGCTCCTCTGGAGGTGATGAAGCAATCTGCTGTCCTCCAGAGGGAGTCAGGAAAGGAGCTGTGCACGCTGCAAAAACAAAGCTGCCGTGACCCACTGATACCTCTAAAGCAACAATTCGATGCTGTTTGTCTGTCCACTTGGATTAAAAATTCCTAAATCCACGATAGAGTACATCTTAGCCCCACGTGTGATCTCAGCACCTGCTTGTGTTTCTCTTGTGTCCAGAATGGCTCCTGTAAATGGCTGCTTCCAGCGGAAAATCTGTGCCTGTTTTGTATCTCCTCGTGTATCGATGAGCAGCAGTGTCTAACTGCTTTAATGTGTGAAAACGTCTCATGAACACCAAAACTTATATACAGAGAGATTTTACAGATTAAAAAAAAAAAAAATATATATATATATGTTTTATCGATAGAACAAGTGGACATGAGTAAGGCTAAAAGCAGCTCCACTGCTACTCTGCCACAGGAACTCTGTGTCTTGAGTGGTTGTGATTCCTGTGGCCTCTCAAGGTTGAGTCTTTGGGACTTGATATTTAATTCGGGGAGGCAAGTAGAGGTGTTTATGATATGTGGGCAAGCCCAATCCTCTAAATCAATAAACTGAAAACTCTGTCATAGTTTTCCCGTATCTTGAGGCCACTGCTTCTCTTCCTCTCTTCTTCACGGATCGGAAAATCATTTTCCCCCCAACAAAAAGATGAATCCTTACAGGAACTAAAACATTTGTAAAGCACGGAATGGTATTTGAGAGGTTTAAGTTTGCTTTTGTATGTGAAGCATCATGTGAAATAAAAGAAGAGTTAAGACCTGTAAGGTCCAGTCTTGCCTCCCTAAGTGAAGAGTTTATCTACATTTCCAAGGCTGGAGTTTTAAAAACCCTGTTCATATCTTATGATGGACACTCACAGAGGTTTTCTGTGAAATTAATATAGGCATACATATACATATATATACCATCATCAATCCTATGGCAGGGCAAACTAACTCTCTGGATACATCTTTGTCTCACCAGGAATTAAAGTTGTATTAGGTACCACAGGTAAGTTACTAACATTATTTAGACAAAAAAAAGTTGGACTGAATCTCTTCCACTCCAAACAGCAGGAATTTTACTCTCTAGGATTTGAGTTTATCTTGCATAGGCCTCTGAATATCCTTACCAGTTGCAAAGGGCATTTTCACAGTTTCCCTTATCTGGGGATATTAGCACACTCAGAGCAATGTATTCAGCAGCCACCCGATTTAACAAGAAAAAATGTTTGAATGTTTCAGGTTTTTCAGCATTCCTCAATGGATTTTTTTATATAATTTCTGTCAATTGAAGGAGGACCTTCCTAGCTTTGGGAGTTGGGAAAACAACCTTCCAAAGCCTGAAGAAATATATCTTTTTAAAGTTTGTGAGATCTGAAAGGAAAAGGGTGGGTGGTCTCAGCCCTTCAGAAGGTCTCTGATCCTCTGACCCATTAGACCATTAGTTCACCTAACCCAACCACCAATAGCTATTCAAGTCTAAGGGTATAAAGAAAGGTGGCAATAAAAATAAATTACTAAACAAAAGGAATAAATATAAGCAGTTGAAGGGGTTTTCTTTTTTCTCCTGTGAAATCCAAAAAGTGTATAGGTTGTTCCATTCTATTTATTCAGTCAAGATAGCTTGATCTTTTCAAGAAAAAGTAAGATTAAGCTGCCACGGATACCCAACTACAGAAACAGGGTTTGTTACTGACGTTTAACATTTGTGCTGTGTGTGCAACCTTTACCCAGCTCATCAGTTCGATATTTAGCCACCCTTTTCTTCTCAGACCGAGGGATTTTGCATAACGAATCAGCAAATCCTAATTAATAATAATTTAACTGCAAACACCAAGACTGTTGGGAGAGAGCAGAAGCCACCCATGGATGCCCTGGCCGGTCTACAGGAGCTGCCCTTGTAGACATCTCCCAGCTCCAGCTTCCCACAGAAGAAATTGGAGCTCTCAGACTTTTGGCCAAGGGTCTCTAAAAAGTCAGGGTCTCGTGTAACTTGTTTCCTTGCCATTGAAAACATCGAGGAAAAGCCATACGCTGCACTGGGTCTAACCTATCATCAGGTTTAGCCCCCTCTGACGTTTTTCCTTCCTTTTTTTTTATTCCAAAGAGCACTCTCTAAGCATCTCATAACAGCAACCAGAGCCAGACAGCACGTGGAAAATGAGAATATCCTCCTGACACAAAAACCATTGGGCAGCACTTGCTCTCTGTTTGAAAACCAGAAATCAGATGATTTTCCAGTGAAATAGCAAACACCCACAGTGAAACCTTTCCTGGGGTTTTGAGGCTGGGGAAAGATTCCCAAGTCTAATTACAAATAAAGCATAGCTACTAAGGAAAAAATATCATGGCTGAGGCGTTGGACTGGAGATTCTGCCCACGTTTTCAGACCTTATTCCTGCTATTGGGTAGCTCTCTTAATCTCTCTGCTAATCCCCCCGTAGAAACATCCAAGGATGGTGTTGGCTCGGGTGATGCCAGCAGTGGGCTGCATTTCACCTGCCACGGCACTAAGAACATTTCCAAATTGCCTGCATCTTTACATATATTTATTTATATTTATATATATTTATAGCCACAGCCACACAGTGGCTTTATTTAGAAGATGGAGACCTGAAATACAAACCTCCAGCTGTTCTCTGCTCCCCTTTGGATCCTGCATGGATTCAAGCACCACAGCAGGTCTCCCTCAGCGTGGCCATAGGACTCACCACATTTCCTAGGTTGTCTGGTCATTTCTTGCAGAGTCTCATTGCTATAATTCTTTTTTACAGCTGGATACAGGCCTGGAAAAAAAAAATGTTGAGCTTCACGCCAAGATAAAATATTACAAAAAATAAGCTAAGAGTTGTCTGCCCACTGAATCTATTCCAGTGATCCTTTACTAAACAAAATGTGCCTAATTGGTGTCAGTGGGTGTTACCTCAGCAATGAGGTATTATGAGGTAATATGACTGGGCTTACATAGTCAATAATTGCTTAAAGCCTCATTCTTGCTGAATAGTATCAATGCTGTGAGGACTGGGAATCCAAATGAGTGGAAAAAATGTTGTCACCTGAGTAAGAAATTGCAATAGAAGTGTAGACAAAAGTAGATTTTAGGGCATACTTGGAGAAGATTTGATAAATGGCCGTATAGAAATGTTCTGGATTCAGTGGAAGCAGACTTTGACAGGGGTGAAATCACACTTGAGATGCAGTATTGCTAATTATTGCTGAGCACCAGTACCACTGTTCCCCAAAGCAGACATTCTGAACAGTTCTCTTATCCAGTGGTTCCTTTAGTGAAGTCTGAAGATAACCAAGCACATTTAAGCATTTAACTGAAGCAGCAAAGTCAACTGCACTGCCCACAAGCTTGAAAAAAATATTCTGAAATAACATCCTGAGCCCCGAGTCCTGGACAGGAAAATTAGCAGGTCCTAAGCCTGAAGATGAGGTCAGTCCTTTCTGTTTTCCTCTAAACCTACGACAGGGGGTTCTCTGCCCATCCTTTCCCTGGGTAAGTGGTAGTCCCTGCACTGGCAAGAGGAGGCACGAACAGCTGTGTGTGCCAGACCCCTCCAATCTCTTCCCAGTTTGATTTCAGGTAACTGCTCATGGCAGCAGTGGAAAATTACATAGGGGATTCCATAACAGCAGAAATTCTGTAAAAATAAAATCTTCTCACAGCTTGCCTCGTTTGCAGCTGTTCATTTTTCCCTGATCCCCTCGTGTAATTTCAAGGGCTGATAAAATTCTGCTTTCGTACCTTGCAGAAAGTGGCTGTGATACTGCAGCAATGGCAGGTTTTTATTAGCTGAGCTGACATCTGAAGTTAGGAGAAATTCACATTCCCTTCCTCTGAAGAGGAAGCTCTCATTCACCTACTTTTGTAAGACTTTTACTGCATCTTACAATAAATCTACTGAATACCTACCCTGGAAAGATTTGCTTCTCGTAACATTAAAAACTTATATAACACATTCAATATCTAAAATCAGACATTTTTTTATCCTCTGTATGCAACACAGTTCTCCTTATTTTTCCAGACTCAAGCCATCTAAAGCTGATCACCAAACCTTGCTGGAGATCAGTCCAGTGAAGGTTGCAGCTCTTCAACTGCTACTTTTAATTTTAGCATTTTAATATATTAAAATCTTCCAAATAATATATAATCTATGATAATATATAATCTCTTTCATTTGTGACCTTTTTTTTTATTTTTATCCCTGAAGATTAAAAACTTCAGCTGCCAAAATCATCTAAATCCAAATGCTCCAGTCCCAACACAATAGTTTGCCTTCCCAGCATTGCTATCTACTTCAAATAAAACTGATCACACATATCCTTCTGTAAATATAGACCAAAAAGCAGTTGTGCTGGGGCAGGCTTTGACTAATCCATCCCCTGGCCATTAGGTAGGACCGATTGTTTCTAAACATCCACAGGGATGGCACATTCCCTGACCTGGAGGCTTGTTCATCTTTAGTCTCTGTGATTACAAAAGTATTGCCCCAAAAATAACAAAAGGCTGGTTAACTCTGAAGCCTCTGTCAGTAACTCCATCATAATTCACTTTATTCAACCTGACCCTCTCCTTAGTTTAAGTTATTCTGTGGGGTGTTTCTAGTTCTGCTGTTGCTGGGTGAACAGCTGCAGTGAGGAAAAAAAAAAAAAGGGGGATGTAGGGGTCCTGCATGTTTAATTTTATGCAATTGCTTCAAATTTGTGTGCACATTCCATTTATGATGGGGTAGGAGGAACAGCTCAAGTGTTCAGCACCAGTCCAACAGTCGTGACCACTGCAAGAGACTAAATGTGCAGGCAGAGACTGATGTTCTCCACATCACAGGGGGTGGAGAACATTCCTTTTCAGCATGGAATTTGAATTCGGTATGGTATTTGAGATTTTCATTGCTCTGTCCTGGAAAACCAAACCAAGGGATGTGGGAGGCTGAAGAGTGGTGCTGATACTTTGCCCCACAGGTATCTGCAGCCAAATTGGTGTCCAACCTTTCCTTTTTAAAATGGTGTTGTGTTTAGTTTTTGCAGAAAGCAGAATACACACTAGAAATGATCGCTTTACGTGAACACATATGTTGGGAAAATCATGTAGGATTAAACCTAATAAACCAACAAAATGCTTGAAATGATTGCAGCAGAGTTCTGTGTGCTGCAAGGGATCAGTTCGTGCTGGGTGAAAAGCAAACAACAGTTCCTAGGGGAGGTAAGAAAGAGTTTTTAATTACCCAAAGGTGTTCTAGACAGCACTCTCAAAGGACACTTGTGTTTGTGTCAAACGCTCATCTCCAGAAGACGTGGAAAGGTGATCGCTGGAGAACACACCAGTCAAGATGCAGAGAAACAGATTTAGGAATAAAACCCAACCAAACAAAAAAACTGGAATTAAGAGAAGCATTTGCATTTCTAGTTAACTTCATTCTCAAAACCTAAGCATTACAGGACATGATTATTTTTTTTCCCCCTTTCTATTTTAATTAAAAATAGCACAAGCGGAAGTTGTCTGTGTTTGGCTGGGAATTTGGTGGCCCTCCTTCTCTGGCCTCATACAAATTTGATTTGCCTGCAGCAGACCTGGGACAAATTTTGCTCTGATGTAACGCTTCATGCCAGGCAACTCTGTTGATGTCAGATCCTTCCTTGCTGCAAACTGGGAGAATCCAGAACCAAGGCACTGGGCAAGGCAGGTGAGTGAGGGCCAAGGCAGCCCGGGACAGCTCCCAGCCAAGCACGGGACAGACAGAGACTCTCTGGGGCAGTGGCAAGCCGTGCACAGCCACATTCCCAGGCTCTGGAAAGCAAAACAAACACAGCCCAAATGCTGTGGAACAAACCTGGGCCCGTTAAGTCCAGGCTGAATGAAACAGAGCTCAGTGCAAACACAGTCCAAAGGCAGTGGAAAGCAAACTTAGGCAAATAAACTCCAGGCTCTGTGAAACAGAGCACAGATAGACACACTCCAAGCACAAGTAGGAAAGCAAAGAGAGACAAATATAGTCTAAACTTAATGAAGCAGATACATGAAACAGTAGCTGTCTCACTCTCCAAGCAAAATCTAAGTAACTTACTCCAAAATCACCAAGCTGGAGCAATTGTGGCTCTCCTACAGGCAAGCTACAGTGTTAACCTTCCCTTCTCATATCCTTCGTGCCTTCCGCTCACACTCAGCGTGGGAGACTTATTCTCCATTCCTCAATGGCCCACAGTGGCTGCTGTGCATCAAAAGCTTTCCAATTCTTACATTCCTTCAGCAAAATGGGAAGACTTTCAGTGTTTCAAGGCAACATTCAAATGGAGCAAGGCAACCTTACTCAAATATATATTTCTTTACGTACAGTTTCTTCTTGCACACCTATAATGTAGCTTCAGAGGGAATGAAATAGAGGAAACAGAGGTTAGATAGCAATCAACATACGTCTTTTAAAAAATGGAGAGCAGAGAAAAAGGGATGCTAAAAGCATCAGAGATATTTCTATATCTGAGAGAAATGTGACTAACACGAAAAAAATTTCTGAAGTATTTTAAGAATCTTAGGAAGCTTCCAGTGGCTAATTTTTTTTGAAGAGGATAACATGGTTAGTGATGGAGAAGAGGTAAACACTTAGTAAATACCGGAATAAAAAGAGATAAAGTACTTTTTTGACTTGAGGATGACAAAGTACTTCCCAGTCTGATAGTGACTGCAGAGGAGGGTGGAGAACATCAATTACTGAAAAGTACTTTAAACCTGGCAGGCTGTAGATTTGGTCCCAAACAGTCCTAAAGACCTGTCTGAAGAAAATCCCTGGCACATTTTTAACATCTCCTGGAAGAACAGGAAGATTCCTGTGAAACACAGGAGCACTATGTTTAAAAAGGGCAGGCAGGATGACACAGGCAGCACCAGGTCAGTGAGGCTGACCTCGGTCTTGGGTGAAAGAATGATTCACTTGCTGCAGGAGTCAACTAAGAGGGAAAGAAAGAGAGGAAAGAGAATTCGTTGTCATTCAATGTGTTCAACAGGAAATAGGTTGTGTCAGACAAACGTGATTTCATCCCCAGCGTAGGTTGCTGTAATTCTGCAGATGTGATGTGTGGATGCTGAAAAGCTTTGGTAGAGAAATCTTTCAGCTTTTCTGCAGCGTTCTGTGAGAACTTTGCCATTCTCACAGAAGCTATGAAAAACACTGCTATGGGTTTTGTAAACTAACTCGTTATCTTGCACCTGGGTTTGTTATGCAAGATTGTTATGGTTCTGGCTTTCTGATATTTTGGAATAAGTGTCTTAGAGCTTGACCAATCCCCTCAAGGGGTGGATGGCCGAGCACCCAACTGTCTTATGCCATTCAACGCACTCTTTGCGATCCATGTTATAAGAGATGAATTAATTAATTAATAAAAAACCACTACTGTTTTCCTTCTGAACTTGTGGTGCCATTCCTCACCATTAGTGCCGCTCACAGCGACAGTGATGGACAGTGCTGTGGTTAAAAAAAGTGCCACATGGTGACAATGAAGTGCATGGTAAGAGCATTAAGAGTGGGATAGGTGATTTATTTTTTTAAATCCATCAGTGGGGAATCACGATTGGCCTGATGGCATTTTAGGGGATTCCTCCATGACCAAACCTTTTCGGTGTTTTTATCAATGGTTTTAAATAATTTTTCACGTATGTTAAAATGGAAACAAAGCAAATGCAGCCACCTTGTATCGCCAATAAAGGCTAACAGAATAAAATGGAGGTCATTTGTACTGAAAAACTCCAGAGCAAGGGTTGATTGTGGTCCACTCGACCCACTAAAATGTTACATCTCTATGATTCTATGGCAGGCAGAGGCGCAAACCAGCGACCTGTAATACGGAAAGCAGGGAAGAGGAAGAGAATAAATGGCTGGGACACAAGCCCCACTCCTGTTCCTGTCTGAGCCAGCCCTCCCAGGAATCAGAGCCATTGGTGTAACACCGAGAGAGGTCCAACATCCTGCCTTAAGGCTCAGTAGTCCTTGCATGGTGGATACAAGTACTGTGCCAGTAAAAACATCCATCATTTTACATGAAACTCAAACACCAGCTTCATCTACCAGCTTATTATGCTTTCAGGAGTCTCCTCCCATGCTCACTTTGCCAGTTTCCACTGGACTCAGAATGCTTTAGTTGCTCTAAAATAGCAGAGTAAACGCAATCTATCCTAAGGGATCTATTCTGCCTTTCACCTCCTAGAGCAAAAGAAATGCAAAGCCAAAGCAACTAAAAACCATCAGTGTTGCCCAAATAGTGATGATGATAATAACAAATTTTTAGTGCCTTCTATTATTTTCTATGTTAGCTAGATGCCATTTTCCTTATTCCAGGAGGTGTTTGAGCAGAAACTTCAAAGCAAATTTATTTTCTACTTCAACTTTTACTACCTGCAGTCTCTTTCTGAGTGCAGTTCCCGGCCATCCCTTTTCTTTTCTTCGCAAGTGCTCTGTTCATATTTTGCACTCAAGTTATGTGGCAAACTGGAAAAAAAAAAAATGTTCTATTCATTTAAAGTTGTGTTTAGAATGCAAGTCACACGTTACTTGATAATGTGTGATAAACCAGGTCCTCAGCTGATAGACATTAGGACAGCTTCACTCTTGAGCTGTGTCATTTATATGCATTGAAGGATGGACCCCTCTATGAAAATTAAAAGGCAGTGCCGCATGTTTTATGTTAATAATCAACTAGCTTTGGTTTTCTCCTAAAATAACCATTAGCTAACACACTGTTTTGTTTCCTCTAAATGAGAAAATACAACAGAAAAAGAAAGCTGGTAGCTGGTAGCAGAGCTCCTAGCACAGATATAAAACCCAAGCTCTGTTGACTGAGTGTCTTTACATTCACTGGTTAATCTTCCCTTTTCATCTCTCTGCATAAATACAGGATAGCTGAATGATCTAGATAATGGGAAATATATTTCATAATCTCTCATTAAAACTCTGAAAAACACGTTTCTTTTCGTATAATCCCAAAGCCTGGATTTTACTGAAAACAGAGGTAAAAGAATCACTGCATTCCTCCTCATGGCAAAAGGCATCTTGGGCATTAATCTCCAAATAATGGAAATATCCATGCAATGGATGCATCCGTGAATTTTCTAAGTTTGCTCCTGCCTATGCAGTCAATTGTCACAAATACAAACAACAATCAACCGAGGCATTTATTGCTCCCAGCTTTGTGTTCTCAAAAAACAGCCATGAAGGAAAAAAACTTCACAGCTTCTCCATGCCCACTTGTCTCACACTTCCCATGTCTAATCTTTGCTTCATATTTATTGACTATAATGATAAATAATCCTTTTTTGGAAATATTGGAGTTCCGTTAGAAAGTTGGAGGAGAATAATGGGAAGAATTACCTACTATGTGTTACAAACAGATCTCAGGGCTCAAACTTACTAAGCACGAATGCAGAATTTCACAAAAGCAGGTAAAAGATGAGGTCTTTCATGGCCTTTCTTGCCGTGGGGGCCACCTACCAAATTTTGTGTGTCAGAAAGAAAGCGATAAACTCTAGAGTTTTCCATTGAGATTATTGCATGAGGCTAAAATATGGAGACAGAGCCTCCTGCCCAGGATTAGGACACTGTCTAAGAGAAAAGTGGCCTATTATTCAGTGCATTCCCATCCAGCAACTATTCATTATGAACTGTGGGAACAGTCACCAGTGCAGGAATGCAGGAGCAGGAACCTGTGTCCTCTTGACAGCCAACAACAACCTAGGGCTCACTTTCATCGTTAGTACGCCTTCCCTTGGCTTATCTAGTCCAGAAAATTCATCAGGCTTTTCTACAAAGCAGAATGGCTCCAACAGAAGGGAGAAAAACTGCTCCCTGCTCCAAGTGTGTTTTAGTGGTTAGGGGATCCTCAGGGCACTTCAGCCATATGGGCCTGAAACCCAGCCAAGAGAACAGGGAACGGGCTATTCATACTCTGGGGTTGTGAACACGGCATGAAAGGGTTTGGCAGTACTTTCTTGGCTATACTTTAAAAGAAAGGAATGGTCTCCACGATAGTTTCCAAGAAAATGACATAAGTACCTTATTCCCGGAAAGGTTTCAGGGAAATACCTCGCTGCAGCTCCCAGTCAAGCACTTAAAGGCAGGAGAAGGAGCTGCGGGGTTGAAGTCATTTCCTACTGACCAGCAAAGGAGTCTCTCTGCTCAGGGATCTCACCACCATGAGGCCCAGGCTGAGGCAGCTCACTTTCCTCACTCGTTTTACAAGGAGCAGGAACGCCTAATTCAAGGTTCTGGATTACACACTCAAAATTAGACGCGTAAAAGCTGCCTAAAAGTAGCATCAAATAAACCAGCAAGCTCCAAAATCTGAAAGAGCTGGCTCTGGGGAGGAGGACACCCAGATACAAAGGGATCAAACCAGGGACCGTGTTCAGGAAATGCACCAGCAAAAGTGCAGCTGAGTGCACAATTTGAGATGAGCAAAGGGTGCTGGATTTTGGAGAGTTCAGAAATGCAGTGAGTGTACACACAGGCAGAAGTGTCAGAGCAAGTCTACCCTCCATTCCCATGGGGCATATTATCACCATCTGGGAGATGATTGATATTTATTTGTCTAGCTTATGCACACACACAGGCACTGCATTTTGGACGGAGTCTCTCAAGTTAAATAGGAAAAGGAACAATAAGACAACCTGCTGACAACTCCAGCTCAGACTAAAAGAATCAGCCAGGAATCTCACAGCTTAGAAGTAACTCAAAACAGTTATTCCCCCCTACATTTTCACTTCAGTGATAAAATGGCGTGTTTCTCTGTTTATAAACCACTTAACTTGGTAGGGATGTGATGCACTTTCATTCTGAAGACTCAGAGTACATCAGGCAAATAGAAAGGCACCACACGTTCCTGGGAAAAAGGAAGGGTCAGACGGAGCCCCTGTTTTGACCTTGGTATTTTTTGTTCCACTTAAACCAAATGAGTTTGTCCCACAAAATTTTGCAGCAGCTGTGAGGTTCTGCAGTTAGTTTATATAAACTTTGCTGAGTTTATGCTTGGAGAGTGCTGAGTGGTTAGGGGGATGCTGCACACTAAACCCTTGCCTCTTTAGGGAAAAAATGTATTAAGCTGTCATTTTTGTGTGCATAAATAGGAAATGTTGAATCAACTTCTGACTTTCTAGACATCTCATTTGTTTTTCAGCTGTCCTTTCTTTTTTCGTGGTTGGTTTTTATTTTGGTTGGTTTTTTTGTTTTTTTTTTTTGGTTTTTTGGGTTTTGGGGTTTTTTTGAGGTTCAAGCATTTGCTTGGGAACTTTGGAAGGAAGCCACTGGAATGCCATTCTGCCCATTTACTTGGGAGCACAGTGGGTGGAAGGTACAGATGGCACCCACATGTAAAGAAACTGGGAGACACAAAGTTTTGTGGGAACCTACTCCTCCTCTGCTTGCCAAAAGCACGTAAAATGTTACTCATCAGGACTTGAACCAAAGTTATTACATAAAATGATGCCTCTTGCCTATTAAATTCTGCTTCCAAAAGTCACAAAGCAAGAAATGATAATATCATGTTTTCTAACGCCTCGGTAATGTTTATTTCCACAGCTGCCTTTAGACCCGTCTCAATCCTGAAGTCCAGATGCTGACCAGGACAGACATGTTGGAAAGTACCTGGACTTCTCCAAGAAATCCTAGTCCACCTCCATTAGTAAATACCACTTTTAGACGACAAATTGCACTCCAGCAGCTCCAGCATCCGACAGAGATGGTGGGATGGGTTCTCTGCTGCCAACCACGCTGAGGAGTCTTTTAAAGTACCACAAACGTCTACTGAAATCCCACAACCAGAATCAGACAGGGAGCTCTGTGCGTCTCCCTGGTGTGGTGCAAATGACTCAGCAGGGCACGAGGCAATGCAGAGCTGTCTTGGTGGGCAAGATATTCCATTTTATGCTGGTGCAACTGCAGCTTTTTTCAGCTGAGTTGCACTCGAATAAAGCCAGGCTAATATAGTGGTGAGACAGATCTGCTACTTCCACTGTGCTTTGTATCTGTGATTACAGCCTAAAAGATCTGCTTCAAGTAAAAAAGATGTTTCGATTACATATGTCAGCACAGGAAACCACCATTTTTTTTTTCACATGGGTGGCAATTATTTCATTCTTGGAGGTTGCTGCTATGCACCTATCCAAATGAATATATAACATTTAAATATCAGCAGTGACTCACGGACCACTAACAACTACAGAATCCCAGATGATGAAAAGTTGGAAACATGTATTTTTGCAGATCCTTTTTGTGGTTGGTATCTTTAATAATGCCAAATGATTTACCAGTGTCTCTTAAGAGTAAAACAGTAAAGATTCCCATCTGTTAGAGGATTGATCCAGCTTGTTCTCAACTTTTTTGAGTCAGTTTATTATCATCTGGGAGTAGTTCTCTGTCTAGTTGCTCTTATTTTCCTTTTTTTTTTCCCTTGTTTTGGGAAGATAGCACCAAAAAAAAAAGTCATAACTGGAATGGGGGCTAAGTGCTTGTTGATTTTTTTTAATGTAGGAATAGATCTTTCAAGAATGGTTAGATCCTGAGCAAAGCAAAGGCTACAGACACTTTCTTCTTTTTCTAGCTTGAATTTATTTTCCCTAAAATTTTAATGCCTTGGAAAAACTGGGAAAATAGGAAACCTGTATGTAGAAGATTTAAACTAAATCAGAATCTGGCCTTTATTGCCCAATCATTCACCTTCCACTTTTGTTTTCACAAGGCCATACAATTTTGGTTTTCCAAGGGTACAAAGAAGCAACTTTGCCAAATTCCACCAGGTAGCTTTTTTAGCCTTGGAAAACGGGAAGCCTGGGGATTTTCCACTTTCTCCACCACCACCAGCCTCTCACGGGTAGTATTTTGGCCTGGGCATGCTTCCCACCACCATCAGCAGGTTATTTTTTCCTGAGACAAAGTGCCCCAGCAGTTAAACCCAACTGTCGCTGTATACTGAGAACGGCGAGTAGCGACGCAATCCAAGTTCAGGAAGAAAGCGGTCATTTAATTAATTATGATTTGATTTATGTAACTCGGTTCCCAAAGATGACAGGAGGTTATTGGTTCTTCGACCAGCCACCCCCTGTCCCATTGGCCAAAGCTCACAGCACCTACTTCAAAACATTATTTCACTGTGCACAATAACAACTCTGAAAAACGGATTTCAGGTGCACAGATAAAGTTTTTTTAGTTTACAAAAACCCGTAGCAGTGCTTTTCATAGCTTTCATGAGAAACACAGAGCTCTCACAGAATGCTGCAGAAAGCTGAAAAATTTCTCTACCAAAGCTTTTCAGCGTCTACACCCAACATCACCAACATCTGCAAAGCTGGGGATTATTTTCACAGGAGCAGATCCAGGACAGAATGTAGGTAAAGGAGAAAGAAGAGATGAAGGAGGTAGGGAAGGCAAATGGGAAGATGTGAAAGAATTTTACATGGTTGATACAGGGCTCCCAGCAATGAGAAGAAATGGGAGATGAGTCTGGCCAACAGACTTTTTTTGCACAAAAAAAAAAAAAATTTGCACAGACTAAGCTTATTGAATTGTTCAAAAACTATTTGGAACAGCACATGTGAGGAATATCTGAATAACCTCGTAAGGGTTTCTTTAAAAACTTCAACCTGTTCATTCCTCTACTCCTTATCTCCGAATTTTCACCAGCCGCATCCTTTCTTTGCATTTGCCATTTCGAAGTCGTAATAGATTCAAACTAATGTCCTGCCCTGTTAGACAGCTAAATACCCAACTGCAGCAAGCGAAGATTTCTCTGCCTGAGGCTGAAAAGCAAGGCAGGTACATGGATGTCTCAGCCACAGCTCTGGTTCGCAGCCAGCCAGCTGTTTCAACTGACAGAGAACCGAGCCATCATCTCCCAAACCACAGACACACTACATCTTATTCAGAGTGAAATAAGAGACGTGTTTCCTTCTGACAGTTTGGGCAACAGGTGGGGAAAATTATAGTGTCACTCTAAGCATTTTCTTCCGGGCTGTTCCACGGTGTCTGTGCTCTTGCAGCTTTTGTGAACACTATCAACATATAATTTCTTTTATTAACCATGAAGAACACAAGTTTTACGTGCAAAAATGGAAGCCTTGACTCTCACTGTGTGGAGCAGTTGCACGTGCTATTTTAGTACTAATTCCAGATTTTACCCACTTTCCATTTTCCAGTTCCTGGGGCGCTTTGGAGATGAAAGACTGAAAGCCACTGCAGAGCCTGTGCAATGGAGAATATCATGGCCTGGCCTTAATGCAGGTAGGCAGCAAACTGCACCCTGCTGACAGAAGAATCTCCATGTGCAAATGGCATGAATGTCTGCCTTGTTCCGAAGTTTACTTCTTTTCTGTAAAAAAAAAAAATATATGTATTTATCCCAAAAAATCTGCAGCTTGAAGAAAACACCAAGAGCCACAAAACTTCCTTGACATGGGCCAGGCAATACAGGGTGAGAATCTAGCCAACAAAATTATTCACTTGATCAAGTATTTGTTCATTATTAAAATGTTGCTGTCTCACTGCTACTGCTCCAGTTCCCTCTGTTCTCATCAAAATCTCACCATGTATTTCCACAGGAAATACACTTCCACTGTGCAAGCACGCAGTGTAAAACACCGCTGCTGCACTCAAAACAACCCTTAATTTCGAGATTTGAATCCTTCTTCCCACAGCACGGATTTTGCTCATCTTCCCAACGCTCAGCCCGTGCCCTTTTCCCCTGTCTGCTCCGAGTCTCGATCCTCACCCTTAACTGCTCGGTGCTAGAGAGCCCCCTCAGTGCCTTGCAGAAGGTGTGTTTGGCAGGCTGCCAGGTCAGCTCTTTACGCTGCAGAGACCTTGGGGTTGGGGCCGTATCTCCGTTTACGTTTGTGAATAACCCAACACATGTACGGCACCCCGGGTCTGATCCCGTATATCATAACATCACTGGTGCGGGACCAGATGCTGTATGAACAAACGGGAATCTGTTGCATTCATGTAGTGCCTTTTTTTTTTTTTTCCGAGGAGCTCAAAGCACTTTACAGTCTTTAAGCCTCACCACATGCCTGTGGGGTACAGCGGGGTAAGTAGGCCCGTAGCATTCTTTACAGAGCCAAGTACATTTATTCAAATGTAGCTGAATAATAATAACGCAACCATGACCTCCCATGACACTTACGTTCCTCGGGAACAATGAAACTGTCAGCCACGAGGGTGAGACTCATGAGTCTGGGTGACAAAACTTTTTCGGCAGCTGGCCCACGACTGCAGGCCTCACTTCCGTAATAGATTAGGATGACCACGGGCTCCACCGCCTCCCATGCAAAATGCAAAACTTCTCTTCTCCACGTTCGTTTTCCCACCCCATCGACAAATACCAAAACAACCTTGGTGGAAAACAGCAGCCCCTCTATGGGGTTTTGTGAGTCATGCTGCAGATTCTAATGGACAATTACTGCTCCACTAACAGGTCTGCGTGCTTCAGGAATGACCCCGTTTCAATAATTTAATTCTTTAATAGCTTCTGGAGATCACTGATTGATTCAAATGAAGCATGATTATATCCTTAAATTTGCTTTTACAGAATTACTTTTGCGGGGGTGAAGTGGTGACAAAGAAAGAAATTAACCTTAATTTCATCAAAATAGGGTTTTCTACACTGTTATGAACCTGTGTATGCTGAAAAGTATTATATTTTTTTCTGATTCAATAGTTTGTTTCCAATCCCATAACGAAAGTAGAAGGGACATTTAACAAAGGCCATTCTCTTCAGGAAGATGAAAACAAATGAAAACCAATCCACAGGAAATATTTGGAAGCTAAGACCCCGGACTCCTCCTCTGGGAGTAGTATGAACTTTGGAAATCTGGGAGTCAGAGGCACAAATACCCATGGGGAAAAAAAAAAAAATCTATGCACTATTGATTAACCTTGGCACTTCAGACAACAGTGTCACCTCCTGCATTGGAATGGCATGCCGCCACGTGACAAACTTCAAACTGGCCATTCCTCAGAGATGGCTGCTAAAATAAAAATTGCCTTTAATGTACCAACGCCTGTGTAATGTGCAGCACTTTGCTCTCCCACTGGTTTGCTGTCTTCCAGAAACAACCCAGAGTGCTAAACTGAGCAGAAAGCGTTACTTTCAGTCACACAAACCTCTTTGTCACCCACTCTGGTTTTGCTAAGATGCCATTTTCCCCCCTTGTTTCTCAGCCTCCTTCCTCTTTAGCGGGCGCTCCTCCATCCCCTTATGTTCCCCCTGTGCACAGAGCAAGGCTGGAGTTGCCACAGTCTCCTTAATGTCTAATCCTTTAACACTGGGAGAGCATTGTGTGGCAGCCCTAATGCAAGGATGAATTCTGGAATGTGGAGCCTGGAGAGAGGCTTATAGAATAAGAAAGAAAGAAAAAGGGAAGAGGAAAAAGGAATTGAGAAGAGAAAGAAGTCAAAACCACACATGGGACAGAAGGAAAAAAAGGGGATTAGGTGACAATATCCGACTGCACTGAAGGGTCAGGAGAATTAAGCTTCAGAGCAGCTTGCTCAATGTGTGCTGGGATAAAAAGACTCTGATATGAATGGAGGTGGTTCAAGTGCAGGCACATTGTGGAATGCAATAGGAGTCTGCTAGGGAACATTTAAGAGAGTTGTGCACCACTTTCATGTAGCAAATAATATATATTGTTTGCTGGGCAAAGATCTGAGCCTCCCTGTCACTTTTACAAGGTTGTTACACAGGAACGAGAAATACAAGAATGGAATGGAATGGAATAGCATTACACTAAATAAAACTATAAATCAAATAATCTGAGCGTGTGCTCCTAAGATTTATTGTTGCACATGATATTTATATTGAATATAAATTTAAAGCAATAGATCCCTGTCCAAAGAAAGTCAGGGCATTTGACATCAATGGAGTTAGATCTGCTTTTAACAAATACTTCAGAGCCTGACTTTTA
This sequence comes from Struthidea cinerea, assembly GCA_013397865.1. NCBI lineage: Eukaryota > Metazoa > Chordata > Aves > Passeriformes > Corcoracidae > Struthidea > Struthidea cinerea. The sequence continues at coordinate 208,886 of VZTI01005148.1, forward strand.
ATAGCTGGTTGTACTGCATGTGCAACTGAGTGCATAATCTTTTCATCAGGCCAGGCTTGTGATCTTTCTAAGAAATGTAGGTGCTGTATCTTGAAGGACACTGACTCATTATGATTTTCATATATGCTGGGAATACCTCTACGCAGCTCAACAGTTTAACTGAAAAAATTACAGATACTTTAAATTCCCATGCAGTTTATTTTCAATTTCCTACTCACTCCTTGCAGACAGAAAAACTTGCAGACAGCCTCGAAGTGACAGTACGGTTGCTTTATGAAAACCAGCTCTCTCCATCTTCTTACAACACAGGCACTGGGAGTTAACATAGCTGGAATCTGAGAAAATGCCCTCTGTCCTTCTGACATGCTTTTTTTGCCCCAACATGGCTTCCTAATATGAGATGAAATAACAGCCTCATCTCAATCTGGCATGACTACCCGCCTAGGAAGCAGAGAGAAAACTGAGAAACATGAGAGATGGAAGAAACAAGTCATGAATAATAAAAGAAAGTGATTTTTAACTATGTAAAGAGAATTCATTCAAGTCAACCATCTGGCACAGGGCACATCCTGCAGAGAGAGCAGCCATGGAAAAATTACAAAGTCAGTTCAGTTAATATTTCCCAAGAAGACACCACAGGAGACAAAGCTAGAGTAGAGTGCCACATCCAAGTGACTGATGCTAAAACTATTTTGATATTGGTTATGAAACACACCAATCCCAAGTGTCTGGTTCAGGCAGACCCAAAGAACTCAGGTACTTATAAAAAAACCCCAAAATGCTCATTTGTGATACTATTGCCTTTCCTCTGCTGCAGAGAGCTTGGGTGGAGCTGAAGGTGGCTGTGTATGTGACTTACATGCACTTTGCTTTGTTTTTAAAACAGAACAGAAAACATAATTCATTGAGAAAAACCACCAACCCAACTAAACAAAACAGAACAAAACAAAACAAAAGAAAACCCAACCCCAAAACACTCCATTCCTACACAAAAACTTTCTTGGACTGGAGTGAGTAGAACATGTTTCCTTCCTCCTCCCCAGTGGTAACACCTATGACCTGACCCAGGACTTGACCTGGAAGCTGAGAAAAGAAGAAAAAAGGCAGGGCTTTCAGGGTTCACGACAGCATCTTAAGAAAGATGTATGCCTGTGCGTGGGCATGATGGAAGTACAGTGTCATTTATTCCCTGGGGATACAGATGTGAAAGCTCTGTTGATGTATATTTTCAGCTAATACTTTCCTCTGACAGAGGACAGAAGAATTGTTTCCAGTGGATTCAGCAGCAATATTTTTATTGACTGCAGTGAACTGGAGCTTCACTCCAAGGTTCTAAATATATCACAAGAGTTCACAGCCGTATCAGCAATTCCTCCCCCATCATCCATATCCTTAAAAACACATATATGTCCTTTACTTCCTGCATCCTCTGAGTTATCTGGGTTTGTTGTTTGTCCCTTTTTAGCCTGAGCCAGCTGAGAGCCAGGCCCCAGAGCCTCGAAATCAAAACAGCAGCAGCACATTGAGCAGTCTGCTGTCGGCAGGGTATGTCTGACTAAGCTGGGAGTGATGTAGGAGCTGAAGAATCCACTGCCTCATGCAAGCAGGCACCAAGGCTGGGCGAGCTCCCCGTGCTGCTACGTAATGTGCTCCCCTGCTCTCGCCCTGTGTACGCACACAGACACAGACTCTCCTGCCCAAACTGAGTCAAAGCATTCACCTCAGATAATACAAAAGGTCCCGAGAGAAACAAAGGCATTGTTTTGCATGCGTTCTTTAAAAAAATTTTCCTCACGAGCCCCTCCCAAAAAGATAGCTATCTTAGAGTTGGCTTTTTGCATCACACACTCTTGTATGCACATCCCTTCTCCTGCATCTTTTTCCTTCAGAACAAGTAGGGAGAAGAGGGGGGAAGGAAAGAAAAAGGCTCTCTTTAAAGATAAAAACAAAAAAACCCAATAAAAATCAAGGGCAGTATTACTCGTCCTCATTCAGAGTCATGCCACAGGTAGAGGTTGGAAGGGAAGAACAGAAGTCACTTTCTTTCCCACCTTTGGGCTTCCTAGATTGGCCTAGCGCAAAATGTTAGGCTTTACAGCTCAGAGGCAGAGGAACTGTTCCTCCAAACATCCCAGAAGTTACTTCCTCAGAGGGGCTGAGCTGGCCAGCAGAGCTGGACCAAGACATGAGGAGACCATGACGGGATGCAAGAGGTGTAAATCAGTCTCTGCAAGGGCAGGACCTCTAAAAGGAAACGTCTGTCCTCACCAGCCACCTGCTAGCAGGGTGCAGCTCTTTTCCACCCCGTGTTTCTGGTCCGTGTCTGGAACAAACAATCAAGCCTTTAAATAATGTTTAGCTGGCTTGCCATTGAACTTGACCCAAATCAAACCTGCAAGAGTTCGAGTAAAGTTCATCTACAATTTTGCTCTGGTTTTTGCTAAATCAGGATGCCAGCTGGAGCCAAAGGTTGTGGCTCCATGAGAAGACTAATCTTATATTGCTCTTATCATGAGGAAGACGCTATTGGAATCTCAAGACACAGCTCATTATTAGCTACCTGAGCCCATTCTGCTGGCGAGAGGCTGCCTGGGCAGTCCAAATCAGATTTGGCAATATCCAGACTGTTGTGTTCAAGTCTGAGCCAGAGAAAATCGCTCTTAGCCCTCATAAAACCATTTTCACCACAAAAGTTTCCCATCAGCAGGAAAGGCATGATGTAAATTGCAGTAACTTCAAATTATTTCGAGATGTTACAGAACATAACATGGTTTTGAATGATCTTTCCCCACGTGAATCACAACCCATGCCTCGGAATCAAGCTCGTTTTTCTGAGAAATGAAAGCATTGGAAAATTGAAAGAGAAGAGCTGATCAAAACCTTGCCTGCTGTCAGGCAGGGGCGGGCAGGGATTATTTTTGGTGCAGAACCATTGGTTGCTCTTGCCTCCAGTGCGGAGCGGATGCTTGCCCCTGCATTTTTCCGAAGCAGTTATCTGCAATTCAGGCCTCTTAATCACAGCTGGTAAGGAGAGAAAGCAGCGTGGTGCTCAGGCGGTTTGTGGTGCAACTACCAGCAAGCTGATTACATATATTTCCCTTTCAGAGGAACCTATCTCTTCCTGTGACAATACTCAGGGCTTGGGGTATTTTTTTTGAGTGCATGAAAGCAACGTGCCCTTCCAGCCCTTCAGAAGAAATGAAGGGCTATCGTTTGGGAAGAGAAAGTGTCATCTTGACAGCTGAGTGTTAAGCCTTACCTTGAAAATGATTCAGAGGTAGAAAAATCTATTTCCCTGAACACTCAGAGGATGAAATTTAGGACAGAGCTCTAACTGCCTACCACTTTCCTATCGGTTCCCAAACGCCCCACAGGTATTCCAGCCACTGGCAATGGTACCTGTGAGAATCACAGGTCTGTGCTCACCCCCCAAACAGCCCCTGCCCAAGGGAATGCCTGGAATCAGACCAACTATTGTTTCCCTCACATTCAGCACCACTGCTGAAGCATGAAGGAAACTCCCACCCTCGTCCTCCCCTCCTCACCCTCCTTCCCCTCCCCCTCGCCTCACACACGGAGATGTGAGAAAGGAAGCAGATCAAATGAAAGCAGCGAGAAATGGGGTTTCTCCGTCCCGCTTTGCACTGCCATCTATCTCGCGTCACGGCACCAGCTGAGAGCCTTCCCGCCTGAGATCTGGTGGTCACCTGCCACAGCCTCTTATCTCTGCATGTTTTTCCACCTCTGAGCATCCAAGAGTTAGAGAAACGAAAGATGAATGTCCTGGTTCATACGCAATCTTGTGAATACCGAGGGTATTCCTCCAGGGTACAGCACATTTTCCAAAGGCATTTCTGGACTTAACCTTCCAAACCTCTGAACACCAATCGAGCTGAAGATCAAGAGCGCTCTGGCAGCCATAATCACAGGGCAGAAAAAAAGGAGTAATATTCGCAATCGATAAACATGAAATTCCCAAAGAGAGTTCCTGCTATCTCAAGGATATGTAACAACAAAAACAATACTGGTTTTTGGAAAGCACTGATCCAATCAGTAGTTTGTTAGAATAACACTTTTTGTGAAGCATCCATCACTTAATTGGAGTGTGTCACCACATGACAACCACACTTATGTTAGAACAATTCAAATAGAAGTGATTTAGAAGGCGAATCCTAATCTATGTTCTACGGAGTATCATGCAGACAGCTTTGAAAGATGGCATACATCAGTCATTTCCCAGAGCCTGGCTTTCCTGTAGGCTTCATAATTCCTTCACTGAGAGCTTTGTGGTAGAGGGATGAGGAAGGGAAGGCATGAAGCTGTTTTAGATGAGCAAAAACTGGAAAATTCGCTGTCTTTTTAAAAAAAAGACAATCAAAGTCCCAATCAATGGGACATTTAGACAAGATAAAAGAAAAGAACTTTGTACCAGAAGGGTGTTCAGACACCACAGCAAGAGCCCAGAAAGGCTGGCAACTCTGCACCCTTGGAGAGGTTAAAAACTCCACGAGCCCCTGGGCATCTTGCTGTGACTGGACCTGCTCTGAGCAGGAGGTGGGATAAGACAACCAGAGGTGTTTTCCCACAGCATCCTCTGTCCCTCTCAGAGTCTGTCACTGAAGGTTTTCACTGGCCCTGGTGCGCTGACTGCACGTGAAATGCTGTTCTAGTTGCAAATGGTGAAGTAATGAATTAGCAATAAATGAATTAATGAATAATAACATGAACAATTAATAACTAATCTAGTTGATCATACAAAATAAATAAAAATTAATGTGTAATAAATTATTGGAGAATTTGCAAATTGCTAGTTTGCTTTTAACTCTTGCACTTAATCATACCACTGGTGTGCTTACAACCCTGCTACTCGGGTTTTGCATGTTCCTAGAATCGACTGAGATACCTGTTCATAAAGTTCAACGTGAATGCTTTAGTCATTTTTATCTTTGCAACAGAGCAAGGTTTGTTTGGGGCTTGTCAGGGTTTTTTTTTTCCACAGCATAACCCAAAATGAACCTCAGATCAAAGCCATTCTATTCCGTTCTGAATGCTGTGCCCTTTGCTGCAGCCTCTCAGAGCCTTCCAGTGATAAATTACAGAATGTGATTAGCAACTGTCACGTGCTGTTTGTTTCTCATCATCTCCCCAGGGATAAACTCAGCCTAAGTGTTTCACTGGTAGGAGGTTTTGTTTGGTTTTGTTTTGAAATATGTGAGAATGATCTGGCGAAGGAATATTGCCAGGTCATTTTCATGAAGCACAAGATTGATCCTGAGCACTCTTCCAGGATGCTGTTTCACAGGCAGATGAGGAGATAAGAAGCATTCTATTTAATATAAAATTTGAGGAAAAACTGCCATGGTGAGGGCTCACTGGCAGCTCTCAAAGGAATCAAACCTATGATCCAGTGTGCCCAGAGGCGTTGATACTGCAGTGTGCTGATGATCTTTTGGGTGGTATCACTTATCCTCACCTCTCGCTGGCCCAAGAGCTGTCAAGGCCAGCTGCAGAGCAAAACAGGAACTCCTATGATTTGACTGACAAGGGAGAACAGGTTGAAGTCAACAGATGGACTCGGCTGGAAGATTTCCCCCTGAATAAAAGACCCCCCCCC
>VZTI01005148.1:214521-309244 GCA_013397865.1 Struthidea cinerea
AGGTAACCCCCCCAGAAAGCATCATGAGCAAAACCTGCTAAATGCACTCACTTAGCCCATCAGCACCACCCCAAAACAACAAGCAGCTCCGGGACCAGAGATGTGGTGAAAATGACTTGATGGCTTCTGCTCACGGACAACTCAAGTCAGCAGGACTTAGTGTGCTCATTAAATCAGAGAAGAATCTTGGCAGAACAAACGAAAACGTCGATCCAGACATTTTCAGCACAACTTCAATGTATATTTTTCTCAATCTTGGCATATACCCCCTGTCGCCTCCCCACCACCCTCTCTGTGTAGCCCCAAGGGCCATTAATCCAGCTTTGAAGGCAGCAATTTCTTTCACAACCCAAACGACTGCCTCAACATGTCTAAATAAGTAGTGCTTTCATTTTTTTTTTTAGGAAGAGAAATATTATATTCCACGCTAGGTTAAATCTTTCGTTCACATTATTTACATGAAATTTACCACTTATAAACCCCCAAAACCCAGGACTACCAAAGACTGGGAGCTCTCCTTGTTTCACAGGTGGGAAAAATGGGAGCTGATGCTAAAGGATTGTCCCTCGATATTAATGCAACAACTCCTGGCAGAAAATAACCGGGGCTTGCATACCTGAATGTCTCAGGTGCTTCTGTACAGTGTGACTGAAAGGAAAACTCTCCTGGCCCAGTCAGCTCCAATGAAATTTCGGACAAAATCTGGTCACAGTAATCTGAAGAGTTGCTCTGCTCCACCCATGAAATCCATGGTGCTTTTATAGGCTTGTGCAGAGCAGCGGGGCTTTGAGACTCCAGCCTGGCACTGCAAGGCAAAAGAGATAATTCAGTGTCAGGCCCAAGGCCTCCTGAGCTATGCTCAACTCCTTGAGCCATCGCCTAACGCAAATCCGTGAAATAAAATTAACAGGCCTGGGTGAAGCTTTACATCTTCACACAAAACCCAGTTTCAAATGTAGAAATCCGGTTTTCAAGCTCATATTTAATCAAACTGTGCACTCACCTTTTCTGCTGCTTTTACAGCAGATATCACTGCTGAGAAACTCTGGGTTAGGAGAGCAAACGTGCAACATTTTTTGCCTGATATTCTCATCTCAAATACACATCCTCCTCACTTCACCTCATCCAAGTCCCAGACTGCTTGGAAATGATGGGAAAAGATCTTGATGTGGAAAAACTGACTCTCTGATGTACAGCTTGGGATGAGAACCAACTTATTCAAAGTACTGACAGTAGGATGAAAAACCTACTGTCACAATGCAATTATTAAAACCCTCATCCTGTCATGATACAAAGATAAATTTAGAAGTACCTGAGGGACTCATGGAAGCATGAGTAGCTGGCCCAAGGAGCCTGTATTCATCATGAGGTGGCAACAGTTTGAAACAAACTCAGATTTTCTTCTTTCAATTGTATCAGGATTATTTTTTACCAGACAAGTAAGAAACCAAGGTAATAATTTCATTCAGTATTTTGTGCTCCAAACTACAAATTTACCTCAGACTTCAGTAGATCAGGTTCCAAGCAATTTTTCTGACTTTCAAAGCAAATACCTTTTATATAATTTAATTTTTAATTTTTCTACAGTTTTCTGCATGGGTAACAAATTGTGTTTATACCCTAACAGGAATATTTGATGCTCTGTCAAAGCAGATCAATCTTCCCGCTCTCTTTAGATACTAATGATGCCATCAATAAAAGCCCTCATCAGAAATGAATGTTCTGCACAGAGTGGGATGCATAATGGTATGACCCCTCAGGATGCAGGGCACGTCATCTTGAATTTATTTAATCTCTGGGAGCCCTGTACAGAGCTAACTTTTGAGTCTTTGGAGTCTCAAGCAAAACAACATCATAGTGCCCCACAGAGAGTCAGAAACAGAAGAGCCTGCACCTGCAAGAGCCTGTTCTTCACACTGTTGTTGGATGGGGCTGCTTGTTTCCGTGTTTCCTCCCCACAGCCCTGGTCCTGAGGTGGCAGATCTCGGTTTGGGAGGTGAGCTGGGGATCAGCTCCGTCCCTCTCTCCTTGTACTGCTGAAATCTGCAGAGCTGTGTTCTTCGTGCTCCCAAAACTGAGAGAATGTGTTCCATACATGCCACTGGGTATCAGGGTTTGTATTTCACAAATCACTTAAATCCCACTAGACTCTTTGCATTTTTCAGCGCTGATCACCGGGGAACAGAAGATTTTGGATTTCCATGGGTCCTTTCACACTCGGGGAACCCCGAAGTGCTTTAGCATGGATTGATTCAAATTCTGGCACGTGTAGTCACTGAGAAGTTAAACAGAATGAGCTGCAGAAATGCAGCACTGGTCAGTGACTCTCTTTTGACCTGAACTCTTTTGAAGCCTTAGCAAAAGATGTCCCACACAGGTAAAAGCCTAAGTAGAAATACAGTCAGAAAAAACATACCCACGAAAGCAAAGAGAAGGAATGTCGGTTTGGAGAAGAAACAAACCCTCCAAGCCTCAAGGATTTGTTTGTTAGTTTGTTTAGGTTTTTTTTCTCCTTTTGGCCCAGAAAAATTAATTCTTTGGTTTCTTAATTTTTCATGTGAAAGATGAAGCCGTGCAGGTTTCACAGCATTTTCTATGAAAAATGTCAGTTAGTCAAAACCCCTGTTATCCACTGAAAACCAATTCTGACCACCCTTTGTGTGATACCGGGGAATTCAAAGGAAGTTTTGGGCTCCTGGTACGTATTTGCATTCCAGATGAAGCAGCATGAAAATACAAAAGAGAATGAGTGGGAAGAATCACTTTTATGATAAGCCAAGAGGGAAGAGTATCTCTAAGTCATGCAGGGTCTCCCAAGTAAAAGACTAGGTTGAAGGTAGAGCCTCTGAAGGCCTCAAAGGCAGCAGCTGCGGGCAGACAGGGGAGTTAGGCTTGTGCATACTATTGAGGGAACCAAGAAATTCAGTTCTCAAAGATTAAAGAGAGAGCACGGGCAGATAATAGTTTTCATTTCAAGAGACCTCTGCAGAGAGAGGGGGGGGAAAAAAGTCTGTATTTTAGGTGTACTGTTTAGTGTCATCCCTGAATTCACTTTTTCCACAGCCAGAAACAGGATAACAGGAGTACTTGATTGAGGAAGCACAGCAACCACTTGAAAATGGCAGAGCTATTGAACGCTGAATGTACAGCGAGGGTATAACAGAGCATTCTTCTTGCAATTAATTTCTGACGAGAGACCAGTGCATGAAAAATGCATGTGGTAAATATCCCCAAAAGAGAAGAACAGAATGACTCCTCAACGGCTTTTCAATTCCAAAGAGACCCGGCGTGATATTGTGAGAAATGCGCATTTAAGAGAGATTTCCCATCATTTCAGGATCTTGGTGGTAAACCGAGGTCCGCAAGCGAGGTGAGCCTCTCCAACCTCCACCCAGCACAGCAGCAGGGCCCTGGATTGGACCACAGGCATTCTGACTCCCAGATACTCCAGTGGATATCAGCAAGCCACAGACCAAACCTCTTCAGGCCGGTGAGGACTTTCTGCACCGTGGGCTCTGCTTTGCAGGACCCGGCTCCCGGAGCCCGGCTGGGGAGAGTTGAATTGCACAGGCGTTTGCAAACGCTGCCATCGCACAGTGAAACGTGGGGACAGTTACAGATAGCACAGAGGGAAATTCAGCTTGCAGAAAACCCGTGTCCCACAGGCTTCCTCAGGCCTTCTCCTGGATGGAGAATGTAAGGGCTGAAGCAGTTCAGGGTCAAATGTTTCGGGTTGACCCCTGTAGCAATGCCCCTTTTGAACACTTTTCCTTCTGCCTGCTACAAAGGTTACAGAGTAGGAAATGCCCATTATTGTTTGACCTCGTGTCACGGAGACGTTTTAAGGCCCACATGTGAGGTTATTTTTAGTCGCGCTGTTATTTCGGAGCCAGGCCCGGGAGAACAAAATCAGCAAACTTCACAAGGAGAGACAATACAAAATGGCAACCAGCATTATCTTCCCTTTCAGCTTGACAGGAATATTTGTCTTGATACGGAGCGCTGGTGCTGTGCTTCCTCAAGGAACGTTGAATAACTTCCGCTCACGTTACACGAGCGCCTGCCCCTGTATCACTTTCCTGTGTGGCCACTTGGCTGCAATGCCTGCAAGGGCTTTGTAATCCCCAGTTCTATTATTGTTTCCTAAGGATGCATCCTGCCTGGAAAACAGCAAAGGAAGGGAAACAGTATCTAACATTACTTCCTAATTAAACTGTTTGCATCATTCAAAGCCCGTGATGAGTTCCTTCCTTTTCTCTCCTTCCCCTCTTGTTTACTGAAATCAGGAGATACAAAAAGACAGCAGGAGAGAGACACAGTAAACCAGATCCTAATCTCCAGCACAAAAGATGTTGGAGCTTTTCCAGGTTTCTACCAGCATCCTGAGGATCCAATTCTCTGAAAACTTGCTGCTGTAACCATGCTGAGGACAATGTTCTGTGCTGACATGTAAGCTTTGCTAGAAAAATTTAATTTCTGTAGTTATGTAACTGGAGATATGGGAAACCTATTTATAGTGGTTGGGACAGTTTGGAACAAGGTTCAGCTCTGGATCCAAACTTTACCTGTATTATCATACATATATAAGATTTTCCCCAAAACCATTTGCTTGTGTTCCTGTCTGGCGTTTACAGAGATGGGAATGAGCCCACACCCGGATCTGAATTCAGAGCTGAGCTTCCCCAGGGTTTGGGTAAGTCTGACCTGGTGTCTAGATTTGGGCCCAGCTCCAATAAACAGGTCACAGTCTTGATGAGGAACCGTTCCTCTTGGCCTTATAATCCGTGCCTCTGAGAACACAGGATTTCATATCTGCCAAAAACTCAAGCAGCATTAACTGTTGAACACCGACATGAACTCTGAATGGTCAACCCTAAACATAAAGACTACCGCTCCCCAAATCAAAAATAGCCATAGTGAGAGGAAGAGGCATGAGACAAAACTCTTGAGGTTGCAGAGCAGGGAAAAGCCTGGGGCTCCTGGCTTTGCATCCTGAGCTCTGACTGCTGGACTAGGCAACCTCTCCAAAAACAAACTGATGCAAAATCAAACCTGTCCAGAAACTCCAGGTATGTGCCCTTGAGAGTCAAGAGAGTCGCAAATTGGGTGTATCAACTCTGCACAGAGGCACTTCTCCAAAAACTCAAGCCTTTGCCCTAGACTACTTCCAGACATTAGAGCGTGCTTACCAGTTATGTTAATACATAATGGATTTATCAATTTTTCCAGATAAATAGCAAAATAACCTTGGGAGCTTTGGGGTAGGAAGATTGTTTCCACGTGCCATAGTGCCCCAACAGGAGCTCCGTTAACAATGCACCACGTGAAACAGCGAAATTCTCTGTGCGGCCAGCTCAGGTACCAGCAGCTGCCCAGATGTTGCACTGGAGTTAACATTCCTCCCTGCAAGGATGATGTCACTCAGGCAGGCAGCATTTCAAAGCAGGAATGTGCTGCAGGTTCCCACAGATCAGCAAACGATGCAGGTCACTGACAACCACACTGGCAACCGCAGGGAAACGAGGTGAGTCAGAGGGATGTGTTCAAACCCTGCCAGGCACCTTGGAGGACTTCCAGCCTCTCCTAACCCAGCTGTTGAGTGACCCTTCTAGGGGCCTCCATCTGCCTTCAGCCAGAATAGTCCTCCTGAGCTGCTCCTGATTCACATTCACCCAGCTAGGTGCGGGATCAGGCGTTTATCCCTGCAAGCATCATTAATAACCCACCTCCAAGTGGTGATGGCCTGAAGAATGAAACAAAACCCTGAGGTGTCTCTCTGGAGAGAGAGAGAGGCGAGAGGCCGCAGTCAGCTTCTGCTCTGTTTGTCCCTGAGTGTGAAGTAGTCCAACCTTCCTCCTACAGCTGTAGCCAGATTTGCAGCTGCATATTTTCCTTCTCTCCAGCATACCTGCTGACTTGGTGTTCTTTACAACAATAAAACCAAGATCTGCTTCGGACAAACTTACTGCTCTACGAAGCACCAGTAGCTCATCTGTGTGCATTTACACAAAAAGCCACTGCTGACTGAGAAAATTGATCACCTTTTCATCAGGGCCAAAAGCCACACGCTGTGCAGTTGCTGCTTCTATTAAGCTGTGCTTCAGACACCTACCGACGTGTAGGTTGGGACAGAACGTGGAATTTCTGTACTCTCGGTGCATGGAAGTTGTTATTTTTGGGTAGAAGCCTTCCAGGAAGAAACATGCTATCACGTGAAATTATAAACTCTAAAATCTAATGGGCTGTATCGCAAAGATGTACAACCACGATTCTCACAACAGCAGGGAAAAAAATAAGTCTGCTTTTCCATATTCCAAGGATTCCCTGACAACTTGGGAGTTTACAGCTGTTGTTTTCATTTTAAAAGAAGGTCAAGTTTCTCTGCTGCAATACATGCAAGTGAAAGACAAACATTGGCATTGTCCCTGCATCCACCCATGTGGGCATTTCAAAGGATCACCTATAAACCATTTCTTCTGCTCCAGTGAATGTTGTTGAAAAAACACACGCAGAGGTTATGTCCATAAAGGAAGCTAAAATGAATGTAAAAGGAAGAAATCGGATATGTGAAGAAGTAATTTAATGTCCCAATGGAAAGGCAGAGTTGAACAAATAGAAATGGATAACTACAAACCCTCTTCCATCATTAAAAATAGATGATTGTTGTTATTCTGTTTACTGTACATTGTGGCAGTAACTTTTCACAGACTTGGCCAAAAGCCAGAGGTGTGGGAGATTTGTGTCATTCAGGTGCAATGTCCCAGCAAGATGTAAAACAAAGATCCTGATGATCACCAAAGGCCCAGAGATATTTTTGGTAAAGAAACCCTCGTTGAGAGCTAAATAAAACTCAACCTAATTACATGCTACATTTCGCCATGCATACCTTGAGCATCACATGCCAAGCAAGGCTGCTACATCTCTACAGAAACAAATGCATTTCAGTAATAGATCCCTTCCTTGTCAGATCACTGCTGAAAAATATTATCTTTGAAATATCTGAGTGTCCCCGTGGTTCCCAAAGGTTAGAACCGTGTGGCTTATTTCTCTGCTGAAAGAATAGCACCACTGCAATAATCAATTATCATCAAATTAGGGCAAGATCAGAAAACAGATACAATGAAAAGAACGGGGGGAAATAAATAGTCTGTGCAACACCACTGAAAAATCTGCAAAGGGATGTCCAGGAAGCTGCCTTAAGTAGTCTCTCCTCACAGACCCTCTCAGCAGACACCTCCTCACAGCTCGGATGGCCACCTCCACACTGCCAGTCAGTGGCTACAGGCAGGAACTGAGTCTGCACAAAGGCACGGAACGACTTCCAGTATCTGTGTGGAAACACTCACCCCGGAGCTTTACAAGCAGCTTCACGCAGGAGTGGAGGAGCTGCCTTCATCTGCCATCTGGAACTGGTTTGTGTCCCACCAGTGGTATGCATATCACAGTTTGGAAAGCCCTGCTTTAGACCAGGAGTCTTGCTAAGGGCTCCTCCGGCTGCCACACAGCTGCTGTGGAGACTCCTCACCCTGCTTTGTGCCCGGAGATGGTGAGGATCCTCCAGAGCAGCTCTACAACTGTCTGCGAGACCTCACATCTCATGAGCAACAATTTAAACCTGCCTCAAACTCCGCTGGCTTGAAGGCTGATCTGGCTGATTTATATCTCACTAAGAGAAAAGACAAACAGATTTTCCCAGCCTGAGTCTCTCCTCGTCTCGCTAAAGCAAGGAAAATAATTTCCTCCGAGGCATGCTGGAGAAGAAATCCATTAGCAGTTACAAAGCAGGGCTGAATGTTATTGTTACATCCAAATAGCTGTAGCAGCCTTTGATTCTACTATTACTTTGAGACAGAAACATGGGATTTTATGTGCACACAGCTAGAATGTCTCTTAATTTCTACCTCCTTACCGCAGTTGTATTGCATTAAATTTAAAACTAATAAAACAAACGTTTGGGTTTTTTTAAATAACAGTCACAGAGCAGTCCACTTTACATCAGCGTCTCCGCAGCGTATCCATTTGCTGCCCACTCACAAATAAGACACCAAGCAAGTATTAGGCCTGTAATTCCTAGCAAATTTACTCCTTTTGACAATACCTTGAGAGTGACTAGGGTGGGTAAAAACACCTGAGGTATTTAAACTGAAAGGAGAGCTACGGGGAACAGGTGATCCCTGCAGGAAGCTGCGCATCCGGGAGCCACAGGCACAGCAGGACTGTTGCCATGACTGCATGACCTGGGTACCCCGTGACACACCAGGCTCAAGGCAAGGTGTCCCCAGCCACCCAGGGGCTGACCTGAAGTGGTCCTTCGGACAAATGTTTGCTTGCAAGCAGGTATTTTTGAAGGAAAAATACGCTAAAAACAAGTACTTTTCCTTGCAGCCGGTTTTTATTGAATATTTCCTCTCATTTGGGATTTAGGATTTTTTTTGCCCCGTTTCACATGTAAGTATTTCTACCCATTTTAGAGGAGGGCAAAAAAAAAGGAATGGATTAAGGGAGAGCTTTAGGGCTTCCCAAGGTAGGCAAAGTTATAAAATAAAATAAAATAAAATAAAATAAAATAAAATAAAATAAAATAAAATAAACTAACGAACTTGCATTTGAAGACTGACACATTAGAATGCCCTGCAAAGGTGAGAAGAGAAGGAGGAGAGAAGAACTCTTGCCAATCAGACAGAAAGGCCCCAGTCATATGCTACCATCTCTCTTGCTGGTGAGGAAAAACATACACACATACACGAAGCTGTCTACATGTTCACGAAGCAAAAGAAAGGAGAACTAAATGAATTGAGGCTCATTAATCATGGACCTGCAGCTATAAATATATTACAGAAGGAGGAGGGATAGAGCTTGGGTTATATTAAAATAAGCTGGAGCTCTGCAGAGTCAGAGAAGCTTTAGAAAGATTATTTTTTAAAAATCTATATATTTAGCAAAGTGTCAGGAAAGAAAGCACGTGGCTTGTGAACAGAAATGCAGCGCTCATGACTGTAAATATAAACACTATTTTTGAACATCTGCAACTATTATTAGATGATGTCTGTTTGTTTACATGGCCTGCTCTAGCAGGTGAAGAAATGAAGACGGTATTTTTAGCGTCAGCAGGTTTTAAACTTGAGCATTTTGGGACTTAGGTGATTTTGATTAACCTGCTCAGCTACTGGGGTTTTTTTGATTATGTGCAATATGAGTGTGGCACACTCAATTTTTAAACTAATTCAGATTAGCTACAATAAGCATATTTTTAATGTCCTATTATTTTGCAACTATTTATGATGCATATCCTCTCAGCTTCCAGCTCAAGTGCAAAAATCTTTGTTGCCCATATTCAAAACCGTGAAAAGTTATATTTCACAGGAGAAAAGTCATGCGGGTATTTTATGTGAAGGTTAATGTTAATAATAATAATAATAATAATAGTAATAAATTGTGATAAAGAAACCTCTTCTTTTAAATTGATTTTCATCCTGAAGATTTAGGGAATCCAGAAGATTTAGGGAATCCTTGATTTTCTGCTCCTTTATCTCCCCCTTTTGCAGTCTCCAGCCGGTCACTTTAATGTCCATTGCCATTCATCTGTCTCGGAGAGATGTGCAGGCACTGCCTGTTTTAGGGGTTTTAACTTAATGCTAAGAAGAGTGACAATGACAGTGCAAATGAAACAGTGAGAAAAGCAAAATAATTGCTGACATTAAGAGTCTGATGTGCCAAAACATCACCTTTTCAACTTGAATTATATTTCATCCACGGAGTTATAAGTTCATGTATTCTCTATACACACTTCCCTAAAAGTTAATGGTGAGTGAACTGGCACGACTGAAGTATTAACAACCCAAGAAAAGTCCACCAAACCCAATAAAAAAGCAACGGCATTTGTTTGGGGTTTTTTTTAAGTCTTTGGAAGTTCGGTATTTCTCATTGTTTCCTGTTCTGGGTTCCCTCTAGAAGGAGCAGTGCCAAGGCGCTCTGAGAAAGGCTATTCTTGTTCCATTCGCGGCCCGGCGAGAAGCAGGAAGCTCCATAAATCTCACAAGAAAGTCTGTTTTGCCAGCAGGGCTGATTCTGAAGTTAACCCAAGTTGTGTCATAGCCTTCAACAAGGTTCCAGCCAGGCTGAATCATCGCGTTTATAGAAATCAAAGAGCTCCAGAAGGGTTTGGACAGAGATCAGGAAAGTATCTAAGCACTAAGTATCTAAGTAGGTCCCAAAATCAGATTCCTCAAGCAGTTGCACAACAGGGGCAAGGGAAGCCCCAGCAAAACTGAAATCCAGCTCCTGATCAGGCTCAAGGAAGGTGTCAGAGGAAAAACACCAGGGATTACATAGAGAAATGACACAAACTCAATACAGGTCTGAGCCCCATTTACTGGAAGATTTATTTAGGATAGATTTTTGGGTAGTTTTTTTCTTTGCAGGATTCAAAAAAAAAGAAATCCATCCTCCCACAGAGATCGATTATGCCATATACAAGACTGCCTAGCTGCATTTCTAGAGTTATACACATTGTTTCCCACTCCATAGCTTGTTCCCCATGTGTTGGCCCACCAAGGATTGAATTAAAGAGCAATCAGGCCCTCAGTGGTGAAAGAAAGTTTTGTTTTCAGAAACAAATGGTATGCTCCTTTTGGACGAGCCAGCCTGCTTCTCGTGGCTCTGTTCTTGTTACACATATTACCAGCGGTCGCTTTGACATGCTATGTGGGTGCATGTGCTTGGAAGCATATTCCCAGCCAATGCAATGAAAATTTCCAGTGTGTTAACACAGGAGGAGCAATTCAAGTATCATTTACACACTTCTGAGTTCGGATTAAATGTAAATGAAAGAAAATCAATGCAGAAAATCAATGCAGCTTTTGGCTGGAAATGAACAGGAGGTCACACTGGCAGGGCCTCGGGGTAGAAATAAGCAGCAAATTGTTTCTCTGCCCTTGAAAACATCATCAAAACCCCATTAAGAAAAAACTCCAGTAATCTCTTGATGCATTTTTTCCCAGAAACAGAAAATGACCACCTCTGTCACATCTGCCTCCAAACAACAACAGAAAACAAGAAAAATAACCATACAGCAGGCGATTCCAAGGTTGGTTATTATCCTGAACTGTAAGAGATTCAGGTCCAACCAGCTGCTTCCTGACCTTCCCTCCTTCCCTCTCTGAAATACAAAGCCCAGCAGTATTCCGGAAAGAGAATTATTTGCCTACAAAAGTCTAATGTTGCAAAATTTCTCCCGGATAAAACATCAGTATTGCAACATTCCCACAACCCCACCAAACACTGCTGGGTTTGCTGCCGTTACATCACAGGATTCCTGCTTAGCTCTGGGTGTACACAATCCAGACCCTCCTAAACCAGCCGAGAGGTGGAACAATGAAACACGCCAGATCCTAAAGATTCCCCCACATTCCCTGTGACAAGTTCCCAGGGAAATCTGAACACCCTGTCTGTATTGATAAATGATAAGGACCAGAGCACGAGCCTGGTCAGTGCTGCCCACACCATTGTTAATCTGCTCAAAAACATGGGTTTGGCTCTTGCCAACTTCTCCTCTCTCTGATTTGCTTCAGCACGGTCTGAGAGACAGCAAAGGTCAATTGTTTCCACCAAGCCAAGGTGTCTTGGCTTTTTGGGAGAGGAGGAGGTTGAGCTCAGCCACACAGCTGATTCATGCCATGCTCTTTGGTCTCCAGGCCAAAGAACCATCCCTGGCTCTATGTGTTCTGCTGCAGACACAGTTCTGAGAGTTTGAGGTGAGAAGAAAACTGGCTGCTTCACTATCTCTCCATAAATCCCTCAGGACTCCTCCAGAACATGTTGGTGGGATTTCTGGGGTGATCTGGAAGATCCCAGTTGAAAGAACACTAGAAGTAGCCCATTTCTCCTGTGTAAAAAAAAGTGAATCACCAAGAGTTCTTCCGTAAATCTAATTCAGGCAGTGAGAGAAGGGGATATTTCCACAACTTTGATCTTCAGTCTTGGATGAAGAAGCAATACATTGTCTTTCCCATAACTAAGACTCCAAAGGACTTGTAAACACTGGAGCCAGAGAACACCTCTGTGACATGGTTTGGCCCATGCCACTATTCCCTTTCTACAGGGAGGAAAATTGGGCCACAGCTTTGGTGGAATACTTTTCCAAGGCTTTTTCAGCACGTTAAGTGGCGCCGCTGAGCACAGGATGTGTGAGTCACAAACCCTAGACTCCCGTTTAACTGCGCAGGGCAGGGAAAGGAGATGATTATTTGGATTTTGGGTGACAGTAGGTTGCAGCCACAGAACGGCACGTGCTTCCTGGAGTTACCTGAGCTAGGGGTGGCTCGGAATGGCACCGTGGAACCTGGCTGGAGAGCTGGCCCTGCTCTGCTGCAGCTGCAACGGCGCACCTGGGCCATAAACTCTACCTCTCAATGCCAGGCAGCAGGGGGCTGAGAAGTCAGATCCTTCAGCACACAAGGTCACCAGGCCAAAGCCTTTTTTATGGATTTAGCCCTCAAAACAGGATTTAATAGCACGCAGTAAATAAGGCCTTGGGCCACACATGGAACAATGAAGATGAAACAAACTGCTGAATAGCTGCTCATTAAGAGGCCTCTGAACATCCTGTGCGCAGAGGTAAGAGGGGTCTGCGGAAAAAATAGTATGTGATCAGATAATTAAAAAATGAATCATAATGAATTACACAGGCAGCTTTAATTAGGGCATTTCCTAACTTTTCCATGCTTTTCTTTGCAACATCAAAGTGTCCTTCCAAAGCCATTTTTTGTGTGCACAGTGTAGAGCTCTGTTCAGTCATTTTCTAAAGGCCACAGCAATATTTGTGTTGCAAAGCCACATTAGGTTTCCCTCACAGGTATTTTTTTTCTCTGGGTCTCTTGGATCTGCTCTCATCCACCCAGCTTTGCACGGAGGAGACCCTGCAACCTTTACAAAGAACTGCTTCAGTAACTCAAGAGCAAGGTCAGATTCAAGCCCTGTGTCTTTAAGAAGTGTCAGAAGGAAAAGACAGAGCAGCAGAAATACTCGTTGTACAACTCAACTCTTCCAGCTACATCAGCTCATAACCATACCGGATTCCAGGGCATCCGTGGGAAAGTATTTATTTTACCTGTAGGTATAATTGCAAGCAATAAAAACAGCTCAAACCTTGCCAGAAAGGGTGCGAATTTCTAAAAAGAAGGGAAAACTCTGAATTCCAATACCTGAGCAAACAAGTTAGTATAACAAAAAAAAAAAAAAAGTAAATGAAACAGCGTTGCCAAAACAATGAGGTTATGATTTGCCAACAGCTGGATTGCACTTTCACTTATAAATGCTGCAAAAAAGGCTCTGACTTCTGAGCACATTTTCTTTCTAATCCAATCATTTTGTTTGTGAGTGCAAAGGATGTGTAGAGAAGGAAAAAATAATATTAGCAGAAGCTTTGAAAACCAAAATAACCCCCCATATCTTTTCCCTTGGAAGACTTTTCACCAGTTTGGCAATAAAGAAAAAGCACGTCTTGCCAGCTTAAAAAATTTTGGCTCCATGGAACTGGAGAGGAGGCAGGAAAAGAGAAGGGAGCTCCCCAAAAAGCACATGCACGGGGTTAGAAACATGAAATGCCATGTTTTGGTCTGCCTTGCCAACTGAAAGCTCCACAGTTTGTTGTCAAACCAGGGATACCAAGGTTGGAAGCGCCACTTGTCTCGCAGCCAGCCCGTGAAAATGCAGTTTGATTGCAATCTCACCCGGTGTCGTGCCCACACTGTCCTGCCACGTAAAAGCTTCACCGGTGTGTCACAAAATGAATGAGGAATTTGACTTGCCTGGCCCGTCGCTCGAATTTGCATGGACACACTTTTTGGACAAAATCTCACCAGACAAAGGTTTCCATTGGCAAGCTCTTGCGTTTCCCCGTGCGCCACAAAACTCTCATTGCCTTCCTGACAAGTCTCATTCCCAGCCCTGAGTGAAAGCAGAACTTTCATGAAAAGCAAACTAGGTGGGAGAACAAAGTTAATCAACTTCAGAAGCCCTTCCAGGAGCCTGTTTTATAGGACGGCTTAAGACAGGAGTTATTTCAACTAAGCTTGTTCGACTAAGCCCCAGCATCATGTCTCGATAGGGAATTGGAATACCTAAAAATGTTACTAATTTTCACCTGACAAATCTTTGGCCTTCAAGCTGACAATGACACCTTCTTGATCAGGTCTTTACACCTCTGTACTCACCTCCACCTTCCTTTGGCTGCTCACCCCTGCTGAGCTTTTCACACGGAGCTGACTTCTCCTTTTTGGTCTCTGATAATCTGCTACATCTCTCCTACTCCTTATCACTATCTAGTTTGCAGCTATTTTGCAGGTCTGCCTGGAGGGCTTTTTAGACAATAGTGAAAATCCTAGAGATGCTGCACCTCTCCTACAGAGTGTCTGCATTGTTGTACGTGCACCTGCTTCTTTCTGCTGGGCACCTAGACAATCGCAAGGTTTCTCTTCTATACTGGTCAGCCCCTTATACAGGAAGGCAGAAAATTGTGCTGTTTCAGCCCAGAAGGTCTGGCAATGGTGGAACTCACAATGGCAGCAGCAGTAACATCTGGCCAAAATGCTCCTTTCGCTAGATTTGGCAGAGCTGGACGTGTTTGAAAGGTGTCATGCAGCAGCCTCTGCATAAAATTCATCATATAAGGAAAAAAAAACCCAAAACAGCTGAACTTTAAAAATGAGATGCATTTGTACTTGGCAACACTGGTTTTCTGATTGTTTTCTAATGGCAAAGACTAAACAAGATGGCTGTGGCAAAGCAAAGGAGACAACTGAAAATGAAGGCCAAAACAAAAAACCTATAGACAACTCCACAATAAAGACAATTTCCATGCAAACTGCAACTGTTGAATTTCAGGCCTTTCAGCTGTCTGTCTGCTTAAAAGCTTTTTATTCAGCAAACAATTTACTTTGTGACAAACCTAGGCCTGGAAAATTTCTGCCCAAAACATGCTTCTTTCACAGAATCAGAAATTAGTTGATGACTTAATAGCAACACTTACTACTAAGCATTATAATAAGGAAGTATTTTATGTACTTGCCTTGCATTCTACCAAAGACAAAGATGAGGGACTTGTGCTGTTCTTGTACCACACACATCATGGATCAAAAGTTTGCCAGTAAGGGTCCCAATGGTGTGTTCTCTGGTTTTTGTGGAAGGCTGAAACATCCCAGAAAAACCAACAACCAAAACTGTTGGTTAGTACTCGTGATAAAATAACTAAATGAAATTCAGCTTGGAAACTGAGGCTTGTACATTCAGAGAAAGGTAGTTTAAGAGATATGTTTGGGGGTGAGAAGCAGAGCAATGCATGGATAACAGCCAATACAGCAAGTCCACAGTTCCTTGCAGCATATTTGGGAACTTACTGCCACAGAAATAACAGATGGAAACAAAGGAAGATGCAGTCATTTCCATAATAATACTTGGAGGGTGGAAAATAGACTGAAGCCCTCCAAAATTTTGTTTCAAAAGTCTTGCTCTGATCACACTGAAATCCACTGCATTAATTCTCCAGATACCACGAGGAAGATGATCTGAACAACATCTGGACTGAACTTGGGACCTGAAAGACTGACCAAATAAGAAAAAAACCCCAAACCATCCACATCTCGGATAACAAGTGTCAAAATATCTTGGCAGAACCTTATCTATAGCAGATACAGGAGCTGCAGAAAGGACATCTGGCCCAGCATCCTGTCTTCAACAATGGCCATAAGCAAACCTCGTGTCTAAGTTAAGAAGAGGGGCACATGTATGGGACACTTTCTTTGAGCACTTTCCCAGTCTGGAATTATTTCAAGCTCAAATGTTTCCTGAGCTTGGTGTGGCCACTTAGGAACCTGCAACAGAGCTGTCCCTTCCAGGTATTTGCCGTGTCTCCCCTTAGAGCCACGCAGGCCCTTTTTTGCATCCAAAGCATCTGTCGGCAGGAAGTCTGCTTCTAGAAGTTACTCCTCTTCGTTTTGAACGTGACTCCTGCCCGGATCATTTGACAGCCCTCATTTCTTGCACTCTAAGAGATGGCAACCGGTATCCACCTGACCACACCACCAGTGGTTTGTAGACTTGTATCAGATCCCAGCTTGCTCACTTATTTTCTGAACTGAAGCATCCCAGGAGGTCCAGTCACTCCTTGCTTAGACCTTTGGTCATTCTTTCTGCCCCTTCCAGGGCCTTTTGTAGTTTTGGGGTTTGTTTCTCTCGCAGCAGAGGGGCCAGCACTGCACATGGGTGGAGTATGGGCTTGCAGGATGACACGGTGGCAAGCCTCCAACACTCCAGGGCCACAGCCCACGCAGTTTGGGACAACAAATGAGGAGAAACCTCTGGAAACCGCGGGAGAAAGGGAACAGTGCAATTCTTGTGATAATTGTGGCTGCAGAACCATCTATTCGTACTGCAAGGATCTGAACCTCAGTTGAGCAAGAGCCTGAATAGTTACCAGCAATATTACAAAATACCTTTTGAAACTTGGTGAGCAAAACCAGATCTATCCAAAGGTATCATCTACCCACAGGTGACACATTATTCAGCCCATAGAAGTGTCCCTTTCTATATAAATATTTTGCAGTGGCAGTGCTCATACTTTTCTGTTACTTAAAAACTTTCAGAGGCTGGCTGGACTGCCAATATGTGCACAGTTTTACCTGTCATGGTCATCCCTAAAAGATTCTCTGGGATTCAGGTCAGGTTTCGTGCTTGTGCCCGGTCTTACACACAAAACCACCTAAAATTTGAAACTTCCCTCGACATTTCCCACCCCCTGACTAAAATTTTGCTCTCTGCTTGGCAGAGGTGCTGTGGTCTGATGGACTCACCAACAGCAAGCACAGAGAAGAGCTCAGTAACAAGAATTAAGCTTGTGAAAGGCTTTCTGTGAACTAGAAAGCGTCCCCCTAAAGAGCCCATATTCCTGCGAGCTTTCTGCAGAATGGTTGCCTGCAATTATTTTTCTCATCTTTAAGTGCATTTATGTAAAGGCTGCAGCAACAATTGGCACATATGAGCAGCAGATTGTCTGTGTTTTTCATTAGTGTGGCAGCAACATATCCTTTGTTTTTCAGTCCTGGGCTGAACGAAACATCTTCCACAGAGACAAATCTCCACGATGATTAATCATGAAGCATTCCATATGGATACTGATACCCCACATGCTTTAAATGAGGCTGGGTGGGAAATCTTCTGCTTCACTTACCTCTCAACCCAGCAAACTGCTGAAAGGTACCCACCGGTCCATTCCCCTGTGATTTTCAACATCACTGAAGATTTGGCTGAGACCAGGTTAACTGCAGAAGCCTTTGCTGTTGTAGTGCTGATCATTTCATGGTGTCATTTTTTAGTTTAGTTTTTCCATAAGGACAAAAATAGGGTTATGCTCACACAGAGCTATTTTTGCCAAAGTGGCTTATTTCACCGACAGACCTGCTGTAAAGCCACACCACTCAAATGTGTTTTCCAACAGCATAAAATTCACTTTCACTGTGAGGGTTTAGCATGGGACAGAAGGCTTTGGCTGTGCTGCCTGCAGACCCATTTGGCATTCCATGGAGTGCTGCAGCGTGGAACCTTCCTGGGATGCAACTGAACCACACTTGGGTTTGTATTTCGAATACATTAATATATTCATATATTAATGGTTTCCCCACATACTGCAGAGCAGTAATCTAAAGCACAGTCAAACTGTTCCATAATGCAATACATTGAGCACAATACACTAGCCAAAATCAGCTCTAAAATAAATAGCCACAACTTAATTGACGTAATAGAGGTCTATTTGCTTATACTGTTACTAGCTTGGCACTCTTCACTTATTTGACTTCAACTCAGAAAGTGCATTAAGAGTCTAATGTCCATTTTCCAAGTGGAAATAGAAGCAACTTCTTCCTATCTGCACACATAAATTAAAACACCAGAAGTACAGAACAGTATTCTTTGCTTTATGAGTGTACCTCAGTCCGAAGTGCAGGTTCAGTTTTGACGTAATTTTTCCTTCTCCCAGGCATATTTACTGTCCCGCTTCCTCAAAGTCCATTATTGATGACAGATCTCTTAATCAGTCAGCGGTTCTCACAACATTTCTCTCATCCTCTGACCCGCAGTGGTTTCAATGTGGTTCTATAAATGGCTCCCTGCCCTCACAGAATATGATAAAATCCCCAGGATTTTGAGCTTCAGCAGGCAGAGAACACAAGCTACACCCTTAAATACTTTGTACCCCTTCCTGAAGCCCCCTGGAACAAAGTTGGCTCCTGGGATGGCTTCTTTTGCTATTGTTTTCTGCCATTCAGGTAGAGGTTCAATGAACCAAGGTCCAGCAATTGGATATCCAGATGGAAATTTTGGTAAAAATGAATCCACACCTTGACATCCCTCCAGAGTCAGGGATAGTTAGCTCATGGCATTACAATTTTGGCCCTTGCTGGGACATTTCGGTCATGATCCTCTCAATCCAATCAGCTTCTGATACACCAGTACTTTCAAGGTGCCAGAATCACCAACAAACAGAAAAGCCCTGAACCATAATCTGTTCCTTTCTCGGTAAGGTTCCTGTCACAGCACGCTCTCCATCCAAAGGGCCCAAAGGGCTTGGTAGGAAGATAGACAGATAAGATTATTTCATCAAGGAACTTTGAAGGACCAGCTCTTGCAGTGATTCCTCTCTGAAGTAAAAGGCTCCTACCGACCCAAAACAGCTTGAATGGAGGTTTCTGTAAAATGAAACCCGTATTTATGCTGTATATTCCGTTTTCATTAACAAATAAATATACAGCAGGTATGAAACTGCCAGCTTAAATCCTTGGCACTGATGAAGACATTTGATTTGCTCTTCACTAGCATTTAGGAATGCTGATTTTTTTTCTAGCTATTTTTTAAAAAGATAACCGGCTTCCTACCTAGTTTGTGGGCTAGGTTTTAAGCCATGTGAGTATAATTCAAGAAACACCCTACTGGACTGAAATATGTTAAACGAGAGGATGAGAAAAGCAGCAACATGCATTAATATGTTATTCAGAGGCTTCACGGAGCTCCTGACGTAAAGGATCAGTCAAATCTTCACCAAGTCAGGCCTCAGGAGAGCCAAGTGGCCTGCGTTTCTTTATACAGTTTTCCTCACGCCATCCCAATTATTAGTCTTGAGCTAATGGTGCTTTACTATGAATAAATATGCAAAGTGGAACCGATTGAATGAAATCCAAAAACCCAGGACACAAAGCTCCTCTGCTGTGTGCCAGTACCTCGCAGCTGCTGAGGCATGAGCTAGAAGACAGCTATATTTGCCTGGTTCACTACAAGGCTCTGGTGTGGGCTCCATTATAAGCCAATATGAGATTAAAGAAAAGGAAAATCAAACCTTCCCATAAATCCGCCTGAAAGCAAACTCAGCAGTGCTGCAGAGAGAGTGATTTACACTAGCATTCAATTTTAGGGACTAAAATGTCCCATCTGAGCAACAAACAAAAAATTAACCTATTGTTAACAATTTTCTCATTCATGATTTAAAACAGAAGCATTCACATAACTCGAAAGTGTATCGAACGTGCTATTTTTTTAATCGCTGTGAACAGCAGAAACAGGACTTTTAACCATGCTGAAACCACAGCAGGGGCTTTACCACTGCTCATTGAAAACAACAGTCTGACCCACGCAGTAAAATTTTAACATATCTGTGATTTGTTTTGCATTTAACTGGAGCTCTGAAAAATTAAACAGCATTAAAATCTTCTGTCTTACATGGAAGTCTGCTTGGATCAGTGGCTTTATTTTAGATTTATCACTCTCCTTTGGTCCACTTTTGAACTCCCCTCTCTTCCCGGCTCCACAGTGTGTTCCAGCAATTTCTCTGGAGCTGTGCAAAGGTAGCAGCTTCTGGCAGACAAAGGTCCATCTAAGACATGAATCAAAATCACCACCAAGCATTTCAAAGTGAATGCTACTTTCATCTGAAGAGGAAACCATGCCTTTTAATCTTAATTATTTTGCCATGGTTCTTCCCTCTGTTTAAAGGCTAACAGGAAAAGTAAGAAGTCTTACAAATTATTAAGCAAACAGAATTTCTGAATCACTGCATTCCTTGAGATACCAGAAGAGTCTCAGGAAAGGCGACCTTCTCATTTCTGGACTTTCTGAAGTGTGGCTGGAAAGCATCAGGCAATTTTGCCAGGGGAGTTAACATCTAGAAATTTAATGAGCATTGAAGGGAAATTCCTAGCACGGTGATCAATTAGATCCTCAACTGCAGTTGGTATTGGATGGTCTGGCACTCCGTTTTTTTTGCCACGACATCAACAAAAAATTGTCAGCTGTGGTGCTCCTGGTGCTCCTTTTGCCACGCACATCCTGAAAGCATGAGCTACGAAATCAGTCAGGTCTACGAAGGGTAAAGTGGTGAAAGACACTCCCAGACCAGAAGAGTGACCCTTCATCCTGATGTCCTTTATAAACAAAATTGTGGAGCTTAACCCACTTAATTTTGAAGCGTAAAGAATTGTTTTTCCCTAGGAAAGTATTATCAGGCCTTGTGTTAGTAGTAATCATATTATTATTTACTAATGCTGCTGATTAGCCAACTGAAGGCAGCTTTGCATGTCTGCACCAACCGAAAATTCAGTCAATTTTATTTTCTTTCAAAACAACAACTTCACCTTCGTGTCACTGGAGCACCGAGGCCTTAGGACAGAGCTGCAATTACTGGGAGCACCACACCAGCAGAGATCAGGGCAGCGGGTTTGGCAGCCTTCGGGGAGCTATCGGTTTCCATGCCTCCAGCACAGACCAGACCACCAAGGAAGTGTAGATAAACATGGCAGGAGGCTGAGGACTGCGCTGGAAGCTTTGCATCCAAGTGTTCCAAACAAGATGTTGTTTAGGTACAGCAAGACACAGTTGTACACAGAAAATACTCATTGCGATGGTTGCAGACAGGGTCTGAACGCTTTCTGCTGCTAAAGATAGCAAAATCCATTAAAGACAAAGAGAGATCCCGTAGATCCTGGCAAATCAACCATGGTACAAATTCAGATGTAAGGCTAACTTCAGATCTCACTGTGAGCTCACGTGGCTTTATGCAACCTTGCACTTACAGTGGCACTTACTTTCGGTTTGCTCCTTTGTTGAAACCACCACTGGCTGCAAAATGCACTATAAAATTTTCTCCAGCCAAACCATGGTAGAAGAATTCTTTCCCATTTCCTGTACGTCCTTCCCAGTTTCTCTCTGCCATCCCTGTTTATCCTGATGTCCTTTATGTACCTTCGTGACGTTGCCAGTCCGATTGTTCAGCCTCCCTGTTTTGGATGCCATGATAACAATTTTTGCCTTTAACAGAATCAGAAATGGATTCGGGCAAAAATCCCACCCATTTTTGTGACAGCATTAAATATCCTCAATATGTCAATATCCTTAAATGTGTCTCAGCAGCACAAATTGGAAAGGATGGACAGAGCAGGAAGCAACTGAGAAAACCACATGCCTCGCCAAACAAGCTCTGTCCATTTGCTTAGACGTTGCTGACCTGCTCACAATTACCCTAAATACCCAGCTTGACCTGGTGTGAGTTTGTGACAGGAAAAGAAAACAAACAAGAAACCCTGACCTTTGAGCTTTGCAGCAGCCACAAATAATAAGGATGAGCCAGAGGATAACTTCATTTTGTCCAGATAATGATACATGTTCCTCTTCACATCAAGTCCTACCTTATTCCAGAAAGGAAAATTGAAGTCTGGCAGCTGTAATTTAAAGAGAAGCGGGCCACCAGTGATGGGGATTTCCAGATACCACTCTGCTGGAAATGCAGGAACACTATCAATCACATCATTCCAAGCACCACTGACTCTTCCTTTCAATGCACAACTAAAAGCAGAAGAAAGAGAGAGACACCAAAGAAACTGAGGCTGTTGATATACTGAAGAAAATTTCTCAAGTGTTTACAGGTCTTTTGTTATCTGAATCAAAGGTTCTGTCTGGTCAAGAGGTGATTCCAGGGAGAGGGCAGGGTTTTATTGCAGAAGTATGCCCACACATGGGATTTTCTTCCTATTCTTCAAACTCGCTCTGCTAGAAGTAGTTTGCAGTATTAGCCAAGTCCTTTAACACACAGCCCCCGTAAACACTGGGTTTGCTCCTGAATTCCTGGAGGATATTTTCGTGTTGCCCCCGCCTAGTGCCACCTTTTGCATCCTGACAAAAGGTAACGTTGAGGGGAGAACTGAAGGCTGATGGCCCACACATGGCTGGAATCAGGGAAACCACCCATCACTTCAACGTTGTGTCTCCTGTGAAGGTCTCTGAGGGTGGCAGCACCTTTGTGAGACCACCCTGACTGCACGTGGTCTCTGCAGAATCTTCACCACTTTGGTCTTCAGAGCCTGTAGATTAACAAATGGCTCAGGTGGGAAGCACAAATAAAAACCAGGCATGGTATGGGAGAAGAACTAATCAAAGAGACCACTATCCCAGGGAGGATCTGGTTGAAAGGAGACAAAGGGCCGTGCTAAGAACTAGAACCACTAAATTAATGTGAGAATTCAGTTATACCTAAGAGATATGAATAAGACTCCCTGGGAAAGGTATAATGCACAAGCAGGGGCCATCAGCCTCAGGGAACCCGACAATTCCCAGCTCTCAAACGTCTGCTTTCAGCAAAGCCTGCAGAAGGAGCTGGGTAGTGAATGCTACCTACTCCTTGGCAAGGAGCTAGCCCACCACTGCCTCTCTCTCACTGGTGTGTTTAAAGGCAAATCTGTGTTCTCACACATCATAAGTCTATTTTTCCACCGAAATTGTCTTTAAAAATAAAAGCAGGAATAGTGGGAGCAAACACCAACAAAAGGCAGGGAAAGGATTTACTCCTCGTGGCATTAATTTCTTCACTAATAAACCATAACTGCAAATTCAGTTACTCTTAATAGCAAAATTAGGTTCTTACCTGTTACTTTTTGCCATTCACATGACCTTTAGTCATTGGAACTGGAATTGACTTGTGTGGGTGTAGTTTGGTATGAGAATTGAAGGCTCTCATAATTCTCAAACACACCTACATTGATGTAAGAGCTGCTTAGCGTTTCAATGGAAAAAAAGAAAAGATAAGTAAATCTTGATAATGTAAATAGTGTTCAAGCTTTAGAGATCATTTCCTGAATAAGCAGAGTAGGCTGGGTCGGGGGGGGCAGGAGGGAAGACTTAGAACAGATTTGTTATCAGGATTTCACAAAGCAGTTGAAAAATGCGAACAGATTGACAAAATTG
Source organism: Struthidea cinerea (assembly GCA_013397865.1). NCBI lineage: Eukaryota > Metazoa > Chordata > Aves > Passeriformes > Corcoracidae > Struthidea > Struthidea cinerea. The sequence goes on from VZTI01005148.1 coordinate 237,796, forward strand.
TCTATTTAATAAACAATTAAGGATGCTGTCATGATAAAAATGGAGATCAACTGATCCATCCTGTCATGACCTGCGACATCATGGAAACAGTCCAACTCTTGCTTTCTGTTTCAACACAATATAAACTGGATTATAATACGATTTTCTTTTCCTGAGCATTCTCAAAAATCTCACCACCTCTGCTTACTCACTCCCAAACCAGCAAGATCTTGCATTTATCATCAGAGAGTGGTGTGATTTTTCTCAAGCTTTCCTTTGTGGGGCTCGTTTGTTATCACAGGCTGAGAGTTCACACTTAACACTGCTCGAGGTATCCCCGGCAGACCTGAGCTAGCACAGGAGCTCCGGAGCACTCCTCCATCCATATAATTTCCTCATTACGGGGGATAGTTTAATATGTGCCTTTAAATCAGGCTCAGAACAGCTTTTTGTTGTTGTTGATGTTGGTTTTGGCTGGGTTTTTTTGTTGAAATTAAGCTCACAAAGATAACGCTACATCAGTAGGCTCCCCTGATGCCAATTGCAATGAAGTGAACCCTACTAGCTTTTCACATGTCAGACTGGGAAAAACCTTTCTTTATACGATTTGGGTTTTTTTGGCAGTGAAATCTGAAGGGAAAAAAAAAAAGTCAACAATCTACTTGATCCAAATCTCATTTTCTTCCCGTTCCTGCTATTGAAATGAGAAAGGATCTCCCCACCCTGCCCATACACAAACTTAAAACTGAAAATAGAAATAACACATGTTCACTCTTCCCTCGGGTGCCCATGTATGATAAAAGATTTTGGAGATGGAGGGGTCTGGATGTCCCCCAGAGAAGGTGTTATCTATCCAGCAGGAGGCCAGCACACATTCAGGTCCCTCATCTCTGTGAGGGTTTGAATCCACACTTCCCACCTGAACATCCCAAGTTACACAAGCCACTTTTTTTCTAGGAGAGCAAACCACAATACCATGGAAGGGCTCAAACTCCTCATCTGAATCTGGGTCTGTGGCCTCCTCATTGCTTCATTCAGCCCAAGCTCTAGCTCAGAGCAAGACTCACAGGGAGGGATTAGAGAATCACAGCTGCTTTCTTAATGAGATTTCATCTCCCTAATGCCGTGGCTTGTTTTCATCCCACCAGTTCCCCAACCTTCCAAGAAGTCCCCAGAACAAAACAGGCTTGGACAAGGCAAAGAGAGCAAATAACAACTTAGGCATCTGAATAACTTGGGCATCTACATTTCATTTTCAAAAGCCAGTTGGACTGTAAGTGAAGTGAGCAGTGTGAAAAAGGAACTTCTCAGACTGAAAAAGGAACTGCTGTTGCCAGCAGGGAGGAGCACACCATGTGTCTAACGCTACCCCGTGTTGATTCCTCTTCCCATATTTCCTTTACAGTCAATGGACAGAGGGTGATTTTTCCCAAGATCAATGCAGAGCACCTTGGTGAGGTGGGAAAAAGGCCACTTCTCTTCTGCATTTTTGAAAACTACTTCTTTTTCACTTTAAAACCTAAACCCCTTAAAAATACTCACTAAATCACCCCAACCTTAGTCATCCACTAGCAAAATACCCCCTTTTATTTACACTTTGCTTTAATGTTTGAGCATCCCCTTTAAGACTTTTACGTCCAGTAGCAAAAGCATGAAGCAAAACGCTGAAGGCTTTGAGTCTGGCCTGCGTAGACTTCGACTGTCCTCAGCTTTAAGGAGGAATCTGTCATAACAACGCACGCAAGTGGCGAATAAAATTCATCAGCAATGATGAGACGTTTCTGGAATGCTGCAATACTTTCCCGTATTAGTGTTCATCCCGAGGTCCAGTATATTATCTATAGAGAGCCCACATAATCTTCCTGAGATGAGAAATGTGCTCACAAATCAGCGCGCTGGCTGCACTTCCTGCTACTGACACCGGATTTTGAGAAAGAGATCTTGGTAACAGAGTAAACACACAGCAGTTTTCTCCCAGAGACTCGGGTTCAGGCTCTTTCTCAACAACGAGGAAAACCAAATGTGATAGCCTCCATCCCAGTCAGCACAAGTTATTTATCATCACCGACCCATCACAGACTCAGTGCAGCAGCCAGCACTGGTCTGGCAGGAAAAGCCTTGGTCTGGAGTAGCTGGAGACTTGCCTGTCAGCAAGGGAATCACAAACCCTGCCTGTTACACCAGCATGGTCTCTTTTCCAGAGCATCAGTGCCATTGATAATATTGATAAACGTATATGGAACTGGTAGAAGTCGAAATTATCAAAACAGAGCTGCCTGGAAAACAGAAGGGTTTGGTTTTTTTTTTTCCACTACAGAAAATAACGCATTTCTACTCACAAAGAAAAACCGACATTTCAGACACCATGGAAACAGTCCTTGGAACAGAGGTCTGGGACAGATCTTCACACACTGTGATCTCCATGCCTGGCCAGGGAAGACGGTGCAGGGATCCAAGGACCACTCTGTGTCTTTGGAAATGGCACCTCCTGGGCAGTCTCACCCCTGAGGGGGTAGTGAGATGAGACTCAGCAGAACCTTTAACTCTTTTCCAACACTTACAGTGGTTGAATGCAGGGCTCCCAACGCTTCTGATTTCAGAATTCTGTTCTTCAACAAAACTGAAAATGCATTTCTCTTTGAAATAATTCCTTTTCCCAAAGCCTAACAAAAGAAACAGTTCCAACGACAAAAAAGTTCAGTTTGATTTAGTTGCTTCACCAACTTGGAAGTGTTGCAAGTTCCATTTCAACCCTGTCACTGGTGCTGCAAAAGCAGATCCCGAGGAGAAACACCTTTATAAATCAATGGCTAAATGCTTCCATGAGATTTATTCCCCAGCCTTATCTTAAACGGGTAATGAGTGACTGGCAACACTAAGAAAAGAATTCTAGCTATTGTCCTCAGGCAGGCACTCTTCTGGCAGCTACAAAATAAATTTAGCCTAACCATAAACTCCAGTAACTATCAGGAGTATGCATTATCTCTGCTGAAAATGCAGTGTTGCTCTGCAAGTTTATTAATGAGCAGACATTTTCAATCCTAACTGTCCAGGGGTCAGAGAAGTGAAGGGGAGTTTATAAGCATAAAAAGCGGGAAAAAAACAATCTGACTTCATCTGCTGGGCTTTTATCAAATGTATATAGCCAAAGAGCTTTAGAAAAGCTGGAAATTACTGTTTTCACCTTCTTTGCTTGGATAGCTATCAAACATTTTTTATTTTTAGCATCAAAGTAGCTGAACGGGCATTGTTAGAAAGAATGGTCTCCCTCTCTTGGCTCATGCAATAAACTCCAGGGAGGGGGCTTAACTACAGAGACTGCTTGAAAAAATGGGGTTTTTAATTCCCGATCCAACTTAGCAAACTGAGTGTCTGTTTTGTTCGTCAAAGCTCGTGGACTTACTTACTTGTACGATATGTTTTCACATTTATGATTTGGTTCCTGTGGGGGCAATCAGAGGAGGATAGTGACAGTATCTCCAAAGGACATAAACACCCCTCTGGGCCAGACCAAAGCCATAAGCAGCCCCATATCCAGCTGACAGTGGAGAGTGCTTGACCAAGGAGCATCAAAACCAGGGCATGGAGAAAGTGGTGTTTTTTATTTGCCCCCTGGTTTCCTCTCAGTTTCTGGAAATTAATGATGCAGAGACTTCCTGACTTAGATGTTACTCTGGATTACTGGGCTCAATAGCTCTTTCATGGCATTGTGTTGCTGATAAGGAGGCTGTGATTGATGCTCACTTGGTGCTCTGTGAGGCCTCTTGGCCGTGCCCTTCTTGCCACCTCCAGCTCCTTCCTTGAATCCCGGATTGGCATCTGAGGCAATAAAGCAGCGTTTTCCAGAGATATTGATCTGTGAAGAGCAGATCAACAGCCTGACTGTTACAAAGCTGCTTGCAGAAACCCATTACGAGTGATTTACTCTTTTACAGCACTGGCTGGAAATCACATACGCACACACTTCTTAAGGCACTGAGCAATCTGGGCCGAGACCTCAAAATTAGGGGCAAAACTCAGGCCCTGCACTCTCTTCGTGTGGACTGTGCGGATCCTACAGAGTTTTCTGCCCAGATGAATTCTTGCACCTGCCAGCAATGAAGTATAATGACTCAGGCCACTGTGTCCTGAAGCCATCTATTCCTTGTACCCCCAGCAGAGCAGTGCCTCTGGCGTAGCCTCCTTTGCAACTGGTTGGAGAGCTCCTGTGCCTTCTTTTGCCACCGGATTTCCTAAAGTTATCCCCTGTGATCAGCTGGAAGCAGGAGGGTGATGGTGCCTAATGTCAGATGTACTTCTGCGTGTTACTTTTCTCTGCCTTCTCACAACCAGTCTCGTTAAAAAAAAAAAAAAAAAAAAAAAGAACAATCCAGCTTTGGGCAAGTTTCGCAAACTTCAAACAACAGACAGTATTGGAAGCAGAAGCCTCAATAGCACTTAACAATTACATTGTTAAAATTCATATAATACAAACATTAAACAATTAATCTCAGTGGCTGAAATTCAGCCCCAATAAAACTCTGATGACTTCTGTGGATATTTGCCAGGGAGAAATTTAGCCTGCAATTTTTCTCGTCTCTCCTGTTGGCAATCCTGGGAGCATTTTGTAGTTCCCACCCTGTCAGTGGCACACCTTTTGGCAGGAGTGAACTCTGTGATGTGCCTGATGCTGCACTGCCCCTCACAGCAGCCGTGTAGCCCCAGGAATTTCCTGGGTACAGCCAGTGGCACCTATTTGGCCCTCTGTGTACCCGAGGGAAGAATGAACCTACAGGGAAAACAAGAATAAACCTCTTCCTGCTTTCGCAGTTCTACCTTAAAGTTTAGAAACTTCTGCAATTCCTAATTCACATTTCTCTGGAAGTGAAACACAAACAACTATTTTGCCTCATTTCTTCCATTTCAGCAGCTCCCTCTTTTTAAATGTCACAGAATCAATGTCACTCATATAAGAAATTTTAAAGCAGAACTCAGAAAATGCTTTCTTTTAATGCCCAAACCTGCAGCAAATATAAACCTTTGTAAATGCAACCTAATTTGCTAACACGCAGTGCTAATTTGATTACTCCCGATAAAGGTTTTAGTGGGACCAATTGGCGCTTGCTGCAGTGCGAAACTAGAAGGATAATTTGCTAAGAGAAAAGTGCGAGCTCTCTTTGGCACCCTGAAATGTGTTCGGTTGGTTTTGTGCTTTTGCATTTGAGTGAGTACTCCAGCACAAATTGGGCACAATTAGCAGCACATTTAAAAAAATACAGCTCAGTTCTGGTGCTAATTTGTCCCTGCAATAACACCAATTTCCCCTGTATTTACACTCAGTAAGCGTACAGAGGCTAACACAGAGGAAAGCTTCGGACAATTCCCATTTGTATAGCGCAGAGCAAATAATTCTTTGTGCCCCTATGTGAAATGAGTCGAATATCTCAGCCCACTTTCCAGAGAACATGTGTCTACATCACAAAATCTGCCACCACAAGTTGGCACTAATTGGCAGTCTCAGCAAAGTGGCAAAGGAATGAATGGCCCCTGGATACCGAACTAACATTTTTCCCCTACAGGTGGTCTTTTCAAGTCGGAATTGAGACGTACATTGTTTAGGCAAGGTGAAGTTTGTGCTGCTGGTACATGTTTTGTTGATTCATAGAAGATTTCAGTGTATAGCGAGCGTTTTCATGAGCGTTACATTCACACTATTAAAAAAAATAAACAAAAACCTTAAATTGCATTTAAAAAAAAAAAAAAATCCAGCTGTCCCTATTTTCCCCTATTTTGTCCTCTCAAAATCCTCAGTATGTTCAAAGGCACGACCAAGTCTTTTCAGTTCTCGTCAGCATGAAACAGCTCCCTTAGATCTGATACCAAACCAAGAGATTAGGATGCCAGCTGCTTTTATCAGGGCCCTGACTCTGCAGACTTCATTCACATATAGCCCAGTTTGGGCCACTTTCTAGTCCAAAACTCACTGATATCAGTGGGAAGTCCCTAAAACTCCAGTAAGCTTTAGAAAAAGTCCTTTGCTGAGAGGGGTGTTAAGGAGTTCAATCTGCATGGTCCTGTGTCCCAGAAAGAAATATCATAGAGGCTTTGACTATGGAGCATAATTATATTTACAAGGAAAGAAATCAGCTATTAAAGAGGCTCTTCAGAATGACTGAAAATTGCATCCGGACAGAGCAAAAGCAGAAATAAGTTACTTTTTTCCTTGTTCAACTAAGGAAAATGCTTCCAAAGTAAACTCAGAAGTCCCTGTATGTTGCCATGGTCAGGTCAAGATAAAATATTTGTTCAGAAGGTGTGCTTCAGTTATCCTCGAGGACTCAGCGATATTTATGATATTTTTTTACGTAAGCTCAAACTAGGTGATCTAATTTCATTATCTACACTCTAAATATTTTACACATTTTTAGATATGCTTTCAAAAATCACCCCGTTGTGCTCGATATGATGAACTGATTTGTTTAGCAGCACTCCCTGTTTGAGGGAAGAGAGGGTTCTTTCTCCCCTTCTGATTCAGCCACAGGCCCTCATAACAGGACAGGTAACAAGCACAGATCAGTGGCTGTGGGTTTCAGCCAGAGAAGTCCTTTCAGTACCAACAACGCAGCCTCAGGTATGAATAAGCCAATTCTTATCTTGCACCCATGGCAGAGGAAAATGGGGTGTTACTCCTCCGGGAAGGGATCTTTTCCTGCCACTATTCATCAGCACACAAAGCCCCCTGGGCTCTGCCAGTCCACCCCCATTCAGGCATTCAAACTGAGCAGGAGCAACCTGTAAATCACAGCAGAAAGAATCCTGCAGGGTGCTGGCTCTGCAGCTTCTGAGCCGTGAGTCTCAGGTGCTGCATCCTGACCTCTGCTTGCAGTTTGTCCACTCAAAGGGCTGAACACACCAGTCCTTTTGATGAAATAACCTCCAGGCTGGCTTAAAAAGCTGCCAAAGAGAAGTTATCGTAACCTCGTGAATAATCATCCAACAAACAAAAGGGTATTTCTGCGCTTCTCTTGAGAACAGCTTTTCAGATTACCCAAAAAGGTTTTTAAACTGTGTGGGGCTTTATAGGATGTAAAAGGGGAATTCTTTATAGGGTTCTTGGGTTGTGCACTTACCCTACAGGGGTAAAATTTGGCATAATCAAAAATTGTCCCAGGAAAACTTTGACCTGTAACTCTCACACAGCTTGACTCAAGGGGTGTTTTTTTATCCAAGTTAGGCAGAGAGATGGGAAGAAAACAATACTTGGCTGTTTTCATTCCACTTTATCTCTACCCCGTAGGTACAGAAATGGAAGAATCCCCTCTGGAAAGGCAGCAGTGACCCTGGTGAAACAGCACATTCGGCACACCGGCCTTTTGCTCCACACTTCGAAGGAGGATGGAGCTACCTGCTGCAGGTGCTAAATATTTCTGTTGCTCTTGCTCTTGGGCCTGAGTCCCAGGGAGCCCTGCTTGGCAATTAATTGGGCTGGAGAAAGTCTAAACCCTGGTTATCCTCAGGCTGGTACGAAAGGAGCACCAAAAGGAGGAACCAGAACAAATACCACCTTGGAGAGAGAACAGAGCCTAAGAATGGAGTGGGAAATTCAGTGACATGAAGCCAGAGGAGGCCCAGCTTTGTGGCTTTGCAGGGCTGCTCCAGCTGCTGCCGTGCACTGACTTCTCCGACCTGCCAAACGAACTTCCCTCCTTAACACTTAATTCCAAAGATCTACACAGGACTGGATGGATGTTATGTTTTGTAGTGAGTCAGTCCAGCCTGTGCTCTTCCCCTAGGCCCTACCTGTCTTCTAAACAAGCCAGGTATTAGACATGGTAGCAGGCTCTGCTGACTGATGTGGGTGTTGAAATTAGAGCTTTGCTTGCTGCTACTGCCTGGATTTGCTTTACACAGTTTGGAAAGAAATTCGCTAAATAGGTTTGGGCTGCAGGTCAGGCTGGTTAGCAGCAGCTCTTTATTTCTGCCCTGTGAGAAGACCTGGCTGAACAAGAAACTCACAGCAGGTATCAGCTGGCTGATATGGGCAACGAAGTTGCATTTGCTGCTTTCGCTTAATTTGTCCCAAGCTATTTAGAAACTAATTCAGCCCCGGGAGTTTTATATTTTTCAGCAAGCCAGGAAAGTTGTCTACAGTTTGCTTGTTGATGATGAAGGAAATTTCTTACTTCAAACGAAAAAAAAAGAAAATAAAACAACACTAATCTAAAATAAAAGCCAGATTTTAGGATGACAGGTGGTACCTGCTCTCATAGCTGTGACTGACTTCCATTACAAAGAAAGAAAATTACAGTAAGAGCTGAAAAGCAAGCCTGAGGAATCCTCCCTTATTTCACACCAAAATCCTAGGTGTTGGGCACGGTGAAGACATATTACCATAAATCAAAGCTAATGCCATGAGCCAGATGGTTCAAATATGTGTACTAAGTGTTAGGCACTAACAGAGCACAACAGTCTGTTGTCTTTCCATGGGAGGGTTCTCAGTTTTGAGCAGCTAATTAGCCTAAAATTAATTAGGGCCAATCTGAACATTTTTACACACACACAAAAAAAGGAAAAAAAAAAAAAATTCAATGTATGCAGAAACAGGCCAAAACCCCTGTCTGACTAGAGCAGCAATGGCACTGGGAACAGGCAGGAGGAAATTGTGTGAGGGAACAGCACGGAAAAGAGCCCGCACAGACAAGTGCCACAGGCAGGTTAAGAGAAAGGAAAGGAAGAAAGAAGAAAGAAAACAAATCTTTCGAGAAGAGAAACAGTCCATCTCCAAAGTTTGCTTGGGAAGCTGCTGCACCAAGGGTCAGCTTGTCACAAACGTGGTCCAGATGGTTGGAATAAATATTTTACAGGTGCCATACTTTACGTGATGCTTGTGTTTAAGCTGGTCTGCTGTTAGGGCTGTCCTTCAGAGACTCAGAGACAGGGACACCCAATTCATGGATCCCAAAGGAGATGGCAAAGCACACGGCCCTGCTGGGAAGCTGGCAGCTCTGCTCCAGAGCAGCATTCCCTGGGAACTTTGCTGTAAAAATGCTGACACCTACCCCATTAGCCAGCAGACTTTCTGGATGACACAGATACCAAATCCCACCCCATTTCCACTTCCTTCAGGCACACAAGAATTTTTTTTTCTTTTTTTTCCCCCCAGATTGGCGCCTCAGCTCTTAAATAGCGCACAAGCCAAAAAAGTCCTGTTAAATGCAGAATTATATTTTGGTTCTTCTTTCTCCCAGTGAGCAAGCTTCCTACACTCAGATGTGCGAGGCACTTTGGCAGGGCTGGGATCAGGGGCACTGCAATAATGTTTAATCCCATTACTAATGCTTATTTTAGAATCTGCTTGTCCTTAAAGACATGATAGTGATCTTAATTATTGTCTCCAACATGTATTTGCCTGAAATAATTATTATACTTCATTCCTATAGAGACAATGAGATAAAACTCTAATTTTGTTTTATTGGCCCTTCTATCCATCAAGAAATTAGTTTCTTGTGAGAGCTTTGAAGTAGTCCCCTTCACGGATTAAACTCCTTGAAAGTACAAGAACAGAAGGGCGGGGTGTGGGGGAATTGAAATAATTTACATACCAGCAGACATGTAATGGGAATCAACAATGCAACCAGACCTACATGATGGTTGAGAGGAAAACGTTGAGACATGCTATTCAACATGAAAAAAAAAAAAAGAAAAAAAGGTCTGGTTAGCTGCAGCTTTTAGCTCAGGAGACAGCCAAGGGCTGCACTCAGGCAGAGGAAGCAAGCAGCAGAGAGGAGCTTCCCTAATCATATTTAAAAAAAAAAAAAAAAAAAAAAAAAAAAAAATCAAACAACAAAAACCCAAACCCAACAACCCCCCAAAACACCCATTACTGGATAAAAGAACATCAGATGCTTAACTGCCACTTGGCCGTCTGCCAGGCAGGCTCCCAGCACCACCGTCAGTATTATACAATCTGTAGGAATAAATAGCACATGCTCTGTCAGAGCAGGGCCTAAGATTTGGTGCTAGATCCAGGCAAGATGTTCACTCTCCAAAATACAAAAAGCCTTGTGCTGTGAATTTCGTTACGAACAAAATTTCAGCCACCTTTTTTTCAGAAGACAAGGTTGCAAACCTTGCTGAGATTGTTCCTGTGTTTACTTCCAAACAAATACAGGCCAACTCTTATTTCTGGTAAACTTCAAACAAGATAAAAAAGAAAACCTATCCATTAAAGGGAAAACTTTGAGCACGAGAATTGTTATTGTGTGCAAGGATGGATTCCACGCAATCCTCCGAGCTGTCTCCTGGGATTGAAGGAACAGTTTGGGCTGGTCCTGTAACATCTTCTGGAGAGCCAGTGCTTTCCCACAGGAAACAATGGTATCCTAAGTTTTTAGGAACTTGATTGCAGTGGGTGCTCAGCATCCTGTCCTGGAGGTCACAGAGCAATTGCACATGCTCTGAAATCCAAGTTTATGAGTTAGTCAATTCATCTAAACTTTAACTCTTGAGTCTGACTGGAACCAGGGTGCTGAGGGCCCTGCTGATCAGAAGCTATATGGTTAGGATGCTTTTAAATGTAGATTAGCACACCTTCAAGGAAAGAAATGCAAGCATGTAAAGAACCTGCCCCAAACCTTAGCATGTTCAGGATAAAAGTTTTGCAGTGCTGGGCTGTATGTAGCACAAGTGATACACAAAGCAACCCTTTCCAGCCACCTGCCCATCATGGATGTAGCTATTAAATGCTTATTTTCTTTTCCATATGCTGCATATTTAACTTTCTGTCTAATATCCACACAAGCAGCTGTCATTTTTTTCAAGGCACAGAGGTGGAGACACAAGGACCGCGCGTTACCTCTTCCTCCGCACAGACTTTTGCTCTTTCTGCCTTCTGGCCTTAATGATTCCAAAATAAAGATCTCTCTGTCTGACAGCAAGCGGCTGCTCTTTTTAGTGAGCCCTCCCACTGTACTGCAGCCCCGATACTACTGTGCTGCAAGAAAATCATATTCACTTCTTCCCAGCACAACCTAGAAAGCCGAAACAGTGGGAAACCTCCTACTTGGTACCATGCCAAAGAAAGTTTTTGAAGAGAAAAATGGTGGTGGTACAGACAATGGCACAGAAAAACAGTCAGAAAAAATCCTGTATATGATTAGATTATTGCAAGAAATGCAACGCAAATGGTAATCACATGTATGTCACCGGTGCTAAATATAAATGTATCAGGGGCCTCCCATATGGAGAAAGTCCAGCTGATATTGATAAGATTTTGTGCTTCAGTTGATGACTGAAAGGTTTCAGTCCAGCTTGAAGGTATGTGCTGACACCTTCATGGCAGTTTTTGTAAGGAGAGGTTCGTATCCTTCACGAAAAGAATCTTAACCACGCAGACAGCAGAAGCTCAGGGTTCCATGCCCCACAGGTTTTACAGCCCTGGGAATGTTGTGCAGCAATTTTCTAAGCTGGCATTTTGCAGATCCTAAAGTTGCACACACAAGAGGAACACACAGTCCTCTGAAACTATCTAGTTCTTAAAAGTAAAGCATATGATAATAGAACTTCCTCTTTGCTGATTAATGCTCTTTACAGCTCTCAGCACTGTTTTAATCATGTGATTAAAAAGCACCGTTTCTGTTGCTGTGTGAAGAGCGAAAGGCCAACTTGTCTTTCAGCTCTGTGCCACTGATGGCTTTTATAATATCAATGCATAAAAAAATCCCATCATTGCATTTAGGAAAAAAACCCCAGCAGTGCTGCCCAGGTGACAGAGGGGCCACACTGGCTGTCTGCCAGGGTTCTGCCAGATCCACCACGGGCTGTGACTTCCGAGAGAAGCGGTTGTGTCATCTTGCTAGGAAGTAACAAGTCATGCAGAATCCCATTCTCTATCGTGTGGTTTCAGAAGAAGTGCCAAAATCGTTAAATTGATCGAACAATAGGCAGAAAGAAGCAGAATTACATCAGGCACATTTCAAATCCCTCTGCAATCGCTGTTGGCAGCAGGCTTGCAGCTACAAGAGACTTTTGCCCTTGCTGACATTCAGGGCCTTCAAATCTTATGGAAAAAAAAGGCAGAACCAGGGGATAAAAGAAGGGCCCATGGGACCAGAGCTGGTACCTTCCTTCCCTCAAATGATTGTGCTCACCTCTAATTTATGAAGCAAGGGCTCTGAGAGATGTCAGCTATAAAAAGAAGCCTGGCTCCATAGCTTGGGGAGACTCTTCCACCCATTCTGTGCCACGTTCCCAGGAGAACTAAACCTCCCCCAGCATTTCAGCCACAGCCGATCGCAGCTGGGCACTTTTGCCCAAGCTGATGCTCGTGTGTGCAGGTGCACCTCGGATCTGCTGTCCTGGATAGGGATGATGAACCTCTGCCGTGGTTCAGGGGTAATGGAAGGGAGGAAAAACAGACACCTTAAACATCCCACTAAAATTAACGCAGGACTTTCTTGGTACATGCCACCTCTCTTTTTTTCTTTTCTTTTTCTTTTTTTTTTTTTGGTGCAGATGTCTCAAGGGGCTGAGAGAACTTTCTTACTCACAGACAGACATATAAATAGCAAATGCGAAAGCTGGTCATCCTCCCCATTCATTATGAGGAAAATACCTGTGCTGGTATGAATAACATCTGGTGTTGCAGTACTGGGTTTACAGCAGTTCAGTCCCAGCCAAGCAAGTATGATAAGAAAAACTGCTGCAAACTGGTAATTTTGAAACTTAGGAAACCCCCGGCTAAGCCAGAGCATTGTCAATGATTTCCCTCATAGCCCATCTGGTACAGCCTGGGGAAATCCTATGCAGTACCCACAGAAATATTTTAAGGAGTAAACAGGAACATTTGAGTGATTTCTTCCCTCCCCCATCCCACAGAGGCAGAAAAGGCAGTGGAAGTTCAGCTTTTATTTCTGTGCTGTTACATAACTGCGCCGTGCCTTTGCAGAATTCCTCCCGCTTCCAGCACGACCAAACCCACGGGAGGCTGGGAAAGAGACAGGGAAAAGGTATGTGCCTTGCTCAGGGCTACGCAGCAAACCCATGGCAGAGGTGGGAGGAGAACTTGCAGGTCCCGGCAGAGCCGCTGCCGAACCCCTACGAGGCTCCGCATTCCTGCCATTCTTCGCACATTCTTTTCGAAACCTGAAATGCTGCTGCATCACAGGCTGACCATCCAGCTCAATGCGCCACCTGCTTCCTAATGATCCCTTTGCCATCCCGGGCGCACAGACAGGCGCTGTAGCTATTTCTTGCCTTAGTCTCAAGAGGATTTAAGATTTCTGGAAATGATGCCCATCACTCCCAGCATATTCACTGACCGGTGGTTTTTTCTCTTTGGTAGCCTTTCCCTAACCACAGGCCTCATTTAAGCATCACTGACTGACTCTCCTATTCTTTAAAAACTCTGCAGTAGATTCCATTTACTAATACTAACAGGAAATCCCATGAATCTGCCTCATGCCCTTTCACTGACTTCACAAATCCAATTGATACAGATAGAGCCAATTTCTGAAACTGCAGCTGTCCACACTTACAAAGCTCTGACTGTTAGATAAGAAAGTGCCAGCTGGAACAAGAAGTTTCTGCTACTACTGGATGCCACACTCCCAGCCAAGCGGGCAGCTGTCAGCTTGGGTGGCGGCAGAGCTGCATAAATGGGAAACCCTTAGATCCAGTCCCTCGTGCTCACCCTAAAGCAATTGAACAGCCCCACGACAGGAAGAGGGAGTAAAGCTCAGTCCCAGAAGAATGCAGTTGCACTTGTTTGCAATCCTGTCTCCATATTATTGCAGCCCTCATGGGCCATAGGAGCTGGAGGCCGAGGAAGGAGCAGTATTTGGGACAAAAAGCTCTGTTGGCCCCTCTTTGGATCTAAGAAGGGCCATGGTCTCAGGCTCACTGAGAGAAGCTGAAGTTCTCCTCAAGTCTGAGCAGCATCCTGCACGCCACAGAGTTAACACCTGGTCTTGTGATGATTTTCACTGCTGGTTTTAAATCATGCATGAGTTTTAATCTGCCCTATGATTACAGCTCCCAAGATATTTTAACTGAGCACTAAACTGGGAGGCGAGGGAATGGGCAGAGGGGCTGGCTCCACCATCCTCGGCCTGGATGTGTCCAAGGGGGAACATGGATCATCTCCCATCGGAGTATAATTCGATGTGGATGTGCTCCTGATACCACGAGTGTGCTTTACCTGGGAAGAGGATTTCAGAGGACTGGAACAGGTGTTCACTTCCAGCAGAGGGGGGTCTAATCCCCTCTCCTCCACCATCACTCCGTGAGGTGGCTGCTAGGTGCCACCAAGCCTTTCTGCAGGCTACGGCTCTTGCCCACCTGCCTGAGTATCAGCAAAACTATTTAACAATCCCTTCGTGGATCCCTACTTCACCTTCCCTTGGTCCAGCATGGGAATGAGCTTAAGCAGAATAAAAAAATCCATGTCATTAATGACACTCAACAGATTCCATCAGTGCCTTCCTAAAACATTCCTGTCTTAGGAGCAAAGGCACCCCCTGGCTCGCTGCACGTCTTCAGTGAACCCTCAGAAGCTACCAGGAACTTTTTATTTCTTCTCTAAAATAACACAGCTGCCTGTTGGAAAATGCCTATAAGCCCATCCATTCTGTTTTGCAATTTCCCTATTTCTTAATGCTTAATCTACTTTTCTGGAGATATTTCAGAGCCAATCCCTCGCCTCCCTCTGCCCCCACACCAACCACCGATCGAGAACTTTTTAAAGGGTTTGTAAATCTTACCGTCTGCATACAGACTTTCCTGAGATTTTTAATCTTTTTAACCTTCCTCCTAAAGAAGGACCTTTCGAAAGCACTTCTTCTAGTTGGTAAATCACATCAGTTGAGTACTTTCACAAAAATGAACAGGAATTCTTCAGGGATAAGTTGGGAAGGACATTAAACCAGAAGCCTTTAAGAACTTTGAATACTCCATGGGAAGCTCTAGTATCAGCATGAGGAGAGCTGTTTTAGTCGAATACCATACACAGATAGACAGACAAGCAAGTAGATATGCATCATTATATTTCAGAGATCTTAAGCCATAAGAAGAATGGGGCAGCACATCAATTCTTCAGCCCAGAATTCATAAAAGAAATGAAAAATCCATATATATATATATATACACAGATTTAAGCAAAGAAAATTTGGTTTTAAAAAGTGAAATACTGCTTGTGCAGATACTTTGGCACCCATAATTGCACATTCCTTTTGGTCTTTATCCTTACAGTAATCTTTGCAGTGATTTCCTGAATGGGAAAAGGGTCTTCAGGAAAGAAAACCTAGCAGAGAAACAAGCAAATAACAAAGTAGAAATTAAAGCCCAAGCAGTAAATACGACTCTCGGTGTTTTTTTTTAAATGGAAACTTTCTATATGGATCCATGCAAGTTACATGTATGGAAAGCTGACTGTGGCTTTGTGGGCTTCTCAATATAAATACCCTAACATAAAAATTACTATTCTAGAAAGCTTTGTGGAAAGATTGGAAAAAATCTCCTCATACACAGACCCATGTAAACTGTTCAGTAACTAGGGAGAGTTTTCGGATGGAAGCCGCCCTCCCCACCCCCCCCCCCCCCCTTGCAGACTCCTGTCTCCTTTTGTGAAACTGCTTTGCTGTCTTTCAGAGGGGGCAGCTGAGCAATCCGTTTCAGTGCCTCTCTTTCCCATGGAACAAATCCCCCCCAGCCCTCCTGCTGCATCCTGACAGCGATGGCAGGCCTTTCTTCACCGAATTCTTTCAGTAATGCTGCAACTGCGACACTAGGAGAAACAATCAGGACCAAAGGGAGTTGCCTCTGCATGCCAGATCTGCTTAATGACTTAATTAAATAAACAGAAATATAATTACAATGTAAATATTTCCTTTCTTTAATTCCAAGGCATCCTTAGAGAGAGAGCCCTGCTGAAATGATACAAAATTATTGAAAACCTTTTCAGTCCCTCCACACTTAAAAACAATTTTGCTGTCTTCCCACGCCTTCCCACTTGTAGTATTTCACTTTTAAAATTTCAGAACCACCTATCAGACAGAGAAAAATGCATCCTTGGTAATGAATACCCCAGATAGTCAGAAGTGTTTATAACTGAAAAGGAACCATGAAGGAGCAAATTGCTCTGTAATTTATAACTGCCGATTTCCTTCCTCAAATTATTTTCATTCAGCAGTTTTCTCTCAGAACTTTTACAGTTTCAAATGTTTTTTTTTGAAAAAGTGCAAGACACACTCAGATCGTGTTGTCTTTTGGCACGTACACAGCCACATGCAGAGACGATGACCCTACCTTATGGCTTTACATCGAATGAACTCTGATGGCTTCAATGCATTTACTCGTGATTTATACCAGCTCAGGCTTAAACTTACCATCAAAAAGGTTTTTCCCCATGTACTTACACCGGGGGATTTTCTTGGGCTTCCCCACCACCAAATTCTGAATGCAACCTGTTCCACCTAGCTGTTTAGAAAGAACAATGAAAATCTAAGCAGTGGCAGTGACACCATCCTGAAAAAACAGCACGCATGACAACACCCCAGATCAAGTATTATGAAAAATCCCTCTAAAGTAGCGAGAGGAGCAATATAAAAAAAATTCCTTGAAATCAGGAATAAAACTCCTACTGCTGGCTAGATCTGGCTCCAAATTACAGCGATCTTAGCTTTGTCCTTTCTCTCTAAGGACTGCTAAAAGTAAAAGTCAGCGTGTGAACGTGCAAGCCCACCTAATGCTGACCCCAGACCAGCACAAGCTCGAGTATCTTGGGGATTCTTCATCCAAGAGCACCTGGGCCTAAGCAAGACACTCAAAACTTTGCAGATAACCAAGAAACCTGCAAGTCCCAGCTGAAGTAATTACGGCCAAACCAGATTTTCTGTCAGTGGCTTCCTTCAGTCCACAGTCTGGACCCACGTTTCCCTTTTGACAGCCTCCATCCCGCTCTTTTCCATGCATGCACGTGAGTTAACTCCTTATGCCACAAAACATGGGGTCATTTTCTGCCTGATGCCTCCTGTGACTGCCCCACATTTGGCCTGGTGAGCTCCTGCAGCAGCTCCACACGCCAGCTCCGAAGGCTGTGCCAGTAAGTGGTTGTGCCATTAATAAATCTCTGCAGAACGCCAGACACAGGCGTGTGCTGTGCCTTTGGGAAGGAGAGCCGAAGGTGACCTCATGCTGCACTGTGGAAGGAGGATGTTAAAGAGTTCAGGCAGCCAATGCTGACAGAGAGACGTGGACCTGTACCACGGGGATTCTGCCTCCTTGCTTCCTCTGGCTTCCCACGCGGAGGCACCTCAGCCCCAGCTGAAGTTCGGAGGGCCCCACATGGAACCGAGCTGCAGGTTCGGGGTTTAGTTAGAGATTGCACCCTCACCAAAAAGGGGTATGGAAGAGAAGAAGCAAAACTAGTTTAACTGTATTGACTCCAGTGTGCCAGTAGCACACTTGTCTTTATGGCTGCAAATTGGTTTAAGATTAAAAAAAAAAATTCATAGAAAATGCACGTCTTCACAATTCCCTGTTCCCAGCCATCTCCTTGTCTTCAGAAAGTGACCCTGGGCTCGCTGCCATTGTTGCTTACATCTTCCCCCTCATCAGACCTATTCTTGTTTCTACTTGGTGCTCTTGATTCCTTAAATATTAAAGTTTATATTTATCTATATAGTTATACACACATATTCCACTCAATTTCCTCAGGATATGACTCTTCCATGCTGCATAAACTTCCTTCCCTGGCCTTCTCCAGCTCTATCATTCTTTTTGCTACTGTCCAGGGTGCAGCTGTCAGGGGCAGGAAGCCCCAGACCCTGCTGCTCACACACAGATTGATCAAGGTCAGGAAAAGGGTAGCCAGTACCTGCTGCCTCCCACCCTCCCAAACCCTTCACATCAAAACAAATGAGTCCCCAGACAGCCCCGTGAGCTCTCAAATGCAGAAACAGACCGAGAAGTTGGTGTAGGGAGGTAAAACCCATCTCAGACAAGGACATGAGGTTGTGGCCCTCCTAGAGATGGCCAAAGGCTGAGAAAGAGGCAGGGGAAGCTCAGGTGAGCACCCCAGAACATAAAAACCGCAGTGGGTAATCATGGTGGCGAGGTTTCTTGTATAAGGAAGCTTCAAGGGATAAAATGGATCTGCCTGAATATTGCAGTTGCAACAATATTTCAAATAATTGATTAAAAATGAGATTAGATTAGTAACTCATCTACGTTATTTATACAACCTGTTCAGCAGTCCTAATTTCCAAGGAGCGGAATTCTAATTTCCAAGGACTGGAATTCTAATTTGCAGACTCATGTTAGAAACTGGATTTAATTTCTTTTCTTAATCAATTTTGCTTTCACTTGGAATAGAGAACTAGAGAATGTATAAAAGTGTCACAGAAGAATTAGGGCAAATGAAATTACGTGAGTTCCCACTTATTCTGTCAACATGCAGATGAGAAAAAAAAAAACACCATGGTGTTTTTCCTCCAGTCTCTAAAATGTCAGTTTTGGAGCCCTCTCATAATAAGATTAGGAGAAACTGATGCTGAAACTGTAAATGAAAGGGAAATTTTGTGAGAGGATTTGGAGAAAAAGGACAGCTTGGCTCTGCTGACTGCAGAGAGATTGAGCCACGGAGAGCTCCATGAAATCCAAGAGAGTCACCTTAAATCTAAGTGCTCATCAGAATGTTTCACGTAAACAACCCATCTTGGTTTCTGAAGGGCAAAAAAATCACCGTTGAGTAGGACCGAGTCTGCACTGTGAAAGGTGAACTGGAACTGAAACGAACTTTCCCACACTGAAGAAAATGCTTACATCCTGCCTGGCCAGCTTTAGAGAAAGAAGTCAGCTACGACATTTAGATGTAAAACCGAAATTCTTGAGTCAGGGGTTCTCTAATCCAAGGCCGTCACTGGAGCCCATTTCTGCAGCTCATGTGGCGAACCAACCTCCGCAAGGATCTCCAAGGACGGATTCTGCCAGGTGCCTTCAACTCCCGATCAATCTCAGGTGCAGCCAATGGGAGTTAGAGACTTGGCACCCTGCAGGACTTGACCCAACTTCAGAAAATAAAGAACTGAAGGCATAAAACTACACTTAGCTGGATTTCCTTTGGCAGTTTCAAAACCCTAAGGAACGTGTCATTGGAGCAACAGGATAATTATTACAGCAGAGAACTGCTAACAGTAAGAACGTCCTCTATTCCCCTCTGATGTTGAAAGAAGAATCATTAATTCAAAGGCATGCAAAAATCCATGGAATTTAAAACACCAAGCAAATGCAGTCTAGTCTTGTCAGATACAGGGTGCCTTTTATGAGACATTTCCTGGCTTGCCCAACCACAGTGGAGCCCCCACAGCTTTTTCAGATCTCCTCTACAGAGCAGTAAGATTACCCTCAAATACAGCAAAATAATGAAACCACACCAATTAAAATGGATGTGACTTCAAGGGGTCTTTTCTAAAGCATTGGTCTCTATCAACTAACTCATTCCAAGCCATGCAGAACCTAAAAGTAAAATATCCCAGGAAGTCAGCCGTGTCCTGGGCTGCACCAAAAAAAAACCATGGTCAGCAGGTCGAGGGAGGTGGAACCTCCCTTTTGCTCTGCTCTCGTGAGACCCCAGCTGGATACAGCTCTGGGGCCTCCAGCATAAGAAAGACATGGACCTGTTGGAGCAAGTCCAGAGGAGGCCCCAAAGGTGATCAGAGGGATGAAGCACCTCTCCTAAGACAGCCTAAGACAGGCTGAGATAGTTGGGGCAGTCCAGCCTGGAGAAAAGATTCCAGGAAGACCTCAGAGCCTCTTCCAGTACCTAAAGGACTACAAGAGAGTTGGAGAGGGACTTTTTTACAAGGGCATGGAGTGACAGGACAGGGAGGAATGGCTTTAAACTGAGAGAGGGTGGGTTTAGATTACATACTAGGAAGAAATTCCCAACAGTGAGGGTGATGAGACATGGGAACAGGTTGCCCAGGAGAAGTTGTGGATGCCCCAAACATTCCTGAAAGTGTCCAAGGCCAAGTTGGATGAGCTTTGAGCAACCGGGTCTAGTGGAAGATGTCTCTATCCACAGCAACGGGGGGGAGTGGAACTTTAGATCTTTAAGGCCCCTTCCAAACCACACTATCCAACAAAACGTGTGTTTTTCCTTTAGACATAAGGTCAGACATACAATTATGGGACTGTTGCCCTGTAATTAGCAGAACTTTCAGCAAACTAACCTAGTTTTCAAGATTTTATCCACCCACTGAACGGGTACCTCTTCAGCAGCATCACAATGGGACAATGGCTGCTTGTGGTAGCACCAGACTTTTCCCTTGAGCCCTTATGGGTACCCATCTCGCAAATGCTGCTGCAATTTCTGATTTTTAGTGTAATTTGTAATTTTTATAATTTTTAGTATGTGTATGATTGGCATTAGGAAAATGAGAACAGTTGAAACAGGGCTCTTTCTTTCCTAGAACATTCCATATTCAGCAAATAATAATATTACAAACACTACATTTCCATTGGGACAGACATTTTTGCAATTTGAGCTGCAAGTTTACTGCTTGCCTTGTGATGATGATTTAGTCCCATTAATTATGCCTTGGACCCTAATTGGCTGTTTATTTAATTTATTTCTCACCCTGTGTGTCTGTCTAACTTCAGCCTTGCGAGGACAACTGGTGAAAGGATGAGGTCTGAATGAGCTGCCTCAGCCACTGTTCCGCAGTGGGGTGTGAAGCTCAGCCCAGGCTGCCCCTCCCAATATTTGTACTTCTCAGGAAGGATTTCCAGCTGCTGCTGTGCTCCACAGGCTTTGGTGACTGTAGCTCCGGCTTGCCTCATTTGTACACCTCTCATCGGTGTAAGCTGTGCCCCGAGCTCACAGAAATTCAAGAGTTTAGCCCAGATTTGGTCTTATTTTCAGAAGGCAGCATTGGAAGAGGTCAGTGAATTGTGGGGTTGGCATGTAAAAAATGGCAGACAAGTATTTTTGACTTCCATTTCTCAAAGACCAAGTTCTTTGGCACAGATATCCTTCCTGTTAATATTACGGACAAGACTGACATTCTGTACTTTTTTGTTTGGGTTTTTTGTTAAGCTGTCACTTCAAAGTTTCCTTTCTTTTCAGTTCATGCCCGCGGGTGCCATGGTTGCACTTACAAATCGGCTCACTGACCAAAGTCATCCAACCACCATTTGCTGCAGTGGAGGCTTGTCTTTGGAGATCAGCCATTGCTACTGATTCTGAGGAGCACCTGATTCTCTCTAAGAGGCTCCTCCACTATTTTGTAACTAAATTTTCCACTAAACCTCACTAAATTTCCACTAGGCCTCACTAAACGGGACAGTGTGACAAGAATGAAGGTAATGCACGGCGTATGTATGGCGAAAGCATAAAACAACAGCAGAGCACCCTCTAAGAGGTAGCCACGAATAAAGGACATGAATCATATTAGATATTAATTTGATTTAAAACATTTCTGTTCTAGGAACTTTCATGCTCGTGTCTCTTTGGTTAATTCTTTGTAACTCTCTGGCTTGCTCAGGAATCGTGTAGAGCACAAGTTGGCCCAAACCACGCCAGGGGCCATTCCAACATTGTGAGACCACAAGAGAACAGAACTACTGATCAGTGCTGTGCTGCTTCCTGGTAAGTATAAGATCTGCGACACATTTTCCCCCTTAGAAAACGCATATCCTTTATTCACCGAGGTGGCTCCATTAAAGAAAACACACAGTTAAAAGGTTACTGGTAAAAATCACACGCATCAGCTTTTTCAAGAGCATTGGTGTTCAAGTTCATGTTGGAAGCCTGCTTGTGAAGGAACCTCCTCCTTCAAATATCTCCAGTTACCACATTTTGATTCCCACCACACATCAGACTAAGAGCAGGAGCCCAGTTCCTTTCAGCCAAAACAGAACCAGAAAGGCACTAATGCTCTCCAGCCAGCAGTGGTCACTGAGCCCTCAAATGAGACTCCCACCTGTGGCCAGTGCCAAGTCCAAAGCCTGCAGAGCGGACAGCTTGGACCTCGGCACCAGCTGGTTGGTTCCATAGACCTGTTCCTGTAATGTTGCACTACTCACTAATGTGGATGAAGCCTCCATGTGCAGAACTCTCCCATTAAACCCTTTTGAAGGGGTTTAAGGCACTCAGGCCCTGGGGACTGGTGCCACCCATGAGAGCACGGTAACTGCGTGGATAACTATATCAGTCTCTAAGGGCTGGAAGCCATTTAGTCTCTCCAATCAAGTGAAGGACCACTCTGGATGAAGTCTGTAGTGCCCTCTAGTCTGACTCCCTCTTCAGAACCGAGTAGGTTCAATTCCTCTGTCGCTACAACTGGTTCCACACTAGAGCAAAAGGTTACGGCTGGTCTTCAGCAGAACTTCCCTGACTGTAAATGAGCAAGTTCCCCTGTCGTCAGAGACAACTGCAACCCAGGCTGCGAACTCTGCACCTGGCTGGTTGTAACTTACTCCAGCACTCTGTCTTGCAAAGTAAAGACAGATGACTTGCTAGTGGTCATTTATAAATAAGCTCAGGACTGCACTGCAGTGATTCGCACAATCAGTGTTGTCACCTTTTACATCATATATAACGGACGGTGTTTTGTGGGGGGTGAGGCGAGGGAGAGCTGCAGATGCACTCAGCACTTCCAAGTTTATATGCCTTAAATCGACTTTAGACTTCCTCGGTTCCATGGCACATATTTTCAGAATGCTTGGATCTGATTCAGCTTGCCCCGCCGAACAAAACAGCTTCACTGCTCTGAGACCAGAGGAACACAGTGGTGAATCAGGCCCTTTATTTGCCTCCAATGGCTCACTATCAGGCCTACTGCAAACTACCTATTGAAAGCATGACAGCCAGCACTATGCTCTATAGTGAGCGTTTGGAGTATCATGCCCTAAGTATTGGCCATATGAAGAGGTCTTTTGTTCAGGAAAGCAAACTGTACAGTGTTTAGTAAGCCACACTCCAAATATAGGATCGATAAAGCACGGCTAAAATCAACTATTGCCTCAACAGGCATTCACAGATTTTCTCTGAATTAAGCACGCTTGAATCTTAGGGCCACAATGCCTTCACTCAGCTCTTTCACAGACAGTTCATGCAGAAACGGAGTAGGCTGGGACCTGGTGTAGGGCAATGCGCAAGAAGTTGAGGCTCAGAGTGGGGAAGGAAAAAAAAAAAAGAGAAAAAAAACCAAAATAAAAATAAACCATATGGAATCCACACTCAGATGCCTTTAAAACAACCACAAACATTCTTGCTGCCTCAAGCTGCAAATGTCGTGAAACAATTACTGGGCTGGGGGACTTCAAAGGTTCACTGAGAGCAGCAGTTTTATTTTTCAATCAAACACAGGAATAGAGCTTTTTTTCTTCCCCCCCCCTCTCGCTCTCCCCTTTTTTTTTTTTCTGAATGAAACAGCGCCCAGGCTTCCTGATTTCAAAAACCCTGTTCCGCTTCGCTTGACCACTCCATAACCTTAGGAGAAGCTCAAAAACTTCAAAACGAAACTGTGAGTCATACTGAATGAAAAAGACATTCTTATATTTCATTAAGATTGAAAACTGCTGCATTCCTTGTTTGTAAAATTTACATGAATGATCTTTAAGAGCTTGCAGCTGAATGCTGTGTAAAGCTTGAACTTCCACAAATTCCTGTTTACTTAATCATTGATTCTAGAAGGTGACTGACAGTCTTTTGCAGGGGTTTGGAGATTCATAATTCATTGTGCAGAGAAACAACTGGACTCCTTCTTGCCACTGGCTAACCTATTTATACTCCTCCTCCCCTGCTTCTTGAAGCATCTATGCACTTTTATTGTGTGTTTTCATTTCAGAAAGGCAACGGTTTAACCTCAGTTTCCTTGCAGGAGCTTTTGCAAAGGCTGCAGTATTGCTTACCTCAAGTATTGGCTCACTGGTGGAAGGAGCTGTGCTTAACATGGTGTTTTCAGATGGCTGAAAACACAGGGCATGTTTGGCAGAACAGATGTACCGCCGGCAGCCCCAGTTCTGCAGCGTTTAAGGAGCACACCTCCCGCCACCAGGAGAATCCAGGCTGCTCCAGGAGGCTGGAGCCCAAGGGGTTCAAGCTGGCACTGACCCCTCTGCAGAGAGTCATGCACACAAAAATCATGCAGAAATAACATGCTGCCCCCTTTGAAGAGAACTGAGTCAAATTGTTAAAAATGAAACTGACTCATTGTAGAAACAGTGGTCACTGGAATGGCATCTCCACAACTGCTGCGGTAAGAGAGGAAGCTGCCTGACCGCAACTGCCTTTGTGCTTATTCTAGCTGTTTAAGTTCTAAAAACCACAAAACCCCATTTGAAATTCCACTGTATAGCAAGGTTTGTGTAATGAGGTTACAATTCATAATAGGATCATTGAAAACTGAAACAAGCAGCATTAATATGTGGACTGCCTGCAACGAGCTAGCAGCAGCGTGATGATGTCATTTTTAATTAAAAGTCTGTCCCTGTTTGATACGCTAAAAAAAGAGTGCAAATCAGGGAATATGCGCTGATCCCATCCATAGGGAAAGACTGTCAAGCAGCACAGTGGTATCACAGAGCACCCTGCGAGCCATATGGCATGGCTTTAATGGAACTAATTCCCACGTACTCTGCTTGTGTCACGCGTATCAGGATTCTGCTCCCACACTGAAAAGACATTAGTCAGGAACAGGGGGAGGGGAGGCCCAGTGATACCCAGCGTCATGTCCTTTATCATGTGCCATGCTGTAAATGCTGCTGTAGCAGTGCTGAGGCCAAGAGGAAATGGGCTGCAGGTTCATGGAAGGGAACAGACCCCTCATTCCCTTAAGTCAGCGACTACGCCAATTTACAGCAATGCAAGTCCAGGCCTTTAAGCAGAGTTGCCCAACCAGCCCTGTGAAATATCAATTCAAAATGGCTGGTAGTTGTAGAGCCATTTACTCATCCAGTATTGCACTTTCACCCAAGACTGCGTGACACAGAAACCAAGAGATGCTCGTCCACAAAACCCTTCCCTGCTCAGGACTGTTGATTCCTTTTCAGCATCTTGTGCTTTCCTTAAGGCAATTAAACCAACGCTGGACTTCAGTAGAAGGAGGATGCACTCCTGTGAATGTCAGTGGCTGCTGGACACATGGTCCACCTCCCAAACATCAGGCACCAAGGACCCAGTCAGCCCATCCTTAGTTCTCTGAACAGCCTTTTTCAGTAGAGAGAAGTTCACCTTACGCAGCTGGGTAAGAACCATAAGATGTTGGTAGTAATGAAGCCTGTCATGACTTGTGTGAAAGTAGCAGAAGAAAGATGACCAAGAAAATATTTACACTTCATTTAACTGCCATTTTCATGTCCTACAAATATTTCAGATTTAGTTTTGCCATTTATTTAAAATTTTGCTCTTGGATTTCTCCACCCTAAATTACTGGGTTTGGGTCCAAGTCACAAAGACAATTACTTGCACAATCCTCACACAGAGCTGGTCTGCATACCTGCACTAAGCCAATACAATTCACTTTTCCTTTTTAAGATTTCTATATAAAGTCTGATGTAAGAGTATGTGTGGATCTTTGAAAAACATTGAGTTGATCATGATCATGTAAAAGAAATTTGGGGATCACTAGCATAAAGTTTTGGCATTAGGTTTTGTTTTACAGAATGCTCCCCTCACTTAGAATTTGCATTGCCACTGTCATCAGGGATATTTAGGTGGGAAATTCATTTGGGCGAGTAGTTTTATTTCACCCAGTCCTTTAAGCTCCCAGACAGTTCTATGCAAAATTAAGGAATGGAGAAATCGGTTTCTTGTCCCAGGTATCTGCAGGCCTGCAAAAACCTTCCTGGATTGATATTAAAAACTAGAGAGAGGTTCAAAAGTTTTCAGCTTTAGCCTAGCCAGAGAATGCTCAGTGTAAAACACCTGGAACAACGGTGCTCTCTGAGCACCATCCTACAGGATTCCTTCTCGGGAGACAGAAACAGGCAGGGCATGTCTCTCACTGCAGCAGCTAAAGCCTCTCCTAAAGCCCCGTGTGTGGGTGCGTGTGGCTGCAAGCACACACGGGTATGAAAGGGAGGGAGTGCACACAACCAACTTTCTAAGACAGTGGGAGGGAAGGACTACCACAGGATTGGACCCCACATGTTTAATTTTCACACAGACTTTACATGAGATATTGCTACATCAGACCCGAGATAGTGGTGTTCCTATTCTTACTGACCCTGATCACTTTAAGCCTATTGAGTGCTGTACTCCACAGAGAAGATTTAAATTACGCTTGGAGAAAGTTTCTTGTTGATTCTGAGTGCAGTGCGCTTTCTGAAGAAATAGTATTTCCTTCTTGGACCACGATGAGCAAGTCCAAGGTCAGACGAATCACGTGGGGTAGAACAGGTTGCAGTGTGAAGGGCTCAGAGGGTCACACAGATTTTTGTTATTCAGCTCAAGGAACTTGGCTATTTGTCAGGGAGTACAAAGCCTATCTTCTCACGCTAATAACCGATGTAATTCCATATACTCATTCCTGTGAAGCCAAAATTCTTCAGCTAAAAAAATTAGAATCTACCTATCCTGTAAAAGACGGATCATTACTCATACAAACTTTTCACGCTGAATTACAGCCGTATGAACAATAAAGAAGAATTTTAAAATTTGTTCTCTTGTGCGGAAAATATATTGGAAATTGGAAAACTAAAAGTAAAGCTGTTTTCAGTGAATGTTAACCTATAAATAAAGCACTGAAGGTTCCCAACATCAGTATAAATTTTCCCACCCTGTTCATTCTTGCCTTACCTTGGAGGCGTATTAAGAAATGAAACTGCCGGGATGTTTCTGCCTGATACCCTTTTTGTGTGTTTCACAGCTAGAAAGTGAAAGGCTCAGCAGGTTAAATACCAGCAGAGTAAAGTATTTTATTCAGATATCAGTTGCAAAGATCGGGGGAGGAGGGGGAACGCAGTGAGGCCTTTCAGCCTGCAGTGCCATGGGAGAAGAAAAACGAGACAGCAGAAGTGTGTGGTAACACAAAAAGAATGTTATCTCAGCGGAGGGGAAAATACTTTCAAATGCATAATTGCAAACACATACCCTCAGCAGCTAACCCAGAGCCCTCTCAGACTGCACAGCTAAGAGTTTGGAAAGTGGCCAAAGTATCAGTTTTATTTGAGAGATCAAAGTGATGAAAGAGAGAGAAAGAATAGCATCAAATATGATTGATAAAAAGTATTGCTTTCTTTGATTGGTTTCTGCTCCCCCTCCCTTTTCCACCTCATTCTTCTCCCAAGTTCACGAAGGAAAATGTCAGATCTGTGGTCCATCTAGCAACACATGCTTGCATGTGAGATGTGCCTATAGGAAAACACCTGCTCACTGCACATACCTGCCTAAACTCCTAATGGCCACGAGATTCCTACAGATTCACTGCAGGTAAGGGCTGCTTGCTGCAACGCGATTGTTTGTGACCCTGCACAGCTCCCACACACAGGCACTGTTCCCCGTGATGATATTTGGTTACTTTGCACAGCCCCCCTCGTGCTGCTGAGCATCTACGCAATCCCCACGTGGACTTCCAGGGACTCTGACCCCAGAGCGTTGGTGCTGTCGCTGTTTCTGGCCCATAATTGTCCTCCCTCCCCTCTTTATTGTGCACGCTCTCTTTGTATAAACACGCTGAGGGAGATAAAAGGTTTATGATGGCAACACAGTTGAGTTTATGGTTCCTTTCACACACATAGATGTTACCTCAAGCGCAGACCAGCCAGGATGAAGACCTTGGAACTAAAGGGCACTTTCACATGTGATGAGCTCAAACCATTACTAAATCCTCACAGGAATCATGGCTGATGGGCAGGGGCTAGGCCATGCTTGGGCCCATGAATTTAACAGTATTATACAGGCCGGGACCTGCAAACAGTGTACTCAGTCACTTTTTATGTGCACACATGTTGCAAAATCAGTTCTTTGCATCAGGATTTTGCAGCCCGTGGGGATGACATTTACTAGAACCACTTACATGAGCAAGAGTTTATTGCAGGAATAAAAGGCAGATCATGCCACAGGAATTCCGAGAAAGAAACTTGTGGAGGTTACTGGTGAGTAATGAAATAGAAGGGGAAAAAAATTGAAAAGATATTGATTCCAAAGCAATATTGAGAAAATGAGAAATTTACAGAAAAGGGACAAGGCAGCTCTGAGCCATGACAAGTATTAGGAGGTGAAGAGAAGAGAGGGAGACCAGAGCAAAAGGAAAAGCAAAGAAATAGGCCTGAGATGATTTGCAAAAGAACTAGAAATTACCAGAACTAGAGCAAGACATTGTAGGTCTTTACATGGTAAAGATGAGCCAAAAATCCCAATAATTCAAGAGGGAGACAGGCATGATGATGAAATTGGCCATTAAAGAAGATGAAGAAGATACAGGAGACCAGGTAGGATATGACCAGCTAGTAAATATTTTTGCAACAAGCAGAGAGGGTGGGGGCTTTGTTATGGAAGGAAAAATGATCCACGACAGTGAATTTGAACAACCCCCTTATGGATTTGATAAACTCAGTCTTAACAAGACGTGGTGGAGAGCCTGGCTCATTAATTATTCAGCCATCTAGCTAATCCTGCATCCAATATCTCAAAGTCTGCAATAATCAGATGCTGTCTTGGCAAGCCTGAACCACTGGACAAACCGCAGATTAGGGGTGCATGATGAATGCGTCACACCGCATAACTCTGCGAGGGAAACAGGAGACGGACGCATGAGGACATGTAGGATGATTTGAGCCACAAGATAAACCTGTACCTCAACAGGGGAAAATGCTACAAGGAGGATGAAGAGCAGGAACGTGGGCAAGAGGGTAGGGAAACTGTAATCTGGGTAATGGGCATGAGGTTAGGAAAGATGCAGAGGGCTGAGATAAAAAGGAGAGGGGCAGGCACATCATGGAGAACAAGGACAAGAGAAAGTTTAAAAATAGACCCAGTAAAATTGTGGGGTTTTTAAAGACATGTTACCCTGGCAAGACCAAATCAGGTGTGCTGTGAAAGGAGGACAATGTGCAACTGTTCAAACCACTCTGTGCGTTCCCGATCTGACAGACGACAACTCCTCCTCTCTTCCCCTGCCCACGCCACAGAATTGCCCCCCAGTTCTCCCCACCCTTCATCCATCCACCTGTACTGGGGTGCACCAAGATTTGTAAGCAAGCTGGCAAGTCACGTGTCTCCCAGGAGGAAAGGACACGGAAAACCATGAAGGTAAATGCGATGCAGGCATCACTTCGGGGATGAATCCAGCCAATCTCACTGTTTCCTCTCCTGGTCCCCGGGGTGTTTAAGCAACATCTTTTCATTCCCAAGCACTAACTAGTCCTTACAACACACCGTGAGATACCTAAACAATTAGTATTACCTCCATTTAACAGGGAAGAAAATTAAGACTCATAGATTGAACAATTTAGCAATGCCACAGAGAAGGTTAATTCCCAAAGCAGGGATTTAGACAAAATGAGTCCTTTACACAGTTCTCTGACCACTGCAATTGATAATATTGCTGTTCCTACCCGAGCTCCTCAAGGCAAGACACACAGCTGCCCTCAGACTTTAGGGCTGTACCTGTTCTTTAT
This sequence comes from Struthidea cinerea, assembly GCA_013397865.1. Taxonomy (NCBI): domain Eukaryota; kingdom Metazoa; phylum Chordata; class Aves; order Passeriformes; family Corcoracidae; genus Struthidea; species Struthidea cinerea. The sequence goes on from VZTI01005148.1 coordinate 267,376, forward strand.
ACATTCTACACCCTATGGTTACTCAGAATCAATTATTGACATGACTGAGACCTGTACGACTCTCGGTAGCCCAATTTTTCTCTTTTTTTCTGAAAAGCGGGCTCGAACGGCAAAAACTACCAAGTGTATTTAAAATCAGTAGGGCAGAAAGAAAGAAACAAAAGAACAGCAGACCTGAAGGACAACAGCAAACACGAGGAAAGAAGCAAGTATCATACTGAAATCCAGTGAGAAAGGTTAAACGCAGAAAAAGGGTAGGGAATAATGCAAGAGGAGCCACACGAGGAAGCGCGAGGCTGTGAGCTGCAGGGAAATCCAAACTAATACAGATTGCAGCACATGCACACCTGGCAAGCCCAGGTCAGTGAGACAGCAGGATGCCACACACCCTCAGCTCCCCCGAGAGCTGGTTACCCCACTGGTTTCAAAGTCTAGCAACTGCAGCTACCAGGCAGTTTGACGCCTGCAAAGCGCGTAGCAGCAAAGGTACTCACCACCTCCACGCAGTCTCAGCCTGACAAACAACTGCTGCACCCGAGGAGGTGTGGAGAGGAGTCAGAGGAGCAAGAAGCACACAATTACAGCTAAACTGCGACCACCTTCTTGATTTGACCCTCTGTGGGGTTCTGATCAAGCTGAGGATGCCTGGCATCGCCACGAGCTTTTCCTACAATCGCTCACTGGTTGTCATGTGCCTTCCTTACTCAGCAAGAAGCGTGGGGAAAACAAGACAAATTTGCCTGCAAATATGAGAGGAGGCTGCAGTCACAAGGTGGGATATTGTAGTCCCTGCACAAGTCAGCCTCGCTGACGTGTAAGTGCTCATTTTTTGGCTCTGCAGTCTGTGGCATCCTTCTAAATTCTGCGGCAAGAAACGGGCTTACAGCGTCCCAAACCCACCTCACACTTGCTCGCATGAAGGGCCTTCACACAACACCTCCAAAATAGTAGCCAAGGTGCAACCAAAAGCTTTCAGTTAAACCAGGCATTCAGTAAAGATTCCATTCCTCACCTGTGCAAGAAAACGAAGCATCAGAATAGTGTGCAGTGTGCATTACTTTTTAGGGGGTCTCTTGGGGGCTTGTTGGTATAAAGGACCAGTGACAGGTGGGGAGTAGGTTGCTGAAAACAGGCAAATCTTTATGCAGCAATTCAGGGCCAACCAAGAGATGTCATGGTTGAATTAAATAAAAATTTTTCAGGTTGCCTTTCTTTTTTTGCTCGTTACCTTCGGCTGATCATTATTTTGTCTGGCGGTTAGTGTAGTGGCAAAACATTCTCTCTAAAACCAAAAAAACCCCCAAAAAAAAAAAAACCCAAACAAAAAGAAAAAAAAAAAAAAACCAAACAAAAAAAAAAAAAAAAAAAAAAAAAAAAAAAAAAAAAAAAAAAAAAAAAAAAAAAACAAAAACAAACAAACAAAAAAAGAAAAGAAGAAAGAAAAAGGAATGGCACATTGGCACGTGTAACAATGATTCAGCAGAGGCTGGTGGTGTGGGCTGTCAGCTAAATATCCTGCGAGATACTTTGTTGGCTAAACCCAAGATTATTATGGTAGAAAGATAGATGGTACTCATGCTGCTTCTGGGAGATATTTCTGCCTCTTATTTAGATGATATGCACACGATCACAGGTTGGTAACTGCCTGTGAAACACATGCTGGCGAACACTGAGATTTATCATTTTCTCTGAGAGGAAAAAAGTCACCCATTAGTTTTATAAATATAATCACAAAGCAGCTTTGTGCACTTAAAAGAGAACAGCAACAGCTTCTGCACCTCAGAGGTTGGTTCTGGGTGGTGTTTCAGGCACATAAAGTCCAGTAAAGTTGATCCCAACCTAAAGAACACAAGATCATTTACTCCTCCAACAATAGGCAGGGAGATTGAAACAGAAACCTCACTTCATTTTGAAAATGGCTTGGATGGCTGCAAACAAACAGCAGGGGCTGCAGCAGCCCCAAAATTCAGGATATGCACTGTCTAGCCTTTTCCTTTAGACCTGAACCCTCGTTTAGGATAAATAAGTTATTATTAGAATTGTTTTTAGGAGCTCCCTAAATAACAACTTATCTAAAGTTCTCTGACTTTTTTCATCCTGTTCTAGCCCTCTTTTGACACATTAATGACATTATTGCTTTTTTGAACTGTGCAAGAGGAAAGCCCATTGCAGATGGATTGCAGACGCCCATTTACGTAAGAAATTAACTCGATTTGGAGCTGTCAACTCAACTAAATCAAAGTGGAAGCAACATATAAAGGCAATGTTCTAGCTGGGTACATTTAAAAAAAAAAAATTAAAAATCTATGGGGCTTTAGTGATAGCTCTTGCAAAGGCCTTTAACAAGGGCAAGGCTTCGCTCACAAATAATTGCCACCCTCTCAATAAATGCTTGAAAGTTTGTGGATAGAAGCCACAGGTGCAAATATTCAAACAGACGGCTACAAGCCGGCCACTAACTAATTGGGATAAATTGCCATCTAGTCAGAGAACCCATAACAGAAAAAAAATGTGCGAAATCAACTGTTTGCAACTTGGAGTTGCTCTGTGATGGTGCAGCCACCCAGATACTTCACCTACACTAGGGGTGCTAAGTGCCTAGAGAAAGTGCTCTAGTGTTGACTGAGCATTCCAAAAGGTTTTCACTGGAAAGCCAGATTTGCAGAGTGTCTATTTTCACAAGAAATGCAGAGGCACTTTGGTCCAACCCTCTTAAAAATGCTCAGACGCCCTACAATTGACAAAAATTTCCACAACTTGTTCCCTCTGCAGCAGCTCCGGCCTTTGGGATGCATTAACATTTCAGATTACCCCCATTACTCTAAAATGCCCTCCTGTGAATTAACACACTGAGATGGGAATCACTTTTCTGACATTTCTTTCACGTGTTCTCCTAATGCAGCCACAGTCGCAATTCAAGCCTTCAAGTCTTTGTCAGTTTGAGAAGAAAATAGAAAATGTGAAAATAAAAATCTCTGAGCAGTTTCACGCTGGCCTTCTTCAAAACCCAGAGGTGTTTGAGACGCCTTCCCAAGCCAAAAAAAAAAAAAAAAGGAGGAATATACAATCTGTGAAGGGGGAAGAACAAGTGTTTTGGGCAGAAAGAGAACTCCGTGTAGCTGAGATGAAACAAATGTGTCCTGTGAAACAGGAAGAAAAGGGGAGGGGGGCAGTGGAGAGGGCAGCAGACAACTCTGACTTGCTCGCTCTTTCCAGGCTTTGTATTTATTTCTGTCATGGATCTGAAAAGGCAGGCAGCAGACTTTGTAGAAGCGCCTTATGAAATGGGGTAAATAATGGACCCCAGATGCCCTTGTTTCCTTCATTATTCAGCCTCGGCCTTCAAAGCTGTTTTGCAGTGTGAGGTATCAGAGGGAGGTAGAGTGCTCTGTTAACAAGATTTCAATGAGCTTTGGAAGCAGGTCCAGGGAAGCTGCTGGAAATGTTTCAGACATACAGTACTTTTGTGCTTTTCTGACCCGTATGTAGTGAGAAAACACGGGACAGAGGGTGCCCTGGTTTTTAAGAAAACACCATCTAAACAATATGTAAACAACAGCAACGCTTTTGTATGCGTGTGATCCCCTTAATTCAGCGTTCTCAAAGCATCTAAAATACATTCAAGCATTAAGTTCAAGAACACTGCTTCAAACTGAAGCTCAGACAGTTTAGTATATGTATTTTTAAAAAAAAAAAAAAAAAGCACAGTGAGAAACTGGCCAGCCAGGGCCACGAAAACAGGGATTTGAACTCCTCATTTCCCTGGTCCTTCCCCATAAGGCAAGATTTCCTGCCCACTTAGCAACAAGCTGCATTTCTCTTTTGCTTTGAGACCCACCCTAAACATTTCTCTGCGCATATTTCTCAGATTCTTCATGATTCACCCTCAACCAGGAGCCACGTGAACCCAACTGACACATCCAAACCCTTCAATTTTTTTTTGGATGGGTTTAGCATCGCCTGGCAGTTTAAACCCAAACTCCACGGACCACACCCATTCCTAATAACTAACTTTTCCCTCCGCTTTCTCACTTTCGGTGACATTAACATTTAAAAGCCAAAAGGGAAAAAAAAAAGGGGGGGGGAGGAAAAAAAAATTAAAAGGGGCGTTTCGGGTTGCCCTTCTTTCAGCTTTTGCTGTCCCCGTTGTTGACAGCAGCCGCTCTATATTTACCCTAGCAGCATTACATCCTGTGCGTGGGGATGGCTCTGCGCTCTCAGATGTTTCCGAGCCGCTCCGGGCAGAGGGGATGCATTGCGCGCTGCATCCTTCCCTCCGCCGCGTCCTGCGCTTTCTGCAGCGAGCTGCCTCACCTTTAAAAAAACACAATGGCACCACCTAAAGGACACATTACGCACACGGGGAGCCCCGTTCCAGGCATTTTCCCTCTCCCATGTGCGGGCACGGACAACAGTTCTGACAGCACCGAGCCCTGCGGTGGCAATGTTCATTTTTCTCAGGCACCGGCGCGGCACAGAGCTTATTCATGGTTATAAAGTCATGCACACAGGAAGAGACATCCATATTTTTATGGCTCCTCTGATAAGGCGGTAACAGAAAAGACAACTGTCAAAGCAGCCGCCCCCCTTCTCTTTGCATTCAGCTCGAACGTAGCGAGCATGCCCAATACAACAATTTGAGCAGTTTTAAGGAGGATTAAACATAGGAAGAAAGTCTCTGGCTAACAGAATGGTGATACTGTCCATATAAAAAAAAAAGTGTCAAAATGCAAGAAATTAAAAGGAAGAAGGGGTAGGAGATCCTTTCATCCCGTTGCCTTTAGGTACTACAGCAGCACATAAACTGCTATACGTCTTCCCGTACATTAGGCAATGGTCCCAATATCCCAGAAGAATGGGGGAGTTTTTAAGAACAAGTTGAACTTGTTCTCCTTTCTCGGCATCAGTCATAGCTTTCATAGCTCGTTCTTTCAGATCACTTTTGTGAAAGTATGAAGTGCTTTCACAACAGAGGACAGGCATGACAGAGACTCTTCCTAACAAATGTGTGAGGGTTTGATCATTCAGAATGTACGTTTTTCCGAGGCAAAACCAAACCACTTCGAAGCTAATACAGGCAATAGCCTATTAGTGGCTTCAGCACCGTGTCATGTATTCATCTGGCTTGCTCCATTCACATCAGCAAAACTGAGGAGAAAATAAAAAATCTGATCCTTTAAAATAACATTTGTATATAAACATAACAGAGAGAGACCGAGTTATGAATGGCAACTCATTTTCAAATGCTTATGACAGTGAGCCTACAACACTGCTCTGTTCTGTGCTTTGGTTTTTAAAAGGGAAGACACATCAACTGACAAAAACTGAAGTTATTTTGAGGGACATCAACTAGCTCCAAACGTTGTCAGCGGGCTCTGGAGATTTTCACTCCACAATCTGAAGTCTCTACCGCAAGATACATGCACAAAGCCTCTTAATTGCTTCAATTTGGTTACTAGTTGGCAATATTGCATGAGAAAAACTGCTTCTTGATAGCTGAGGAGAGAGGCCAAAGACTGATTGGGCATAAAGAACAAACTACTTCCTACCCCCCAGGTCAGCATTGGGAGAACTGGGTGGGGAATGGCAGGCTGTAATTGCCTGTTCAGTTCATAAATAAAAGACTTTGGTCTCCCAGAGAGCAAAATGAGGAGGAAATACCTTTCAAGGCTTGTGTTTTAAACATTGTTTTCAGAATAAAGTGAAAGCACAGCCTTTCAAAATATTTAAAATGCCAGTTGCCCAAGAAGGATGTGCCAGCCTTAAACACAGCCATCAGGGCCCAGATATTCAACAGAACTCAACTGCCCACGTGCATTTCCGAATCAGATGACTGGATTTCCTGAAGCACTAGGCCTCCAGCAGGAGTTTTGATTTTTTTGGCATTTCCTTTAGGAGTTGAATTGGAAGTTGACAACAACTGCTGAGTGCTCAGCTCCTTGAAAAACCCGGCCTGGAGATGAACAGCTATGCAGTGCCGAGCGTACCGGCTGCCTTTTCCTCAGTGCCTCTCATCATTTACAGTATTGATTGCTTGAGTCTAATAAACACTTCTGGGAAGCTGACCGTGCGTTTCCCAATCTACAGGTAAAACAAATGCAAAAGTACCTGTTCTAACAATAAATCCAGAGGAAAATCTTCCACAGAGTCAGATTTCCTCAGTCTCCTGTATTTGCATTAAACAGTACCCGTAGAAAGGTGAATATTTTCAAAGACAGCAACAACCTGAAGGCTGCGGGCGGGACTAGAGAGACACATAGTTGAGAGAAAGATCCTGCCATTCCCTGCATGGATTTGAAGCTCTGTGCTCATTCTCAAGAGAGATCCTGCATTAATAACTCCTGCCTACGTGATTATCCTGACCCTTCAGAACACCCCTGTCTGGAGAGGACCTTGACATTGTTAAAGGAAAAAGTCAATGAAAAATTTTGTGGAGGACGTAGTGGGTGGCAAACCTACCGTACAGGTGGGAAAACAGGAGGCAGCGGTGGTGTGCTCTGCATCTTTTTGGAGAGCATGAAAAGGAAAATGTCAAACCTCCTAAAGCTTCAGGCGTGCACTGCCGCAGCTCATAAAACCCATTCCAGCTACATCCCTCAAGCACAGTTTTCCTAACTCTAAAGGGCAGCAAATCAACTGACAAAAACTTGTAAATGGGACCATAAAAACATTATTTTCCTTTCAACTGGAAATGAGGCCGATAGTTAATAAAAAAATTGGTTACCTCAAAACACAGGGAATACCTGCCAGACTCCGGGTGGGATGGACGTTTTTGTGCCAGTGCATTATGTATCCGTTTCTGACTAAGTGCTTATAAAAGCCCATCAATTCAAATTGTCTTTTGAGGAATTTGGGTTAAGATCTCCCTGTGTAATGGTAATCACCTTAACGATACGCTCTTTAACTCTTTCTAATTGTCAACTCAGCAGCAGCTACACTGCCAAACCCTATAGATTTTCCTAAAGCCAATATCCTGTTAAAGTTTGTAGGATTTCGACCGAGTAAGAACCCCAGGATTTGGTTTTCAAGTTATGTCTTGGAGCACACAACGTGCAAAGCTGACGCTGCGAGCATTCAGTTAGAAAAATAGCAGGGCATTAAAAAAAAAAAAATTAAAATGAACTGCTCTAGTCACCGAGATCAAATGTTCAGAGAAAAGCCTTAGAAGTGTTTATTCTCCCAGATTAGATTGAATTCTAAGCAGTGTTTATTGGAGAGAAGAGATGGAGTGTGCTATGTCTTATTCTTGTTTCCTGTATCCGCCTTTCTCTTAAAAGTGCTAAGTAGCAGGGCTGCAGGGATTATGGTGCTGAGGGAATTCTTGCCACTTTCCTTCTCTCTCTCTATTTAAACACGACAACACTTGGCAGGCCTCGGTCACATTGTTTGTGTAGCCAGGACAAGAGGGTGGAATTCTGGAACACGTTCCAGCCCACATTCCGGATTTTCCTATAAACCAGCCCCTTATTTTGAAAACACGCCTCTGCGAATTACCTTTGTGTTGCTATGCCATTTGAAAATCTGTTTCAAACACTCCTTGTAAATTAAAATCTGATTCAGCTCGAGTTCCGATCAAGGTATTTCATCATGGTGAATAATCTGTGAAAAAGGCACTGTTTGATTTAGCAGGGAAAATAACAGCAAATAAAGAGGAGAGTGTATGAAAGAGGAAGAAGGAATGGCTCAGGATCAGCCAGGGAGGATGGCATCTCTCCCTCTAAATTAACAATTTTAATAACTGCCTATGTTGATTGCATAACAATTTGTACAACTGGACTTTATCGCTTGTCTTGTCAGAGGACGGCCCTACCCTTTTGTGAGTGCAATTTGCATATCTATCTTTTTTTGCGCCGTCAAGTAACAGGCAAAAAATTTCATCAGGCATTTGCCTGACAATTGGATGTGTTAATTTGCAGCTAAAAAAAGTACGAAATGAAGGTCAAACTGAGGCAGTCAAAAATTCAGTCCCTGCTTTCTCTTACTCAGCTGATTGTTGCACAAAGATCAACATTGCTCAATCTGGTGTGTGTACTTTCAGCTCAATAAGTGCTTTCATTCATCATTCACGACTTGCTTCATTATGAAAGTTGAACTATATCTTTAACACAAACCACACTTCCTTTTGTCCTGAATGAAAGATCTGCCTGGGCACACTGGAGAACAGGCTCCTTGTTGATGCAATGTTATCACATGCACCGGGGCCAATATCTCACATCTCACAGCCCACAGCACAAAACTGCCCGTGGAGAACAAGCTCCCCATATAGAACAAACTACTCGAGCGGAACATTTTTAATTAAATGATGGAGGGAAAGGGGCTCTCTCTCTCTCTCTCTACCCGTGGCACCAGGTTTAACAATCCATTTGTCACAAAAAAATGTTCCTGCATCTTCTTTCATGAAGCTGCTGATGCATACGAGGACCTGCACTCCCTGCAGGCACGGCCCTCCTGGATACCATCTGCAAACCCTGTTAGAAACTCATTAACTGGCACTGGTGTAACTTCAGCTTCACACTCCCGTGCCTAACACTTTCTTGTTCGTTTCTGTGTTGCTTTACCCCCCTTATAGTCACTGTCCTTTTGACTGCTCTTCCATCCTTAAATACTATTTGGAAAGGATATTGTGTTCTGTGTTCAGATACTCCCCAACTCTCTAAGGGAACAAGTCAGAAGCAATAACAAAACGTGGATGTTACAAGATACCACGTCTTTTCCTCGTTAGCCTACAACCATTTCAGGTACAGAAAGGCACCAAAATCGGGCTGTCAGACAGGAGGCAGAGCAGTAGAATAACAAAGTAAAAAAGACAAGGAAGAACCTACTTACATTTGTCACGGCAGGCACCTTCTGTGAGTATGAAGGCTGCCTAATGAAGTTAGAATAAGTTCAAGAAATGCCTGTACTGTCCATATGTAGAGCATGGATTTCATCTCACTGGATTTCACAAGCCACTTCTGACAAGTGAGATAAGATATGTCAACACTCTTTGCTTGTAGAGTTTTTCACTCTTTTAGCACATCAAATGCATTTTCTATCTTAGCAAAATCTCTTCTTCCTGCTCCTCTGCAAGCATTTCTCTGAAGGTTAGCTGGAGGTGGTATTAAACACAGGACTGGAGAAGGGTGAGTGGAGAGCCACACTTCGAGGGTCCCTTCTCACCCTGCAGCCAGAGGAGCCTGTTCTGGTTCACGAACCCGAAAAATGCAAGAGGCACTGAAGTACCCAGTGCTTCCCAAGCTAGTGCCGCTTGGTTACTGTCCGTCCAAAGCCCCCTCCTGCACAGTGTCACAGCATGAGTGCTAAGTGATAGCCTGAGAAAACAAGTCACACGTGTAGTGCCATGCTGAATAATACCCGTGTGCCCCTCTTATCTCTCCTGCTCCTTTCGTCTGCTGCTGAGAAACCATTAACACACTCAGGGCTCTGAGAGGGAGAACAACAGCAGAGGAGGAGATGGATTTCAGGTGACCTCCTGAACCCTCCCAAGCTGACGATGAGCAGGCACTGGAGTAAACCTGACTTGTTATCCGAGAGCAGCCTCATAGCCACTGGCTGACCCAGCCTATGCATATCCCGATTTTCCAGAGAATTTCTATCCTCTACCTGGCTTGGGCAAGCCCAGTATTAGCAAGGTAGAGGATGGAAGGCAGCCCTGACACTCATTTCCAAAGCACAGAATGAGAGTAAACAGTTACAGAAAATAAAAGAATAATAAGGACGTTAAATTTCAGAAAGCAGAAAACACCCTGTAAATGAAGGGAGAGGTGAGAGAAAGGGTATGGAAAATTTGGAACTAACTCTAACAACCTACAAAAGAAAACCTCTCATCAAATATACACATTCACAAGATGAAGTCATTATTAATTACCCAGTTTTTGCAAGCTAGACAATAAAAATCTTTGTAAAATTTTAAGAACGTATACAAATCTTGGACATTTGAGCACCTCATTAGAGAGGGATCTTGGATAACATTAAGCTGTAAATAAATCCTTTAATTCTAGTTAGCTTCCTTACCAAGTCTGAGATTTTCACAGAATGTGGATTTTCTTTAACTCCTTGGTATCAGCTCCCCCCAGGAATTTCCTATTTAAAGATTGACTGATTTCTGATCTGCTACAATTTTAATACATTTCTATCAAAAAACTTCCAGCATTTTCAGGAATTCGAAAGACCCTCAACACCACAAATATCTTATGGTGGCTGCAGAAGATTGCCAGGTCTTAAAATGCTAAAACAGTTGCTTTTCTCCATGTCACTGGATGTATTTTCAGTCCAGCAGCAATGGTACACTTCTAGTAGCAAATTCCATATAAATGAAAAACATACAAAGTACACAGAAGCTAAGAACCCTTGACATATAGGGATGCTAGTTTTCTCATTACGGCTAGAATTATAAAATTGGCAGTTCCTATAAACAAGCATTTCTCAAATAGGAATCTGTTTGTGTTGAGCAGGTAAAAGAATTCGTATTTAAACTTTCCGAATGTATATGTGTGTTTCGTCACGCGTTTGGCATCAATCTATAATTAAACTAATTTCTGTAATCAAATGGCAAGAACTATCATGTTTAAAAGAATAGCAAAAGCTGTGAAAGATTCATGATAGCAGAGTCCATTAAAAATGAATTTAAGTCCTACATAAAGCCCCCTGCAAAGATTCATTTCAGTTATATGCCCAAAGGTTACAGACTATTTATGCCCTATTTAAGTCATATTCCACGGCACATTTACAACCAGTCCTTTGCAGTGCTGATTTAAAATTAAACCAGACACAGAAGGACTTTTCATTTTAACTTGAACAGCTAATGCTTTGGAAAAATGGTGGAATAACCATCACTGGAAGGTTTTAAAAGCAAGAGAGACAAACATCTGCCAGAACGATGGAGACATAATTGATCCCACCTTGGGGCAGAGGGATAGATTAGAAGATCTTTTGAGGTTTCTTCCAATCCTATTTTTCTTCATTTCCAAGGTGTGGAAATGGGAAAACAAAGAATCACAGAAAACATCTGAACAACTGAAGGAAAAGTAATTGTATAATTGAGACCAAATTGTTAACTGATTGCAACTTCCATGTTACATTTGGATGGGAATTAGTAATAGACAATAGCTCAGATTAACTGAGACAAGGGAAAGATAAAAACGCCAGGGAAACCAGAACTCCAAAAGCTGCTGTGGAATTGAAGGCAAATGTTTGCTTGCCATCCATGCCCCGTGTGTCGCCTCCCAGGAGCCTGAGCACAGCTTGGCTGTGTTTGGAAAACCAGCTTGGATTTTATCGAATGAGTCCTGCCCTGTAGACGCTGAAAAGCTTTGGTAGAGAAATTTTTCAGCTTTCTGCAGCATTCTGTGAGAGCTCTGTGGTTCTCATGAAAGCTGTGATAAACGCTGCTACGGGTTCTTTGTAAACTGGGTCTTTATCTGTGCACCTGGGATCTGTTTTTCAGGGTTGTTGTGGTACACAGTGAAATAATAATTTGAAGTAGGTGTTGTGAGCTTGGGCCAATGGGACAGGGGGTGGCTGGTCCAAGATCCAATGACCTCCTGTCATCTTTGGGAACCAAGTTATATAAACCAAATTATAATTAATTAAATAACTACTTTCTTCCTGAACTTGGATCGTGTCGTTACTCGCCGTTCCCGGTACTTAACATCGACGCTGCCTCAGGAAAAGGAAAAACAAGTCACATATTTCCAAGCTAAATCTTCAAGGTGGGCACGACCCCAGGCATGAGTGACAGACGATATTAGAGCACATAAAAAGCGGGTCTGTAAAGGGAGGGTCGCCATGCACCAATCCACTCCTCCTGCCTCAGTCACAGGGGGAGATGTCAGGGCATCCTTTCAAAACTTAGGTTCTTGAGCCTCTGCTGCTCCAACACTTCTGCCTTCCTGCAGATCAAAAAGGACAAAGCCTCCTTTCCCCCAGGAAGGGTGAGCCTAAAGCACTCTGTGTGTCTAGAGGTAAGTTCTCAGGAATTATTTTTGGGTTTTTTTCCTTTACTAAATTATTTGATAAGGTCATTGTGCAGTCAGCTGGGACTGGAAATTCTTTTCCATTCTCTCCATTTGCAGTACATTTACAATGCATTGCTAGGATTTCTAAGACCTGAAATTGTGTTGCTTGTAGTTCACAAGCTCACAGATTTTTAAGAGCAAGAAATTCAACAGCCTATCTTGCTAATGCTGAGATTTACTGCACTAAGCTCCCACCAGAAAGACAACCTTAAAACAAAAAAGTTTCTTATTGTTAAAGTCAAAATCCTACAGTTATTTGATGCCATTTTGAGAAGAGGTTGTAAGAGCCAACCAAAAATATGCATTAAAAAGACAAATTCAGAAATTCAGAATTTAATTTTGCCTTGGAACAATGGGGATATTAAGACATTTTTTCCCATTTATTCCACACTGTATTCAGAGTTCGTATCAAGGGGATGCAGAAGCTCAAGGGAGTGTCCTTTAAGAATGAGAGCAGGAGTTTAGAAGACAAATTCCTTTCCTGACTTGGCCACCAGTTCCTTTGGGACAGATTATTTAATGTCATGAAACGCCAGCACTTTGAAAACAGTTGTGCTTTTACTCCCTAGGAAGTATAACTGAAGGAAAGGAGTGAAGAATTAGTGATACAAACTACGTGATAACAGGTAGCTGTAGTTTTGATGTGACATTAGTTTGGGAAACAACAGTTTTCTGCAACCTTTGAGACCACAGAAAACGCGTGCAATTAAGGAGTGTGCAACAAAGCTTATGAAGACAAGGTGGCTCTGCAGAGTCCTAAACATGTGGAGCTACAATGATGCAGAAGAAGGGCTCAAAAGTGAGTTTTCCTGTTTAAAGGAAATGAGAAAATCAGCTTCCCATTTCCCAGAAGGCCATTGGAATGGTCAGGAATGGTAGCACGGCACGCACAGGTTTCCCTGCCAGATCCTCAATCTGCCCCGCCGGCTACACTGAAAGTGATGAGGATGACGGCGGCAGGGACTCTGAGTCATCCAAAGTTCTTGGACCAAGGGCATCCTCTCATGGCTAAGGAGGACTTGCACAAGTGCTATAACATAAAGAATCAAGGAATTAAAGCACAAATGCACTGTGTACTTTTGAACTATCCTTCACCATTATTCAGCCTCTCCCCACTGAAACAGAAATAAAATAATTTGCCAGCCTTTTCTTTATTTTGCCATAGTTACCACTATGATATCTCCATTACAATACCAAAGTCAGGGTTAAAAACAAGGGAGAAAAATCTCTATCGGGTGGCATTAGTCAATAAATACAGAAAAACCAAGAACAAAGCATCCATACTGCACTGAATCTCTTTCCCTGTCTTTCCTATCTCCATTTATTTTAGCCTACCATTATTTGCACTCTTTGCACAGGAAACAGGCACTGAGCATTTGGGAGCAGAACATCTAGGCCATGGAAATGTCAAAATCTGATCAAAAAAGTGAAACTGGCAACGTAGCCACAGCTTCTCTCTCCACCTGCCTAATGCCTACCACAAAAAAGAGGGGGAGAGAGAGGACATTGCATTAATGGACATGTTATTGTAGGAATCAAACACTGTGGCTAAAATTACCCAGCAAACACAAGCCTAAACTGTAAACTGGTCAAGTGAGAGGGGCTAATAAACCTTTTCTGTTGGTTGCAAAGTGGAGACAAGTAGTTATTGGCTAGGTGCTCTGCACAGCTGTAAAGTGTGAGGGACTTGGGAGGCATTGTGACTCAGACACTGAGGGATTGAATGCGACTGCATAGTAGTGAATAACTTGTTTGTCGTTCATGTGAATAAAATGTGGAAGTAGATCGATGCTTTTCTCCATAATATGGGTTCTCTGCTAAGCACAGTAAATCTCCGTCTTACTACAATGGCGTGAGATCATTCATGCCATTAGTTTCAATGACACTGACTCTATACTGCATGCAGTTTGCTGTTCTCTTTCCTCAGTATAACAAAGCCCGAGAGTGCCAGCTGCCTCTTGAGCCTTAAAAAGAAAGAAAGAGAGAGGGAGACTTTTATTTACCGTGATTTTGATTGGTTAATTTCTCTCTATTATTTTGTTGCTTCCTCCCATATGAAAAAATGCATTGTCGCCCAAACTAACGCACAGGGGAAAGGCCGCTCAGTGAACATGCAAAATGTAAATCACCAGCCAGCAATGACACTTTGAACATGGAGCACAACACCACCGTCAGCCTCAGTTTTTGCTCCAAATATCACAGATTCTTTTTTTTTCCCCCTCCCATTTTGCAGCTTGGGGCTATCATCACAATCTCATCCGCTGGGCTTCAGCCGAGCCGCGCACGCACGCAGCGGTCGGGGTTTTATGAGTGTAGTATTTTAATTGTTGTACTACACGGTTGGCACGTGAATGAAAGCCAGAGTTCTGCCAGCTACAGATAGGACTAAGTTATAAAGATAACCACGTAACAGAGGCATTTTCAAACCTTTTTAATGGCCTTCTGGCTTTAGTGCTGTGTCATTTAACACAGCCGTGCTGTTGGCACTCCTGCGGAAAAGATTGCCACGGACCCCCTTCCCCTCCCTGCACTGCCATGCCTGGGGCTGCAGCTTGTCCCCTCAGTTGTAGCTGCGTGCTAGAACTTGGCCAATGCCATGCCAAGTTAGGACGTATTGCCATGAAAAATCAGAGTAGGGGATGACAGCAGAATCAAAGAGGAAAAAGATTATGGCGCACACACTTAAATTCAGCGCAGTGAGTGCATCCCCCCAAATCTGGTCTTTAAAGGTGGACTGAAAATGTTCAGGTAGAAGACATCCAGACTCTGAGGGCATGTTCAAATGCATTGGGCTATACACTTTGTGTTCCAGATGATGCCTTGGTCCACAACACTTTTGTTCCTGATGCTCTCAGGAAGTGTTTTGTGAGACCCTGACCAATAACAGGAACAGAAAGTTGTCTCTTTATCTGCTTGCGTTATTTAGAAAAACAGGACGGGGTGAGACAAAATGTACAGAAAGACCAGAAAGTTTTACTTTAAGAAAACAACCTTTTGTGTCCTCACATCAGGACCAGCCGGTTAAACTTGGACAAGTTACTACGCCTCTCCATACCCCAGATTACTCAGCTATAAAACAACCTGAAGAGTGAACAACTACCTCAGCTGCAGGGATGTAAGTGGTTAACGTGGAGAAAACACACTTTTTACATTCGATATGCAATGTATTTATACTGTTCCTGATCTCCTGTAAGGACTTGGGCAACGTTGAGGAATTAACACGGGGACCTGGCACTGGTCTGACTACCCCAAGTGCTTGGGCGTGAGCAACAACAATCCATCTGTTCCATTACCAGCCAGACAAAGCCAGCATTACATAAGAACCACAGTAAAATATTGGCTTATTAGGAATCTGGTTCCAGAGCCCGTTGTACGCAACGTTACAGCTCTATATAAATGCACATTAATAACAGCACACAGCTTGGCACGCGTTAGCTTTGAAAATGTGTGTATTTTTCCAATAAGTGGTCATGGCAGCTTGTTCAAAATTGATACAGCCTTCTCAGTTTGAAAAAAAAAAATTTAAAAATCAGCTGTTGAAAAAACCCCACCCTAGATACACATTTGCCCAGCACACTGGAACAGCATCTCCTGGGTAAATAACTCATGGGTTTTGACATGAGTACATGTTCCAAAGTATGTATTTACCTGATGGACCATAACAGCCCTGAAGGAGCCTGTCTAGTCTACAGGGTAATATCATATGGATTTTTCTACAATTAGTATGCATGCCACTAAGCGTCCTAAATCATATAAATAGTGTACCTTTAAAAAAGCCAAAATAAAAATTTAGACAATCCAAAACACACAATGCTCTGGACCACAATGCGTGGGCAAGCTAAATAGTTCAGGGGTTTGCAAAATAGAAGCAAGGACAGATAGATATTTTATACTCAGCTCCACTGTAACACGAGCCAGAATTTTGAAAAAATGAGCTGAATTCTCTCGTGGTGCCAGAGACCCAGCTACCAAAAATATTTCACAGGGTTTTGCAATAACCTCATGGTAACTACTCAATCCACTGGAAAGAGTGAAACTCAAAAAGCAGCCTGGGAGCACTTTGCCCCTGTGGTCTCCTGTTTCTCTGTAGCTCTGGTTTGGTGTCGCGTGGGCCGGCCACGCTCACAGCTCACAGCTCGTGCTGAAGGGAAAAGGTGCCCGAGCGATTTCACCTTGATGCACACAAATAAAGTCTCGACAAGTCTCTAAGTGCTCTCAGACGAGGATGAACTTCACCTCTCACCGGAGAGGCAGGGAAGGAAGAGGCCATGGTAAGACACTTGTGCTTTCCTCTCTGTCGGAAGGAGTTTAAAGGGAAGGGGACACCCGTTATCATTCTTCACAATGCTTGCATTTGCTACAGAAAGAGTTTGCAGTTCAAAAAAAACCCAAAACCCTTAAAAGGGTGTAACCTTTTCCTTTAATTATTGGCTTGCATCTTTGCGCTTTGCTTGCTGTTGTACAGTCACCTAAAGAAATTGTCAGCTAAACAGAATCTGTGGGCTTCAACTTTTCTGATGACAAAATATAATCACTGAAGGACATTTTTGGTGTTATTTGTAGAAAGCCCCATGGGATGCCTGCCCTTCCGTGTTTCAGGCAGTTATTAATGCCATACATCCCCACAACTTTCAGGTAAACGTGCCAAAGTCATCCCTGCCATTAGTATCCTAAATTGCATTTTGACTGTAAAGTATTAATATTTCCATACAAGCCACTGCTATATATGAAATTCACTACTATCTGCCAATCCATGGTCTATGCTCCATTTAAGTCCCACTTAACTCCCAGTTGAGAACCCAGAGCAGGCTTTATGCCTTCTTTCAGGTCTATTTGAGGAGTGAACTTTATCCAAGGAATACAATTCCACACTCAAACTTTTTACCATACCCCCAACAACCAGACAGCTAAATGGGGTGTGTTGCATGCATAACAAAATAAACAAATCAGTGAATGGGAAAGATGTTCACAGTGACAGGCTTTTCCTGGCTTGTTTTCCTTAGGTGATGAGGACACATCACTTTTCCTAAAGCCCAACTATGGCTATGCAGCACTCCCAGATAGATCCAGCTGCAGCCACGAGAGATGTTCCACAGCACAACTGCACTGCTCTCCTCCCCAAGCCTCTGAAATGCAGACACTGAGCCTGAAAATCCAGCCAACAACCCCGATGTTCAATTCCAGAACATATCTTTGTGTGGGTTTACAGGCTTAATTTAAGTAGCACTCAATTAATAACATTTCTATTTAAGTCTCTAATGGGCATCTACTTGAATTTCAACGTTTTCATTTTCACCACCAAGTATTAGGGCCAGACATTAGTTTTAACCTTCTGCATTTTTTTTCATCAAGATCTACCATCTGCTTGAGTTACTAGAACTGCTGGTAGTGAAGTCAAGACCTAGTACATATCACCACACAAATTTACAGGAAACTCAATCTGAGTGGAAAGTGGATGCATAAATATAAATCCCTTCAGAACAAACCTTTCAAAATACTGAATTCTTATTAACAGTATGAATATCTCCAAATCTGCACTGAGGAACAAAACAAGCATCGCTACTTCCTTTAAAACACACGGTCAGCCTCATAAATTGTTTCTAATTTACCAGCAAGGAATGCAACTGGCATGCTACTCCTGCTCTATGACCTTGCAAAACAAATTTTCACTGTTCAAAACTGGAGCAAATCCTTTCTGCCCTGCCCTTCTCAGCAGTCACTGACTTTTGGCCTTCTAAATTGTGAACTCTTTGAAGTAGGAGGCATATTGTTCAGAGTATTCAGAATCTACCCGCGAACTTCGATACAATATTTGGATTTATCATTTTGAGACCAAGGATTGAGAAACTCAAAGAGCAAATGGCTGGTTCAGGATATTTTTTTCAATATATTGATGAAAAATTTCACCAAAAATAAGGAGCACGAAAAGCAGATACATAACTTCAGTAAAATATTGCCTATGAATATCTCCTTCCCCTGGGTGCCCGAAGAACAGCGTGAATAAACCTCAGCTACTGTAACACAGACTAGAAAAAGGGATATGAATGTAAGGCTCCTTTATGACTGGAAAGTATTAACCTCTAGGTTTCTTTTCAACAGGTCCCTGAAGGGAAGCAAGAGGCCCTTTCCATGTGCACAGGCTTTGCACGGACAAAAGCAGCCTGGACTGACCGCTCGGTGCAGCCTGCCACGTGCGACAAAGCACTTCCACCTGGACACGGGGCAGAATGGACCTTTCCCAGTTCTCTACTGGCCTGTGCTGGGCTTAAAAAGCTGCAGCTGATTTTGCTGCACGCCCCTCCTGTCTCTGACAGGCCTTTGCAAGCAGACACGTTGTCGAGGTTTTCACGCTGCTTCAAAAAAAAAACCCCAAAACAACAACGATAATAAATAGGGCTATGAGCTATAGCTAAAGGAGAGGCCGTGTGCAAGTTTAAATTCATGGACTGCACCCCTGTAGCAGCCAGGCAGGTAGCAGGGAAATTATAAATCACATCATTTTTAGTCACAGGGGTGTACTAGTGAGAGGGAAATGAGGACGAAAGCAAACATCTCGGGTTATAGTTTCTGGAGATTTCATTAACACAATACATGCTAAAATCAAACAGCAATTCTTTTGACGATTAGTACTTCTAGGTCTGTAGTATTTTTTGGATGAATGCTAGGTTTGGTTGGGTTTAGGTCACAGTACTTGATTCATCCATTTTTCTCCTTTCACAGAATGATTCAAAATTCCAAAAACCTGATGACTGAAAAATTATAATCCTCCCAAATTAAGAGCGCATATTTTATTTTTCAGTGAAAACTCTCTCACTTTCTTCAGCTCCACATGATCATAATTACTCTGAGCAGCCTGATGCCATCCAATTTTCACCCCAGCAAAGACATTTTCACAGGTAGGGCCCTGAAGCTGGGATGCCAGTACAAATATTTCTGCTTATCAATCAGAGCTTCCAGCTGGTCCACTGCAATTTAATCCTGCAAGGACCTTGCTCAAGACAGTGCTGGTCAAACATTCCATATCATCATTACAGGTTTCCAGCCATGTTTTTTTAATAAAGTATACTGGCACGGCTCACTCTGAGCTCACAACAATTGCCATCAGCTCGAATTTGCAGCACATCATTACTCATTACTTATCTATTTATCATTTAGGCACTTTTTTTCATCATCTCCAATTCTTCATCTTAGTAAAAGAACTGCTGGGTGAAGGACCATTTATGACTGCTGCATGAAACTGGGGTTCAGGGAGTGTTCCCAGTTTGTGCCAGAGGTTTCCTCTGACAGCTCCAATAACTGACACGACTTCCCTCCTACAGAACCTCTGTGAGAATTCACTAATGTTTGAAAAAATCTTTCATCCTAAGCAGGAAGCTGCTATGAAACAGTTGACATCTTAAGCTAATTTTGTTTTGTTTTTTTTTAATGCTAGGGTCCAGGAGATGCATTTCTCACACTGGAAGAGATCACTGCAAGGTGCCAGATTCCATTTTAATGGCAAATTCAAGCTGTTACCTACATCAAATTCTTAATTCTGATTGAGCTGCAGACAGAAGAATGGAGCAAAGGAAAGAAATTATGGGTTTAAGTTAACGTTATAAGAAAGATAAATTCACCAATCTGCATTGGATGTTTACGTAGAGAAAAGATAAAGACCATTAAAGAATACTCTGGGCTATTTCTGAAATATTTTAAGGGTTTTTTTTACCCAGAAATTATTCCAACAACTCCCCTTCCAAACGACTAAAAATAATTTGAAAAGCATACAAGTTCGTGGAGATCTCTAGGAGTAAGATGGTCAAATGATACCCTTTCATGTGGAAAGGGTATTATTCATTGTGATAAGTATTTTTAACAACAAAATAACTACTGCCCACTCAATATTAAGAAAATACTCTCACCACTTACCTAGCACTGTGTCCTTTGCATATCTTTGTGCTACCACAAGATATAACAGAAATAAGGTGGGGGGCCGGGGGGTGGGGGGGAGAAGCAGCCAATTTTTCGTGTGTGATTTCCCCTCACCATCCTTCCTGGCTCTCATTAATAGCCTCCATTGTTTATCTTAATCTGCTCTGTGAACTCATCTGAAATACAGGTATGGAAGAAAGCACCGATTTACTTGTAACCCAACCAGCTGCCTGCAGCAAAATCACACTACTACATTTCAGAGAACAATCTGGTCTTGCAGGAGGGGAGAGGGAGAGAGGGAGATGCGGATCAGGAGAGGGCGAGTGAACAACTGGGTGCTGAGGTAACGCTCTCTCCCCTCCTTGTGGTCTCGAAATATTCTTGCTGTCTGAAGGCATAGATGTGAATCTCATGCAGTTCTTCATTTCAGGCTAAGTCTGCCCTCAAAGGGATACAAATCTAATGGAGTTGCTAATAGAATGCAATTATATCTCGGAATTGTTTCTGCGAGGCACGTTTGTATGCTCATGTATAAAGAGCAGGGGAAATGCTTGCAAGACACATTTCTTAAAGAGCAACAAATAAGCACATTTGGTATAGTTTGCAAGAGCAATTGCCAGATATTATATCATTAAGAAATGATTTTCCACCAAATTGAGATTTGCATGGGAAATAGACCCTTTAATCTCCAATCTGCTGTCGAGATCTCGGTAGCTGGCATAGGTATTCACCAAATTACGTAAAGCAAGTTTTTAGGGTTATGCCAGTTCCCATTGGCAATCACCCACATTAACAGTGGAAGTGCCTTTTGGTACCAACCTGAGCAAAGATGACCAAGGTGATAACGTCCTTCTACTCACAGCATCCCAATGACACTGGCAAGTGCAAAAACCAATACTGATGCTGGCAAGCAAAGTGTTCCTGTCATCATTTTTAACGACAAAAGATCCCTTCAGGATTACATTGGCCCACGTTGATTATCCATTCACTTCACATTTTACTTGATTATTTTGTGGCTGCAGGTCTAAAGGAGGAGGCAAGCTCCCTGCTCCAGGGAATGAGCAGAGCTAGGGGAGGAACACAGGAAGGGAAAGCTGAGAAAGCAGCACGATGTTTGATACACGACAGTTTAGCCCCCACGGGTTTAGGAATTTGTTTTAGCTGCAGGCAAACACCCTCAGCACAGGAAACGCCAAGTTTGCAATGGCACTTGCGCTTTTTCTAAGCAGCCTGGCCAAGTGCAGGAGCGTGAGTTATTAGCAGAGGAAACTGGATTAGGAAACAGAGATGCACAAGGTTATTTAGGGTAAATAGTAGGAAGAGCCTACTAAATAACTCACCACATGGTAGTGAGCTCATTCCAGCCCATCAGCCGCAACTCAGGCGCTAGAATTCTACCAGCACAGTCAGAAAACAAATAGAAAGCAGATACCGCCATGAATCAGACAGGAAAGGAGCAACATTCCCTGTTAAACAGCCCGTGATGTGCCCACGGGTCAAACACCGCAATTTCGGTCTCCCCGTCTCATAAAATGCGAAATGGAAAAAGAAAAGTAATAATCATGATCAAGGGCACAGACCAGCTTCCACACGATGAATAACATGATAGTCGGAGAGTGCTCAGCCAGGTAAGCAGGGAATTATGAGGTACATGTGGTTAAGATCTCCAAAATCATGCAAAAGATGAACAGCAAACAATTACTACCTGTAGCTACCAATACAGGAACTAACAAATGAATCTTGCAGGTGGCAAATCTAAGATTGATAAAAGGAGGTATTTCTTCATACAGTGTTGTTTAAACCAGGGAATTCCTTATCACGGGATAGATCTGTTTGTGCGTGTTCAAAAAAAAATAAGTGGAAAATTTTGGGAAAGGAAATTTCTAATATTTCTTGTTTCTGCACTGGGGTAACATTTTGAAATAGTGTTTCATTATCACACTCTTTTTCTCCTCCACCACCAGACTCAGCGTACTTCACTAAGTGCAACTCTGCTCCAGCTCTGCACACCACTTGTATGTTCATCTTGGGACCCTAAAATTTAGACACTTGCATTTCAACACTTTAAATTCCTGCTGGAGCACTTGAATAGATTAAAACCAAAGCCTGAATCTTCATTAACTCCTGTAAGTTTCAACTAGCTCACCAAGGTTTTTCGAGGAGGTATTAGGGAAAGTGTCTTAAACAAAAAAAATAGTTGAATTTTTACAGCACACTGATACAATGAATGGAGTTTCATGAAATGTTGGTATTTTGGTATGGCCGGTGACTCAATAAATAAACAAAATCAGTTCCATTCAAAGAAATTTTTACATTTGTTATTTTTTTTTCTGGTAAAACAAAGACTAACATGTTTGTGCTTCAAGTGTCACATTCCACAAAAGATATTATTTTCAGACCATTGTGGAAAAAAAGCAAAGAAAATTGAGGGTTTGACTGGCAAAGCTACTAAACATCGGAGCTGCTCAGTGCATTCATCAATTCTGTTATGAAAACACTCACTCAGGTCTTGTCATTCTCTCCTCTAGCCCCTCAGATCCTGAATTTAGGGGACCTGTGACCCAGCCAAATGCCTTCACTTCCTATGTTTTCCCATTGCAACCCTACTGAGCAGCAACTGTGGTAGGCATTCTACATCTGCTTTGTAGCAAACCCCAACCAAACCTTCACTGGTTGTACTTTTAACCTTCAGAGCAAGGATGACTCTGCTTAGGACAACAGCTCAGGAGCCGCTGCCCCACAGCAATCTGGAAGGGAGGATGATGGACAGCAAGAAGGAAAGAAACTCCACTTTGTCACGTCGATACGGATCTACTTCAAATATTTACACTGTGGGAAGAAAGTCAGAATTTGCAACTCCTGAAACAGCATCACTGTAAAAGGACACATATTCCTTCTTAAAAATCCACACCGTCTCCTTGATAACTTTGCATTTACAATGAAACAAACTTAAAAGGGAGAATCAAATGTGCCTTAACCTCAAATACCACTGACTTGGCGGTCACCTGCCCCGCTGAAAACCAGGCTCATTTCCACCTCCCTGCTTGATTCCAGTGCGTTGAACCGTGACCTCCCATTTGCCAGAAAACATTTCCTACACACTAGCCTTTGGTATTTGATTTAATTTATAAATGATTTTTTTGTTAGGCCAATGGATCACTGCCTCTCTTCTACTCTGCTAGAGATAAAAATTGTTGACCCAATCTCTGTGCAGCCAAATACAATGAACCTCAGTGTTAATGACACCAGGAAACTCAATGCATGTTCTGGATTATTGCAATTCCAGTTCAGCAGCTTCACATAATTTCTCAGACTCAAACAACCAAACTCATTATGTGGCTCCATTCATAAAACCCTGCTGCACTTCATTCTGGTCGATATCTCGGGGCCTGCAGATAAGATACTGATTTAAAGAACTCTGGTCAGATCTGCATGAGCAGTTTTTATACTTGACAAAATGGAAATGCAATACCCAAAGAAGTCCTTTCAGACACTTCTGTCCCTGCCCCACCTACGGATAACATGATCCTGTGAGGACTGGTAACAATTAGTTTAATAGGAAGCAGGAGAAACAATTGCTATTGCTCCACCTCCTAAACTACTGCATTACAATGTGGTCCTCAGTATCTGGAGTGTTTCACAGATAAATTGTTTATTTATTTCAGTCATGATTAAAGCAAAGCATTCTATAAAACTAGAACAGCGGGTGAGAGGAGGCAGCCTGTTCTCTTTTCCTCAGAGAAAGGATACCTTCAGAATAACTGGATGTCCTTAATCAATGCTTAAAATGGACTCTCACAAAAATTCATTGCAAGGCTTCATTTCTTATTCCTCTCTTTTTTGGGGCACAGGCTCTTGACAGGGAAGATCAACATTTTGTAAGCAAATACCAAAGCATGGGTTTCAAAGGCAAGGAGACACAAATCCTTCAGTCTCATTGAAACACACACAAGCTGGGGATGAAATAGTGACAGAAACAGTTGAGGAAATGAACATAATCAGCACACTCTTGAAGAAGTGACACGTAGGTGCCCACATAATTCTCATAGTCTTTGCTGCATGGAGCACCCCTTTCCTGAAAAATCCACTGGGGTCTGCCTGGAAGCAGTGCTGGCTTGTGGAGATGAGAGTCTGCCACAGCACCACAGGCTGCAAGACTCTGTAGAGTTTAAATAAACGCGGTTTCACACTAAGCTATTCTTCCTGCAGGCTATGTGCAAACCTTTATCTGAGTTCCCACCACACCTCTGCCTGGGAATGGTTAGCTTCCCCCCAGGGTCATTTGATACGGAGCCCCTGCTCCATACATACGAACACCCACACCTTCATTATCCCCGTGCTTTACTTTCCTGCGGGCTTGCAGCTCGCTCTGTCCCGGCGATAAGGACGAGGCCTGAGGGGCTTCAGTGTGACTGCACAATCCAGGCCAGGAACAAAGCAAACCCCGGGCATCAGCAGAGGTGTTGGATGAGGAAGTCACCCAGCTCCCTGGCAGCGCTGTAACTCATCCCTGCCCCCAAACCTGCTCTGGGGCTATATGTGCCTTATTAAATAGACACCCTAACCCGGCTGGGGGAGTCCTTACCTGCCCCCAGCTAACCCTATCCTGCTCTTTCCGAGCCAAAGTGCTGTAAAGTCTTCCACTCAGCGTAAAGAGAAGCTTTCAGGACAGTGACAGGACAGCAATGGCTTTGCCTTCCCAGGAGAAGATCCTATTAGATCTCCTTCTGAGCTGACCCAGGGCAGACTAGCCCAAGTCGAGAACGCTGCTTTCAATAATGCTGAAACCTTTGCCTTTGAACTCCAAAGTGCTATTAGTTTTAGACACAGAATAGAATGAACCACGGCAAGAGAGTCCATAAAGACCCACATTCAGTGACAAAAAGCCAAAGAGAAGATGAATCACAGGACAAGCTGGATGCTGCATTCCAATCACCTCCAACAACACCAAAAAAGATTTGAATTGTGATCACCCAGAAAATAATTTGCTTCCAGAGAGTTTGGGCAGCTCTTCTCAGAGAAGGGTTTGGTTGGGGTTTTTTTAGTGCACAGAAGCAGAAGAAAAGATGGATCACCAAGCAAGCAGAGGTGTCCCTTGCAGCCTGTCAAAGTTCAGCTGCTGGGATACAGCAAGCGAAGGAAAGGTCATTTCATGCACAACAGACACGCGGGGCTTCAAGACTTTAAATAGAAAAGAGTTTATGCAACCCTGGTGCCCAAGTGCTTCCTCATGACAGTCTCTCACAGCCAAACCATCAAGGTTAGGAAGCGTTGCCTATTGCCTTTGAGGGGATCTTTCAGTCCCATTGCAATTATATCAACAGGTAAGGTATAAGGCGTAATAGCTGATGGATTTTTTTAATGTTTTACAACAGGAGATGCAAACACCAAACTTCTTTTCATGCTGTGGTTTACAACATAGTAACAGCGTAATTCTGAGGAATTCTCATTCTAGCAGTCAACGCAGCAATTGGAAGTTTCTGTTGCTTTTCTGCTGTGCCATTTAGAAGACAGCACAGCTGGATTTTAGAAGACTGATATTTACCAAAAAGATAAGCTGATAGCACCAATTCATTAATTTCATAAAACTACATAACAAGTTGTTGCATTTCACTGGGAATTCTTCTTTTTTCAGTTAAAAACCATGTCCTGCCCACAAATCTAACGTAAGAGATGCCTAAAAAAGTATCTACCGTGTTCAGACAAGAAGTGCATCTCTCCGTGATTTAAGTGCTCAAAAATTATCTTCACAAGCTACGTTCAGAATTTTCATTAGGAAGTACCTTATCACTGTAATAACATGAGGTTAAATAATTGGGAAATTCACCCCAGAACCAAAACAAACCAGAGAGTTTACATATCCACTTGAACTGAAGTGAGAGATTTCGCAAACTGGATTAATCCTTCAGCCACAGTTAAAGACTTATTTTAGGATGGGGATACATTCAATGCGTTTCTGACTCAGTACAGCTGGGTATCAAGTCTATAATCAAAGTGATTATGATGATATGATGCATACCAAATGCACTGCGGGCCAGACATCCAAAGAACATGAAAAACAATGTCAAGTCATTCATGAGCACCTTCAGGTCTCCAATGAATTCCCAATCTTAAGGCGTTATCTGTGGTTGAAATATGCATTCATTTCACCAGAAGTAAAAGAGATTTGAGCATAAAAATCTATGGGCTCAGAAGATTCTATCACTGATAATCACTTTTTCCCAAGAATGGCTGAGGCAATGGCTCAGAATCTGCTAAGGTGAGCCACTCTATCCTTTTGAAAGCTCCTGCAGTCTGGGGCAGGGGGGTAGGAAAGAGAGAGGGGAGAGGACACAGACAATTTATCAGTTCCATGGGTCATCAGGAAATCAAAGTTCAGTCCGTGGCAGCATGCATAGGAAAAACCTCTGCCTTTTACAGGAGAAAGTAATTGGTGACTACTGGCTGAAAAAAAAAAAAGGAAAAAAAGGTTGGCCAAGTCAAGATCTGTCTTTACAGTATTCTTTGCATACCTTGCATTTGTTGAATGGTTTCCAAAACTAAAACTTTCCCATGGGAAGGCAAAGAAACAATAGCAATTTCTTCTGAATGAAGCTCTCCTAAAGCCAAAGAGTAAACATACAGTATGTGACCTGAAAGTTTGCTTTTAACTGTACAAGTGGCTAATTACATAACTAATGAAAATACCTTCAAAAGCAAGTCCTAAGGGAAGGCTAAAAAAAAAAAAAAGGAGAGAGAGAGAGAGAGAGAGAAAGGAAAAAGCAGAAGGGAAAGAAAAAATAAAAGCAGCCCAGCAAAGAGAGACGGTGATTGATAACCTGTTACACTGTGTGGACTTGCATGTGTGTGCACATACATTCAAGTTTAATGATGTTTAAAGGTTTATTGCGCTTCTGCACAGGACTGTGGGACTCCCAGGAAACCTGCATTCTACCTGAGATGTCAGTGCAGGTTGAGGAGATGGATCCGTACGTGACACAGCCCCTGTTCCAAGAGGGAACACGAGCTGATGACGTGGCAGCCATGGAATGCGTTTGCTGCATGTCCTAGGCACACTTCTGGACACCAAACAGTGAAACGGTTTGAGTTTCAAGACTGATTTTGAGAGGTGGGCGTGTTTGCCGAATACAAATTGTTTCTTAAAAATTAGTGGGGGGTGGAGCAAAATTTGTTTCTTTACTGGGGGGACATGACATGTACTCAGCACCTCATGTGTGTCCTCCATAGCCATGGAACACGTGGAATTAAACCTAAGCAGAGGCTTGATTCTTAAAGAAAACTAAGAGCAGTTCACACCTCGTAAACCCTGGGGCTCTGTCTTTTTGAGGCACCTGTGTTACAGGCAGAAAGGAATTTAAATGTTTTTGTGCCTAGTCCATACAAGTGTTGAATTACATGACAACTTAACAAAACTCTCCATTTCTGTGAAAAAAAATGGTCGCAGGTTTAGGAGCTTCAATCTTTGTTCCACCACCACCATTCCTTGTGTGCTGAAGGCAGAATTAGCTCAGGCGTTCCCTGACCCCTACTGGCAGGGCTGGCCCGGATTTCTGCCTGTAGAAGGAAACGGGGTGGGGGAAAATGCACTTCATGGCTTCAGGAATGCCAAGAGGATCGTAGAAGGAATTTGAAAACCAGACAAAATATTTCGCAGGTAGAAAAGCCTTCTCTGGAGACTGAAAGTGTACAAGGGAGAAAAATTGAATTGGGATCCTCTTTTAAACCCTCTCCTGATCAGAGGGATCCACCTGAGGTTTATTTACCCACTGCTATAAGGGATAAATTCAGCTGCCCTAGACACAGCTGAAGGAACGTCGCCTTGCTGCAAGCACAGTGTCAAAAGCATCCGCAGAGCATCAAGCACAGCCCCTGGTTTGGCTCAGCCCAGCCCAGCAGCTACTGGGGAGGACTGGGGAGAGGCCCTGGTGTTCACCTCATGCTGCTTCATCACCCACTCCAGGCTGGAGGGATGAAACTCCGCGTGGGGAGAGCTGTGTGCAAGGGAGGCCACGGAGAAACCTGGAGGATCTCCACAGCGCAGTGATTGCTTCTGCCCAGGGAGAAGAGTTATTTCAGGAATTCTGCAGGAAAGTGTGCCCAGGAAATTGGTCCAAAGAGCCCTCCTTTTCACAGTGTTCTGTGGAAGGGGATCAGCATTATGTTAGATCCACTGACTTCTGCCCAGGTCAGCCTCCCCCTGCTGCGCGAGTGGACATGACGCAGCTTTGGAGACGGCATCTCCTGCAGGCAGTCGCACAAGAACAGCCCAGTAACGCCACATGACAACAGCTGAAACAAGCCCTGAAGCAAATGTTATCTACCATGCTGGCAGCAAGCTGAAATTCATCCTTGAGAAGAGAGTTTTTCATATTTAGACAAATTTCCAGAGCTACCGTGGATGAGTTCAACTAGAGTTGGACATATTTTTTTGTTGTAATGAAAAGTCAACAAATTTTCCACTAGGCGTTAAAAAAAGAAAAAAAAAAATCCTATTTTTGATCATTACATCTCCAGAACAGCAAGCTAAACTATAGCAATACCCACCTTAACTGGAATAAATCCATCGCCAGTTACTGAAATAAAGTCAATGATTTTCTATGGGACGGTTATTTACTAAAAATCCATTTAAAATCCTAACTAATGCATTTGCCTTGCAAAATCTGTTTTGGATTATTTCAGCAACTAGCTGATCATGTAGATTTAGCTGGAAAATACACAGCCCTGAAAAAAAATACAAGGGGAAACCTGGAGATGTACAATATAATTATGAAGACAGACTGCCAGTACATCCAACAGAAGAGGCCAACGTCAATATTCTTAATGAACCGCATTTTCTTCCACATGTGGCCAAAAATATATATCATTTTAGAACCTATTTATGTCCCCAAAACCAGTCTCCTAGACTCATCCCCCTCACCCCCAGCCCAAGGAGGTCTCTATTATATATATCCATCTTTCTAAGCAAGTATCAAATCTCTTAACTCTGGGTTAACTAGCCGACATTCCACATTTTCTGACATCATTCTGACTTTTGTATCAACTATATTTCCTGCTAGAAAAAAAAAGTAAAAAAAAATCATTTGGGAAATACATTTGTTGTCAAGACAACTTCCAGCACTGAATGCCCAAACTCTGACAGATCAGATTTTTCTGAAGGTTTCTTTTCCAAGTAATGGAAGGCTTTTCTTGCAGCATCTCCAGATACATCTCTTTGCAAATTCATAGAGCCCTTAAGGTTGAAAAAGGCCTCTAAAAAGCTCCATTTCCTGCTGCATCTCAAAAATAATTCTCAGTCACGATCTCCTCTGATGCCAGGAGAGTTTGCTTCCCTGCTAGGACAGAATCTTGGTGCCCTGCTGAGTACCACATTCTGAACCAAGAGCAAATCAGGAACAGAATCTCAGCACTATAAATCAAGTAAGGTGGAATACTTGCGAGTGGAGAAAGCAAAAGCCTGGGAAAATTCCTCTGGCTTTAATGGGCCTTGCATTTCACCAGTTTTTGTTTCTGTCATGGTGCTTAGTTCATCGGAATTAGGCAAGCCACTTAACTTCAGAAGTAATAAAGAGTTTTGAATATTTAACTCAAAAGCTTCGCTCTCGCTGTTCTGTGTGCGGCCACGCATGTTTTACCTTCTGGAAGCTGCCCACAAAAATGAAGGAGGGACTCACACTGGAAACGAAAACAAGGATAAAAATAAAATATCCTGTCTGTACTACGGCCCTGGACAACGCTCCTTGTCTCAAAGTGACCCTCTGCAGCTTTCTAGCCAGGGGTCCACGGGATCTGCATCCCCTCATCTGACTTTCTGGGGAATTGTTTCACATCCTCCCTCTCCAGCCTCTGAACTTACTGACGCGAGATAAACTTTGTCAGAATCCATGTTGACCTTCCTCTCTTTTGAACTCTGAAACATTGATTAACTTGTGAGTTATGTAGCAGGGGGACAACTTCAATAACACCCTCGTGGGTACTTTCCTCTCGACTGGCTATTTCAGCAGTTGTAACTCTTTAAAAATGATTACAAGCGCTGTAACTTACTTCCCTCTGTCTTCCAACTCGTGAAAATGGAAAATCTTGCCTGAATATTAAGAAAAAGGTGATTCATTTCTTGTAAGCTGTTAGCTGGTCCCTGAGAATTGCCACTAGCAGCTAGTAGCAAAGAAGTCACTGAAGCAGGGCTAGCCACACTTCAGAGAGAAGCAGGTTGCTGGAGTCATTCTGAGATGAATTTTGAGGAAGTCCTAGACATCACAAAAAAGAGGTGCTCCAGTATAAAAAAACCCACAGCTCTAATGCAGAAACAACAAAGCCTTGCATGAAAAGAAGAAAGAAAAAAAGGCAGAAGTATCCATACCCGTAATCAGCACCTGTAGCTGCGCAGACACATAACATTCCACCATTTCCAGTTCCAGGACACAATTTAGCAGCTTGTGTTCGTGTCATACTGAATTACATCTTCTTCACCCTCTCCACCCCATGTGTCCCTGCTGGTTTTATTTTCTCCTACATACTGAAGACTCCTTAGAAAGCTGATTTAGTGACTAGGTCCAGCTATCAGGCACCTGCTTCTCTGAGGTGCAGACCAAAGGCCTGACCTGCTGGATCCTCCCCAACAGCTCCAAATTATCAGAATCATAGAGGATAATGTGCTTTCCATCCCAGGGAAGGGCAGCAGGATTTCTCCCCAGCCTTGCAGAGTTCTCCCCAGCTCAGGAATTCCATTCTATACCCTGTTCAGAATCAGGGATTCCAATAGCCCAAATCTGTGAGGAAACCTCAGTTTGCACTATTTTACTGAAGAACTGGTGTGTTGTCCACAGCATCACAGATCCTTCAGCAGCCTCTCGCCTCAGAAAGGTGCCAGGTTGATAGGGGAGCTCAGAGGACCCGAACACGAGCAGCTGTAGCTGCCATTCTGAAACACTTCAAAAGCTTTACATGCAAGTTATCAATTCCTAAGTATTACACTCAGGGTCACCATAAACTGTGTTTCCATTCTCACAGTGCTGCAAGCTTGTTTTTAAAGAATTCCCTTTCCTTTTGCAGTTCAGCCACTTCTACCCCACCGCCCTTCGGTCCTGCCTTGGTTACAGAGTTCAAGAGATAATTTCTTGCTAAGAAATAAAGCCAGAAGGAATAATGCCACTAGTGTTATTTATGTAGGGATAGTACATTCCGTGGATGTTTCCACCAAAATTATTTCAAAGTGCTGTTTTGATATCCTTGTTTCTCTAATGAGCAGGGTCTTGTGCTCACAACTAAAACATGGAAACAGTGTAACATGTGCAGAAGCTTTTGTAGTGCCGGCATCACAGCTAATAGGAATTAGTACAAACACATTCTTTTATTGTGACATTACATTTTTGGAGTTCAATGGCCCTTATTATCTCTCAAGGCAAGATGAAGCTTCTCATGATTGACCATGTGCACAATATGACAGCAGAATCAAAGGGAGGTCGGTTATCTACACCCAGTAGGTTCACCCCAGCACTCTAATTAATTTTTTTGGGGGGGGAGGGGGATGGTTCAGGGGAATGGGGTGATGACACAAGGTAAAAGAGAAGGCAAATAATATTTCCACAAAAGGCATTAGATCTTCTAAACTATCACAAATATTTTTACAGTGTAGGGTGTCAAGCTACTCATGTCAGTGTCAGGTGGTTCCTAGCTACAAAATACCGGATTTCAGAAACACTTCCATTGACTTCTGAATTTTACCTATGGCCACAGAAGAATACATTAGTTGACTAACACATGGCAGGTTTGGGCTAGATATTTTTTTTTCCCCATTACTGACTTGGTGAGTTTTGATATCTCTCTTCAATGTGGTCACGCATTACTTTTCAAATAAAGTTGACTATAAATCCTTATGAGTGTACCAGGCACTGGGAGCAAAAGAATTCTCACAAGCCTAGAAAACCAGAAAGAGCTGCTTCCAGAGCCACAGACACTACTAGAGGGAGCCTTGCCCGTTAGCTGGAACACACAGCCCAAATACTGAAGGGGCAGAGACTGTATCGTCACCACACGCAGGAGGAAGGTGAGGCATTTTGTTTGCACACAGCTCTGAAACTTGGCAATGTTGAGAAAGTGCTTTTTGCAGCAGACACCTCCCAGCTGCACATCTTCCTGGCTGTCACAGCATCCAGTTTGCTGAAAGACACCTGGTGTGTTTATTCACAGGTGAAAGTCACTTCAAATATTTGTTCTCGATTAGGTATTATTTTTGATACCACCATCTGCACCAACGTGACTCACCCATTCATAAAGTTCTTTTCTCTGAGAACTCAGGGAAGTTATTGGTGCTCGTATCAATCATTCCAGCTTTATGAATGAAAAGCTTCTTCACTTCTTATTGCAACCCAGATGTTCAGGGTGTGAACCAGATATCCAAAATTTTAAAAGAGAGCAAACCTGTGCATTTTTAATGGAAGAATGTGACCAAGAGCTGCTACTGAGTGACACGAACCAAAAATAAAAATACAGATGACTAAGCACACCCTTGCCAAACAACTTCTGAGACCAATTTAAGAATCAAACACAGCAGTGCCAGAGCTTTGAACTAGAGGAAGCAGATGCTTTTGCTGCTGTGACATGCATTTCCACCCAGCAGGTAGACGGGATGAAATCCGGTCTCATCAGGTCACTAACAAGGATCCAGGGCTAACAGCAGACTGGGCTAAGCCAGCAATAACAACACTTTTACATATGATTTCCTGATACATGGAAGCTGGATATTTCCGCTATTTCATCTTCTATTTTTCTTAGGACAAACTGCTGAAAACTAAATTGCGATGGAATGCAGGCATCTATTCTGATACACAATGGTTTATTGAAATGAGCTGCACGGGAAGCATTCCTTCCCTGTACGTATGAGCACCAGCAAGTGGGGTGACCACTGCTCCCACAGGCAGAGGCAAAGACACTTTGCTTGGCGAAGGTAAAGGTGCTGCAGGTGGGTTAATCCCTGGTCAAATAATGATCCCTTCAAAGCCCACTCAGGAGAGTCAATCTAATGAGTTTTATTGGTTTATTACCATCATATGTTTTCACACAGTCAAATCTTCAGATGTTTGTGCTTTCACTTGGCAAAAGCAAAAGCCACAGGAAGGCCTGTGAAGCTCTGAGAGTCAGGTCTGTGTGAATTAAACCGATTTTATTTTCTTTCTACCACTAGCAAGTGGATTTGCCACAGCAGTAGCAATAGAGGGGAAGGTTTGCTTGGGAAAAAAAAAAGTGAACCACTTTCCACAAGATATCTGTTTCATCTAGAAGTTGTTCATGCTACAGTCAGTTCCCATTTCTGTGTTTTTCTCCCCAGAGGTCCCTGATGTCAGCTACAGGCTGCTTCTGGTCACTTTCCCAAGGGAAAGCTTTGTGTGGCATTAATGGCTGGAAAGGCACAGATTGAGAGCAGCAGGAAAATACATGGAATATAAGGCTCTAATGACAGCAGTAGTGTATTTTAAACTCAGCGTTCCCCGGGGTATTACATCAGTAACTCAGCTGAGACACTGAACCAAGGGAAGAACTCTCACATCATTTAACTGTTTGCTATAATAGATGAAAAGAGAGAAGATATTTTGATTAAAGCTCCTCAACAGTGAAAGCCCAAAGCCAAAATCTGCCTGCATGAGCCCACTGACCTCACGTTTGCTCATGCGGGTTCTGGTGCATTCAGAGAGGAGAGAAGTCAGGTAGAGCAGCACAAGTACAGGGGCCCTGCTCTGCCTGCACAGACACTTCCACAAACAGATTTTTTTTTATTAGAAGGGACCTCTTGAGATCTTCCAGTCCTACCCAGCGTTCCCTTCATTCATTCCCCCTTGGAAGAACCACAGACACAACCCATGGATCAACCACATGAAATTCCCAGCTACAAGCAGGGAACTTATAGATTTTTTTTTTTTCTTTTTTTTTTAAAGATATCCATTTGCCAGGGCTGAAACAGTAACTGAAACACATCCACAGCCTTCTGGAACATATGAGTACCAGCAGCAGACACAGGAATGACCGCGGATGTTCATTTGCTCTCGTATTTCCACTTGTCTCTTAACCATCCCAGGTCTCTCCAGCTTACATGTCAGCACATAAATGTCTTTCTCCTGAGAGAGACCTGGTTATCCCCAGCAACAGACAAGCCAAAATTCCAGCTGAAGACATGGAGAATGATGGCGGCCGTTCATTATTTCCGAAAGACAAATTGAGCGCTTCTCAAACTTCACGCAAATATTTTAAAAGTCAGATTATCTGTCTAGTCCCAGACTTCATGACACGGAAAGCAAAAATGGTTATGTCTTAATATTCCACATTCAAAAGGGCCTAATTTCATTACAGGGCTGCATTTTGTTCAGTGCAAAATTCAATAAATTGTGGTTGCGTATTAACGAAATATTGAAGAGGAAATGAAAAGTATATTCAGTCAAGTTTCATTTTCACAAAATCATAAGCATGGACAGGAGGGAATATAAATAGTGCACATTGGAAGCCTTCATTATTTAAGTTGCATGTAAGCACTTCTTTCATCAACAGAGACTAAAGAAAGGAGAATTATACCACAGATCACTTTCGTTTTTCTTCAAAATTAGATAGGTAAAGATAGCAGACTAGAACTTATTAATCAGTGAAAGAAGGCCTTAAAAAACTGAAGAAATAATAAACTGATCCGCCCAGCTGTAACTCCTCCAAGTTATTCTGTCTCAATCCAAACACCTTCAACGCTGGTCCTCTAAAAAGACCTTTTCAATCTTTCCTTGCCTTTTACAATACACCAGTGTTGCTCAATTCATTTAAGGCTTAATTCATGAATAAGAAACCACATTTACTCCACGCTCCTGCTTGGGATCTATCACACAGCTGGGATGAAAGGGCCTCGATTCAGGAGTTGCCAGGAAGCTGGGTCACGGTGGTACAGGGGCAAAGTTTAAGCCAATACAATGAAGCCCACAAAAATTTGAGTAACACGCACTTCTCATCACAATACGCAGGAACTTACACTTACCGAGTCCCACAAAATACTCCTTACAGATCCCAAAGGTCCCGTTAAAGAGAGCACGAACAGAGACTGTGGGCATCAAGTATTTCTCACCCTCGGCTGAAAATGCTGGGATGGGGAAAAAAGGAGATGGCAATTGTAGCAGAATGTAAAGCAGAGCACTGTCTGTTCTCCAGTGCTACATGGCTGCTGACCAGAATAAATAATGATTTTCCTCATCCGAACCTTAAGAAACACTTTGGGGATCACACGCATGTTGCACAATGTTTAGAGAGATGGGGGAGAGGAAAACACCCTCCAGTCTTGGACAGGAGGGGTTGTGAGTGGCTCCCAAAGCCCACGCATGATGCTCAGGAGCACTAAAAGCATCTGTGTGGCTGCCTGCGTTGGGCAGCAGCCCCCTCAGTATGCAGTTCACATACAGCTTCATCTCCACAAGAGAAAGAAACATTCAGCACCGAGGGGAAAAAAAAAAAAAATTAAAATCCATTAACGTTCCAAAACATTAAACATTGGAACAGAGTGTTTGCATCTTACAGAGTGTTTGCTGTGAAATTCTCAACTGCCAAATGAAATGCATCAGTGCAAAAAATAGCAGAGAAATACCAAACGATGCCATCATGTCCAGAACCGCAAGCATTTCCTTGTATTCACTATCCCCATAGCCAGACAGGGAGGTTCCTCCGCCCAGTGTGACTGTAACTTCCCCTGTAGAAATACCACGGGCGCTGGAGTAAAGCATTGAATGTGGTTTTTGACGCTGATGATTCAGCTCAGAAGTGGCACACACGCAGCCAGGCTCACTGGAGCATCGTTCTGCATCTGCGAGCAGCAGTCAGAGACGCTGGGAGTATCCCCTACAATTGTTAACCAAATGGAAAGATTCCCCTTTATCCATTTCAATCGAGCCATTACACAAATCATCACCTTCTCTTGCCAGAGCAAGGATCTGGGAACGAGACGCAATTTGCAGCTGAATGGGAAACGTTTGGTTGCAAAGGGATGAGCACGGCTTCGGCAGCAGCAGGGTTCTCCCTATCTACACCTGCTCCTGCTGCTTTTGGAACGCTGGGCTTGATCCTTCTGCAGAACCATGCCCAGGGCAAACTGAAGGCATGGAAATGAAATCTTGAGGCTCCTTGATCAAGGAAATAACTGCTGAGGGTTGTTTAATGCAAAACTTATCAGCTCATCGAATGGTAACATACCCCGGTTCCCATTCTGCCTCCCCTTCTTCATCCGTATCTCAGTCCCTCTACTTAGGAACGCAGAAGCCTCACCCTGGCAAAACTCCAGCTCTCTTTGCAGCCACAAAACTCTTCCTTGGTTCCCCTTGTGCCATCTTCTAGCTCCTCTCTCGCCTTTGTATCCAGCTGTCCCCAGATGCCAGGCTCCTTACTGCAGTCCTGCTTCTCTCCTCCAGCCCACATCCTTCCTCATACCTTCCATATCAACCATGCCACTGGTTTCTTGTCACACTGCTCTTGCCTTCGACATCCTCCCACAAAACATTGCTCTTTCTCCTTAACTGGAACTCTAACCTGTTAAACTAACACCCAGATCCTGGTTTCCACCTGTATTCCCAGTCTCTGTGTCCCACCCGCTGCCCAGCTAGTCTGTTCCTTGCTGCAGTGCAGGGACACCTCTTTTAGAGCAAGGAGAATTAAATCTCCCTGTGCAGCTGTCCATGTTTAACGTGGGACACAGCAATCTGGGACTGCAATTAAATCTAGGAAAATCCCATTCAGCTCTTGACTCGAAGAGTCCAAAACCACTTTATGTACTTCAAGGAACGAACTAATGGCAGTATCACAAATCTCTAATAAGCATGTCCAAATTATGACTTAGATTCTTTATTTCCCCTGTTAAAAAATGTGTTCCACACACAGGAATGGCAGGAGGGGGAAAAAATATTTCACAGGGAGTCTGCAATCCTTCCAAATTTTAGATACTAAATTCAATCTAAGTTTCAAGCACCAACACACTTAAAGTACGCAAATAAGACAATCAGAGTACTTTTGACATGGGCAACCAAATATATCTTCATTATCATCCCGAGAAACATCTGGATTCTTACTGTAATGTGCCTAAAACTCAGCCTAAGTTTGTTACTCCAAGGAGAAACCACAGGCAGCACAAAAACATACGGCCCTTTGCCCAGGCAAAAAAAATGCAAATGAGCCAGCATTAAAACATTACTAACTTTTCTATAATCCATGGCTTTCAGGAGCCCTAAAGACAGTCAAATCAAATTTCATAATGGCCTTAGAACGTACTATACATCAAATAAATATTATTGGTGGAGGTTTGCGAAGGCATGAAGGCTGTCAGAGTACCCAGCTTCCCATGAAAGCCAGTGGAAAGAAAGGAGTTATTCACAGGAAAAAGGTAAGTACTGCAAGAACTTGAGTGAATTTCTGAGAGCAGACTGGGAATCTTGGAATTCCTTACCTGAGCTGTCGTCTCACTGCTGGTTCCTGAATGTGGATAGGACACATGCCATCAATCCAAAATCCTGCTCTGCACCAACATCCACCAAAATCCTCGGTCTTGAGAGGGTTGAAGAATTCAGCCCACGTGTCATGGCCAAGCCTGGCCTGAGTCCAGACATAATGTCTTTTTTTATTTTCCCATCTGGATTGAGAAGCTCCCATTTGGTGGGTTTCCTCAGATTGTCTCATAAAACTCATTTGCACTGGTTACCACTTATGGGGTTTTTTTTAAAAAAGGAAAACAAATGTCATTACCAATGTCCTGGATATATTTTATGAATCAGTTTATTTGCTGTAATATTTATCTTAAAGGTAAAAAGGTAGAAGAAACCAGAGAAGATGGAAGACAAGACAAAACACAAACTCCAATCTTCTATTTTATCCACTAGGGAAAAAAAAACCCAAAACATTTCTGCCTGACTACAATCCTGGTCCTAGTTCTCCCTTTAGCAGCTCATCCTAAACAGAAATTTCATGTTTCCACATTGTTTAACCCTGCCCTGTCCCAGAGATAGTTCTTGAGTTTTGTCACCCTTCACAACAGCTGCTTTTTCTTAACTTATCCAAAAGGTGAAAGGAGGAGACAGAGGGAGCGTGGAAAAAGGGCTATTTAGGACTTTTTTAGGACTGTCTTTTGGCTTTGGCCAAACATCACCCATGAGAGTAGGAAACGAAAAGACGCGATGGGGTGAAGGTTCTTGACTGTTTACAATTAAACCCCCAAACCACAAGATATTTATTATTTCGTCTTTGACATGCAAATTTGAGGAATCCAAAATAGAGCTCTCAAAAACATTTTTATGTGGCACTGAATTATGGTTTGCAGTTCTGATGTAAAAAGAAAAAAACCCACCTTGCTCCAAATGTGTTTGTGCTGACGGCTCTATCAAAAATCTATTAAAACCTGCAGAATGTTTTAAGAGCTGTTGGAAGGAACACCATTTCCATTTAATTGTGTGCATTTATGGAGGGGTTTTTATGAGCTTTACAGATTCCCATTCCTGCTATTTCAGCAGAACTCGCCCCCGACTGCACGGAGCTCCTGGAATCCGCAGCACCTCTCCGTGTTCCTCTGCCATTCAAAAACTTCCTAAATTCCCACAGAGAGATAAAGGGGACACTGACACATAAAGGGGGTAAAGGAATTATTTCTCAGGGCTGGGAGCACCATTTCTGGTATGATTTATCTCTCCATTCCAGTAAACAGCAACTTCTTGCTGCAGCTACAATTTCAGCTGGCAAAGGGGACCGAAGGACTTGCCTATTTCTAGGAGCATCGAGGATTAGGTCACTTGAAAGGCTGAGAGAAGGTTCTGTGAGGGAGCTGCCTGCTGTATCCATCATCAGGAATGCAGCTCCCCAGCTCCCAGCCTCGTTTGCACACACACACAAATGAAATTAAATTAAATGTGCCAAAAGGATACTGTGATACCACGTAATATGTACCTTAAATTTTAAATGGAATTGCTTCCTATTACCATGTTTGCCTTAACACTGTAAATACGGAAGGGTGTAACCCTTAACAGGCTCTTATCAGTTAACTACATAGAAATAAGAAACAGTTGGTGAGTTTTTAAAAGTATTGACTCAGCAGTTTACCACAAGAGATGACTTGGCTGCACTGAAAGAAAAGACTGAGGGAAAAAAAAGGAGAGCTCTCTGCAGGCAGTTGGCTCTCACTTACGCTCTTTTTAAGACTCTACATACCAAATTTCGGTGTGTTGTGAGGAAGAATATAATTAGTCTGCTTCCTCTCCCTCCTCTTTATACAACAAAATAGTGAATTATTTGTGCGGTATCTGCTTTCCAGATTTTTGAGTATCGGTTAAGGTTTTTTGCCAATAAATAATAATAAGAATTTTAAAAAATCACAAAACATCATTGATTTGTACAGGCCAAAGCATAGAGCATACTGTAATAAAACACAGCTTATCATCTGGTGAGCCTGATCTCACAAAAAACACACATGAGCCTTTCCACTGAATTAAACAAGACCCCTTCACTTGACTTTCGGCTCACACAAGCTTGTCAAACTGGAGCTTCAAGATTTTATGCACAAGACTTAAATGAAGATGTCATTTTACAGGGGTATCTGCAGCAAGTGATGATTCATTCATCACAGACAAGTGGAACATATGGGCCTGGCTAGTCACAGGGAAAAAGGAATTGGAGAATGAGAACTCATCCCTTTACATTCAGGAGAGTTTCCCCAACACTGAGAAAACAGCAGCGTATGAAATCAAAATGACATTTCATTTACAGGAATTAGTGTTTCCATCTTCTCTTTATCTTCCCCGTTGTTTCTAAACGACTGACCATAAAAGCACCCAGTAATGAGATTATTATCAGTTATTCTTAGACTGTAGAGCTGAAGTCTTGGGCACCTTGTTTCCTGGAAACACTTCTACTGCCCCACAACTATTCATCAACGTCTCTAAAAATCACTGCCTGAAGCCTTGCAAGCCATTAAACCAGGTTTAGGTTCAGTCCAGATCCTTGAAGGAAGCACAGTTCAAGGTAATGTCCTAATCACCCCATGAGATCCAGCACACAATCATGTTTTGACCCAAACGGTTTACAAGCTTTTAAGTATGGCTTGAAATCCAAAACTGAGCCAGAAAGAGACATATTTCTCATCTGTGGCACCTTCAAAAAGGGTTTACAACTAGTGAGTGTAGTGACAGCACTAGCACAGCCAGAGAAAGGAAGCTGTGGGAACCTGGACAGCAAAAAAGGGACATGGAACACTGGGACAGCAAGGAAGAACAGGAATGCCATGACACAGCTAAACAGAACAGCTTATATGCTGCTTCCAGCTGGGAAAAAGGAAATAAGCTTATGGTAAACCCCGGATCTTTTTAAACACTTTGATCGACAGCAAGGATGGGAAACATCTCGGGAGAGTTTTGCGATATTGAACTCCGTAGATTTAAAAAAAAAAATCCAGGTGAAACCACCCAACCACCATCAGTGTGTAACATAGACACATAAAGCCAGTGTTCTACATCACCACAATTTCATCAGAGCCTTTGAAGCCACGCACCTTTGATCTGAGGCAAGTGATAAACCTGTTGTGTTCTGAGTGGGTTATTACACGTTCTGTTTAACACAATGGTGGGTTTGAGCTGGCACAGTCGTGGTG
Organism: Struthidea cinerea; assembly: GCA_013397865.1. Classification (NCBI taxonomy): domain Eukaryota; kingdom Metazoa; phylum Chordata; class Aves; order Passeriformes; family Corcoracidae; genus Struthidea; species Struthidea cinerea. The sequence continues at coordinate 307,936 of VZTI01005148.1, forward strand.
CAATGAGGAAATAACCTGAATGGAACAGTCCCAAAAAACAGAGGCATCTGCTCCGTGCCTTTCAGATAAACAGGTGCCTGGGTGCCTAGGAGCTTCTAGAGACACGCCAAATAACACCCACCCAGCCTGGGGGATGAAGGACTGGACACAAACTACTTGCAGAGTAGAAGTCTTGCCTTTTTATTTCCAGTACCAGTGTGAGGAAGTCTGGCTTGTAAATATTTCCCAGTGCAACCGGACAGGACCCAAAGGCAACAAACCTGCTAAGGGGCCCTTTCCAACAGAAATGAGCCAAACCCAGGGTATTTGTTAGGGACACGGAAATGGAATGCCCATTCAGGAACTGAATCCCTCATTATAAGGCCTTAATGCAAGCCCCGGTTTCAGTCAGAGGCAGCAAGACTGTCCTGAACTTGGCTACCTGAGGCTTTTCTGAGCAGACCAGATTTCCACAGCTCTAATAAAAACAGCTGTCAGACACTTCCAGCTCTCCAATTCGGAATTCAACTTCCTAATCTGGTAGGAATGGTTCTGAATCCCTCAATTTATCATTAACCTCAACCAGAGACGTTTCATTGTTTAAGAAGAGCTTGGTCAAAATGCTTTCTAAACTGATCTCACAATATTTGTGTGGGCTTGCTTGGCTTTTTTTTTTCTTCCTACTCTGAGTAATCAGCAGTTTGCTTGTGTTTCTAGTTTTTGAAGAAAGAATGTTGTGGCTGGGCTAATCTGAAGGCAGCAAAAGCAGACAAGTGCACTTCAAAGCATTACAGCGTTAGGGGTAGCAAGCTTAAAATAAAACAACAGAACAAAAAAAAAACAAAAAAACACCACCCAAAAAAACAAACCAAACTTACTTTCTGCTCTAGTGGCCTGGGTTGGATTTTATAGCCCTCACTAGAATCTCATAAACCAATAAATATGACACAATTCCTTTATCTCTTGCACCTGCCCCTATAAGCTATTTGAAGCTCTGAAGTCTCCGTGAGCTCTTTCCTAGTATCAGTACCTTTCTCTGCAGCTTAGCACAGCTGCCCAAAAAGTGACAAGCAGGCTGTAAAGGACTGATAATAAACACAAAATAATTGTCCACAGTGACAGACTAGTGGCATATTTGTTATAATACTGTACAAACCACCGCTCAACACACAGAGCTGCTAAAGTGGAAGAAGCAAACAAAAACCTGTGATTATCAATAGCCCAATGAAAGGTATCAACTGCAGGGAGTTGTGGGAATGTAAACCTAAGTGTGCTAGTTCCAATGTTTAAAATATTTGGGTTGAATGCCAGTTTGGGATCTTTTTTTTTT